>JAEUYN010000824.1:0-280790 GCA_018257835.1 Euura lappo | reverse complement strand
ATTAGTACTTTTTGAACTATTCAAATAACAAAATTCGAAAAAACACAACGAAAATGACGATATCTTGAGAACGAATCAACGGATTTCAATGGAATTTGGTACCATATGGTTTTTTTGATCGCTGATCACGAATCTGAAGTCAGTTTTGCAAAATTTTCATTTGGCGTACTCGATATGCTGCAAAAAAACTAAAAACATTTCGATTTGGATGAAACTTGATACTCGTAGGTTTTTTGGGTCACTGATCACGAATCTGAAGTCAGATTAGCGAAATTCAAAATGGCGAGTCCGATTTGCTGGGAAAAATACTAAAAACATTCGAAATCTTACGGAAATTTGTACTCGAAGGTTTTTTGAACCGCTGATCAAGAATCTGAGGTCAGATTTACAAATTTCAAAATAGCTGAGAATAAAATAAATAACGGGAAGTTCGAAGGCTGGCTCATAGTCAGCCCAAACCCGCTTGTTTGCTTTTTGTCTGTCCCTTTTTCGAGAACAAGTCACAATTTTGAAATTACCGAATTCGACATTCACTTTTAATTAATCAACAAGATAATCAACTTTGTTCATAATAGATTTTTTACAAATTTCACTTTTTCTCCCTCGTTCTTATCATTAATTTTTTCATTCTTTTTTCTTTTTCCGCTTTACTGGTAATTTTTTTTTTTTATCCATCCTAAGCCCTCAAGTCAACGAACCATGGTTCGACAGAGACTGTCTAGAAGCAAAGAAGAGCCTACGACGAGCTGCCCTCAAAATCCGCCAGAAACCGCAACTACATAATGCTCCGTACGCACAACTGATCTCTATTATACACTGGACTGCGCCCGTCGAGTGAAGCCAATTGAACTGCGCCATTTGCTGGTTCCCTATTTAGAGCGGGCAGTTTAAATTGAAAACAGATTCACGGGCGCCCGTGCGCTGATGAATGGGAGCGTGGATTTCGCTTTCGTATGCTCAAAACAATTGGCAAATTGTATGGTTTCTTCTGTTCACACAGTTTGCTTACACCAGAATTTCTGCAACTCCTACACTTTTGGAAGAGCATACATTTTTTCTTAGATTTTACAATAATTGATTTTTTTCAGCCGATCAGCTCCACTTACAAGCATTTATTTGGCATGAATTTGCTTATTCGATCAAAAACAATTATACTATATCTTTTAATAACCAATTGCTGTTTTATACCGAGTTATTATTATAATTATTAATATTCTATATTATTCACAACATAACCTATATTTGATTTTCGACGACGAGCTAACTTTTCAGAAATCGAATTTATTCAGCATTGTCCCATAAACGTAATCACCTATATGTTGCGTCGTTGATTCTCAATCAACGGTTACATGATCCTGTATGAAAGAAAATAAAATGAGACCTGCTCGACGGGCGTGATTGTTTTTTTTATTACTCTCGACTGACAATGAAACATATTATATCCTTTTTTAACGTAACTCCACTACAAAATCTCAATTTTTGAATCGTATACGTTGGTTTTCCTTGTAATATGAGAGTCGCAACCCTCAACCCGTTTGAATTTCCCGCTTTAAATAGGGAACCAGTTCGCCCCGCTCCTCCTTCCCCCCAAGTCCCCTCGCCCGGCACCAAGTTGCCTCCAGTTGCCTCACGCTCTTGCGGCAGAAAGGGTACCCGTCCGCTATCCAGTGTATAATAGAGATCAGTGGTACGCACCTCCCACGCGCGATATCCGCAAAAATTTCCACAAAATTACGAAGGAGAAGAAGAGTTCATGCGTGTAACATGTTAAAATGATATACCGAAATTAATAAGAAATATTACGATTTAATTAATAACGGAAATATCAGTACCTGATAGAATGATTAAGGAAATGTGTGATGACAAATAGAGTCATAATAAAATAGTAATCATAGGCCAAAACGCTTTAAAATCGGTATAATAGCATACGAAATATTATAGCAGAGATAAAATACATGAGAGGGAGAGGGATAGCGAGCATCGCGCTATCGCCTCTGCGCTCCAACAAACACGAGTATAGCGCGACGCGACGTGATTGCACCGGCGCAGGGTCGTAGAAGGGTTTATATGTATAAGACGGAGCAAAAATACATTCTTCACTCATTCTTTGGCCGTCACGTGGAGAGGAGATGGCTTAGAGTCGAATAGCTAAATGCTATAGAGTCATTTTACGTTAGAGGTCGGTTTGGCCGGATACTTGTATCTTTCCCACCTGATATCTAACTTAGCACGTTCCGTTTTAACCGTATACATCTATCTTTGACATCACTACTGTTTTGAAGATGGATATATGCGGCCGTCCAATGGGTGTTTGATATCAGTGATCGCTTCTGATATGTTTGATATCAGTGATCGCTTCTTCGGTAAAGCAAACCGGAAACAGACTGTTCAAATATTACCGCCACTCACTGTACACAGCCATGATTGTTCTAGTCGGCGGCACCGATCTCGATCGATGCGCCACCCTAACCTAACCCCCCAGAGGTAATATGGCTGCCGTGCTATACCAAGATTTATATCCTCTCGTGATCTCTAATAAAATACAGCTTTTACTTTTTGCATAAACCTGTGTGTTTTATTCACAACCTCTAACACAGACCCCTCCAGCTACCGACCGATTAGCCTCCTCCCTAAAATGCTGTGGGTTATGTTGCACGGAAAACAATTTAAGGTTTATGAGGGGGAAACGCCTTCAACAAAGTCCTTCATGATAACAGACGGTCTCCAACAGGGCACTGTAAACTCCCCAATATTATTCAATATATACAATAGCGACATACTTGGCCTGTTCGGTTTGAATGACGCGGTTTCGAAGAAAGCAATCGTGTTCGCTGATGATCTCCTGATATAAGTCACAGGGAGAAAACCCTCTATCCTCCAATCAGAGCTCCAAAAAGTATTTATCAAAGTCAAGGATAAGTGCGAAACCGTCTTATTCAGACCGAACTTACAAGGAGAGTATCAGGCCTCCAGATCACAGATTCTGCTCAAACTTCCAGGAGTGTTTCCTCGGCCTCATAAATGAAGCCTCTGATGCTCACTTTCATCTAATAGGCCCTTTGTCGCTCGCTTCACTTCATAAAATACCATAAATTGCCATTTTCGACTCATTTATCAGGCCTTCGCTACTGCTCTGGACTGATCCAGCAAACTTGGATATATCGGTGAAAGTTTCTCAGTCAACCATGAAAATTGATATTTCATGCGTTAACTCACTGTATTTGACCCTTGTCGCTCTGCGAGGCCAATATAATAGTCAATATAATAAGTGGCGGTACTGAAAACATATCTGCGGAGCTGAATGAAAGCGTTACGATGGACCGCTTGTGCCTCCCCGCGACAATTCGACTGACGGAGCTTACACAGCTTCGATTGTGGCTCGTTGGGTCCTGCCAAGACTCTAGAAATTATATCTGACTATATTCAACGAGATTCACCGTTTACTACCTCAATGTCCCTATCGACAACGCACCGAAACACCTGCCGACAGTCACAAATCATTAATTTTGGTACATTATTACTTGAACACTTTCATTATAACCAATTTCGGAACAAACACATTAATTTTACGGTCTATTATACTTTTAAAACTATTGTGAAATCGTGTTAATCCGGTTTGGGTTTGTTCAGTAGAGCAAGGTTAGGTTAGGTTCCTTCAGGTTCGGTTTCACAATTGAACCTTGTTACGCCACTGCTCAATGAAGAAAGATTCACTTACGAGAATCATGAAGAAAGTGTAATGAAATTCTGATTTTCATTATTCTCATTTGTTGTCCCCGATCGAAGAAACATAATAACTACCTATCCAGCGATAGTGTGTCGACATTTCTGACAGACATCGATCTATGCACTATGCGACAACATTCTACGATCGATACATCGATGTCGCCGGCCGCCGCGTGCAAGCTTACGACGAGTGTCGTCTGCACGTGTCAGCGTTGTTTTGGTTGTAGGGTTATGTCAATATCCCGAATTCTGAATTTGAAGTGAATGGTTGGTGTGTGGGCGTAAGACGGTAAGTTGAATTTACGTATTTCGTAATTGTTTTCGGCATTGTTAACACTGCTATACATTCTCTGGATTAATGCTAATTTCATGCTTTTTTCACGGTTACCTTTTCAAATGAAGTCAGTTTTAATTCGATGAAAATTACCCTCACAAAAATCGCAATACATTTTCCTAATATTCTCTGAAGTACCAAACCTTGTCGGAATTTCGCCTATTCTTTTGTTGTTTCGTTTTTTTTTCACTTTCAGAGCCTAAATCACCACATACTCGATATCTATTTTATAGATCCTTGTAAACTATTCGCATTCCACAAACGATGTTGCCGGTCTTACGAAGTTTGCTTCATGAATACATCAACAGTGCTACAGGCAGGGTGAGTAAAACTTGAAAATACGCATACAGCTATTGATTACACAAAGACAAATGATATTTCAAACTGATCAAAATATTTTTAATGATGATATTTCTGGTCATTGTTGCTGTTATACAATAATAAAATATTTTGTGCACTGTAAGGTGGTACAACTCATAGAAGCAGTTGAAACACAAATACTCTCGGCACCAAGAACACTTTACAAAACAAATGGTCTTTGGTCCAGCATCCCGGCGACCTCCTGCACACTTGCATCGAGTTGTACACGGCCTCTCTGGGAAGCAGACTGCCTTGACGTTCATGAAAACGTCTCGGTCCTGGATCAATTTCGAATCGAACCACGCATACTGGATCATGTTTCGGAAGATGGGAGTACAGATTTGATTGGTCACAAGTGACTGGATTTTTATCGCATCTTCGCGAGTATTGAGCTGCCTTTGCTCCTGTAGTAAGTGAGTGCAGTTCTGCAGCTCCTTAATGAAGATTTTCACTTGCCTGTGAAAATAGATATCCAATGGTTGACAGTACGGTGTGCAACCAGGTGGAATGATTTGCAACGAGCAAGTGGACTCCTCAAACTCATCGGTGAACTTCTCGAACAATCGTTTGTTGGATTGCCCACCCCAGCTGTCGATGACCAATGAAAACTGTACATAGGGCAGCAAGACTTCCGTGTTATATGCATCAAATAGAGCCGTGGTCAATTTTCCAGATTTGGAGCAGGTGACGTAGACATTCTTGTACGCCGCAACAAGTGCCCTAACCCTTTCGCCAACTCTTGGACCAAAGGTTCCTTTAGGCTCTTGCAAACAAATGTAGACTGTGGGAAGCAGCTTTCCGGAGGCCGTGATGGTATATTGGACGGTGTAGGAGTGCGTCACTTTGTTCATGTCGCCCAAATGAACCTCTACCGTCTTCTGCCCAACGTGTTCCATCGTCCGTTGCACATTTGATCTGTACTCGCAACCCATCTGGTCAGTGTTGAGCACATAATCAAGATCGAGGGGCACGAATTGTTCCAAACAATTGTTTTGGAATTCCGCTGCGGCGGTCATCACGGCTTCTAAAAATCTTTTCTCCGTCGACTTCACATATCTCGTCACCTTTCTTTGGCTAATGCGATATTGTTTCTTAAATCGATTCGTCCAAGCAATTGACGCGCTGAAGTGAAAGTCATCAGAGTCATATTGCATCGACGCCTGCAGAGCCCACTCCTGAAAGTTCCTTGTTGTAACGGGAACTTGATTCTGACGAGCCTCACAGAATCTATCGTAAGTCCATTTCCTTATCGCGCAGCTCTTGTCAAAGATGGTACCGCCCCCCCGGATTTCTTTCTTCCATCTCGTCAGCTTATCTTTCCTTGACAAACACGCAGCGCCTTGAGCTTTCAAGGTAGCCAGTGACCACTTGGGATGTTCTCGAGCAAGATTGACAACTTGGATTTTTTTGTCAAGACTTATTGTGGCAAATTTTTTCTTCTTCTCGTCAGGCTCGTAATCACTGGACAACGGTTGGCTGGCGGGTTGAGATGATTCTGTTTGGAAAAACGAACAGCATTTTGACGTTTTGTTGTACATAATTTTTGCTCGCTTCATCTCGAGAGTTTTCGTTTTTCAACTCTCAATTAATTACCTGTATTCTACTTTCATATTTGCAATCAAAAGTGAGACTTTTTTAATACAGTTCAATCTGTATTGCTACTCATTTATTTGTAATTATTCTTTGATTCGCATGTGTTGGCAACATGAATGTTAGCTTCATTGTTTGTAAGAGTTGAAATGATAGGTTATCATAAATATAGAGAAATAAGGAATATATCCAAAGAAATATGTAAAACTATTTCATTTATTAAACAGAGAAAATATGAATTTTGTGTATTTTTTACCTGACAAAGCTGATTCTCCGCTGTATTCTGTACTTTGTATGTGCAAACTATCGTCTAAAGACTCTTCCAACGACTCCTCTAAAATCTCATCGCTTGCAAACAGCTCATCTTCTTCTGCAAACTCATAGTCATGAATCACTGCGAGGATTGCGTCTGCCATACTGTGAGCCAACAAGCGCGCACGTTCAGAACAAGTTTTCATCACTTTTCCGGTAATAATCCCCTTGCTTTTGAGGATTTGAATGCAAGCGTAGATACCCTCATTAATGATATCTTTCGATAACAAATCGTCAACGTCTTCACCCACGGTCCCAGAGCTAGTGCTCGGCCCGCTAGCCATTTTATGGGCCACACTCCACAGTAAGGAATCAATAACAATAATAATTTCAAAACAATAATGAAACTCCAACAACAACGGTAATAATAACAATTTAACAACTCCGATGGCAAAACTTTAACAGCAACAATGGAAGTAAGAGGGAAACAATAATATCGCTCGCAGTGAATACTCTGAACTGGAAAGACCGCCAATTCGATTGTCGTTATATTCAAAATCGGAAACATACGCCGTCAGATGGCGAATTGTAGCTAACCTGTTCCCTGCCTTGAATAGGGCGCTACCTTACCAACATCGGCTGTTGTGTATTGATCGAGATCTGTCAGATGCGCTGTTTTAAAGCCTGTTTCGTGAATTGTTGAAATGGATTAATGAAACAGTGAAAATCGATTGCGCTTGCGAATAGATGAGTTATTTCTTATTTTCTTACACTTCACAACTTCTGTTTTGAGATGTGATATACAATCCTCTGGTGAAAAACCGTAACCTAACCAAAAACACATTTGATCGAAATAACACGAAATTGGATTACATGAGTGAAACTCTTCAAAAGTATTAATTACGAGGATGCACTTGTTTGGTGTTTAGCAGAAGTGGTGAAACGCAAGTGTCAGTACCAGTGAAAATATTGTACTGGATAGTGAATGAGTTGCTGAATGTAGTACCGAAAATAAAATCAGATCTCTCAACTTCGTGAATGGAGAAATTGTGTAAAAGGTAGAAATTCTTAAGTTATTTAATAAGGTTGAGGGCTGACACACAGTTTTTTAAGGCACGGTAAAGCAAGTAAGAGCAAACTACCGTATCAACGTCTCGTCTCAATACGTTATTCAATTGACATGCCAGCCAACACTACACAAATTCCTATAAGCTTATATGTAATATAAGTCTTAGCCTTGCTCCTTCCTTTGCTTTGCTCTACTTATGCATAGAGTGCATTCGTCGAGCTGCGGCAACCGAAGTACTGTAGGATTGGTTATAATGAAAGTGTTCAAGTAATAATGTACCAAAATTGATGAATTGTGACTGTCGGCAGGTGTTTCGGTGCGTTGTCGATAGGGACATTGAGGTAGTAAACGGTGAATCTCGTTGAATATAGTCAGATATAATTTCTAGAGTCTTGGCAGGGCCCAACGAGCCACAATCGAAGCTGTGTAAGCTCTGTCAGTCGAATTGTCGCGGGGAGGCACAAGCGGTCCATCGTAACGCTTTCATTCAGCTCCGCAGATATGTTTTCAGTACCGCCACTTATTATATTGACCATTATGTTGGTCTCGCAGAGCGACAAGGGTTAAATACAGTGAGTTAACGCATGAAATATCAATTTTCATGGTTGACTGAGAAACTTTCACCGATATATCCAAGTTTGCTGGATCAGCCCAGAGCAGTAGCAAAGGCCTGATAAATGAGTCGAAAATGGCAATTTATGGTACTTTATGAAGTGAAGCGAGCGACAAAGGGCCTATTAGATGAAAGTGAGCATCAGAGGCTTCATTTCTGAGGCCGAGGAAACACTCCTGGAAGTTTGAGCAGAATCTGTGATCCGGAGGCCTGATACTCTCCTTGTTAGATCTATTACCTCTGGATGCAACCAAAAACTGGAGAAACTTTCAGATCTTCGACAATGAAAAGGCGGCAGTCTAGTCCCACACAGAAGCGCAGTGAAATACCTCGTTGTCAAGATAGATTTTCAACTAAAATACAATCACATTAAATCACAACTAGCGAAAGCGCAAAAAGACTTTAACATAGCAAACCGCCTGTTCCACTGTCGTTTTCTGGATCCTAAAATCAAGGTACTATGCTACTGACTACTAATTCGGCCAATAATAACATACGGAGTACCAATTTGGTACAACATCAGCTCAGGTAGGATGGGAAAAATAAGAATATTTGAAAGAAAATGCCTACGAGCATGCCTGAGTAGGTGGAGGTCAGCCTCATCGTTGTATCTGCGCTTCGTGAGCAACGAACGCATATACAACGAGGCGGAGATCCCCAGAATCGACTGCTTCACTCTCCGTCTGATTAGGGACCACTTCGCAAATGCAGCTAGAGTTACCAACAACAGTTTGATATGGTGAATATCCCTACCAAACCCCCTATATTTTGAAAGGGCCCGGCGCACAGTGGTAGAAATCGCCGAAAAAGTAGGCAAAATTGAACCAAGGTTGTGATTACAACAAGATTCAGGATTCTTAAGTTTTTGAGGTCGCTGATTACGAATCTGAAGTCAAATTTCCAAAATTCAAAATGGCGGATCCAATATGGCCGACCGACAGCACAAAATGTTCTCGAATTTGAGTGAAACTTCGTGTACTCATGTTTTTGAGGTCGCTGATCACGAATCCGAAGTCAAATTTCCAAAATTCAAAATCGCGGATCCAATATGGCCGACCGACAGTACAAAATGTTCTCGAATTTGAGTGAAACTTCGTGTACTCATGTTTTTGAGGTCGCTGGTCACGTAATTCATGTTAAAATTTCAAATTCAGGGCTCAAAATAGCTGACTGGCATAAACAAAAACTTTTCTTGAAATTACGTTTAGTAAAACTGGGTTTTCAAGGTTGTTCGTCGTAAATAAAGGAGAAAGAGTGGCTTGATTAAATACGAGGCATGTAGGTATTGCTGACATTTTTTATTTTATTTTCAACACTTCAACTTCCCTGCACAGTGTATCAAAATCGATCCATAATTATCTAGAATATACATATCACGCGTCATCTTCTACTACGTCCGCAAACCCATCAGAACATGACAGCATTATCACAGCTTCAGATGAAAAGCTTTTTCTTGCTTTTTGCAACCTGGTTTCAATATTAAATATTATGATTCATGTTATAACTTCTTCGAGTCGTTACCTTCAAAGTGACAGAAGTGTCTAGCCATTTATCATTTTTATTCAAGAATGGGCTGAGTGCGTAACATGACGCTTTCCACCTTGATTTGATGTTACACAACACCTTCTTCAGTTCAACTACTTTGGCTTCATCTATTTCAAAATCCTCTTGCTCATGCAGTTCGGCGAAGTGTTCTTGCAGAAGCCGAATCTGCGTGTTCAAGTCCGCCTGCATATTTCCTTTTAAAATGTCAAAAATTTTCCTCTTCGTACAAGTTACACGTCCGGACCCTGTAGGAAACATTCATTCATCAGTCAGAAGATCATGAATAAGAATACAGTAGAGCGTCGATTATCCGAACGTCAGTTATCCGAAACGTCAATTATCCGAATGGCGATTTGCTTTATCCGAAACGTCAATTATCCGAATTGCGATTTGGTTTATTGGAAAATCGTCGACTTTTTCAAAAATAAACAGATGTAAGAACTCAAATATATAAGAATGTTGATTATTTTTTAAAGACATACATATCTAACTTTGTTCTGTATCATTGAATGATACGATGATTACATGTTTTCAGTTCACTAAAATGTACTTGTGATAATAACCTATTGATGTTCATTGTAGTTAAATATATGTATACTGTTACGAAGGCTGCTGCAGCCTTACACCCTTTACATAACACGAAAGAGGTGCAGGCTGGTTGTTACGACAATCCTCTATATAAATTTCATCATTTCGAAAGAATCGACGTTTTTTCGCCCACGGAATATTGCTGTTCGGTTATCCGAAATTTCGATTATCCGAAAGGCACCCGGTCCCAATTGATTCGGATAATCGACGCTCTACTGTATAACGAATGGCTTTTGCAACAATTTTTTCGATAGTATTTTTTGTAGCAATACTACATTTTGGAGATGAAAAAAAAACACCGTGTATATTTCTGAGAACTATTCAATATAGGGGGAAGTCCCGTAACGCCGGACAGCACCTAGTACCGGACATACATTGTATATCCAAAAGTAAACAAAGTAACTATAGTTTTTTTTTGCTTGATTCGAACCTGCACAACGGACGTAGCGGAGGGAATGCGCCGGAAGTGGCAGTGAGCTCCCATGTGTCGCCAAAAGACAGTTGACGTTTGAGCCTGCATAAATTTACGTCCCGCCTAAGTTTCGCGGTTGTTCATTTTGATCAAATCATGATTCTGTTATTTTATTTTTGGCCTGGGATGTTTGTTGGTATGTATTCTTTCAGATAATGGCCAATAAAAGTTGATCTATTTGCGAAGAAGCACATATTTCATTATTGAGTGGTGCATTACGGGTCCCTAATATCGGACACCCGATTTGTCCCCCAGTACCGGACACCCAATTTTCTCTCCGAATTTGACTATTTATACAAAACTTGTTCTGGCGTGTTTGAGTGTTGTTCTACTATGGCTAACCAATCAAGAGACTCGGTAGAGTCTCGCGCCAAGTACATTAAAAAAAAAATTTTAACACGCCGCGTGAGACTATTCGCGGTGGTGGGGGAATCAAAAATACTCGAAAGAGGAAAGGGGCCGAAAAAAATATGAAGCAGGCAGTTCAAAGAGTCTTGAGTAGCAATATGACGAGTAGAGAAGCTGCGGTGAGATATGGAGTACCAAAAAGTACCTCGTGCGATCGTATGAGATGTGCGCAGACATCCCTGAGTACTCCAATCAATATATTTGTAACCACTGTAAATTCATTGAATTTTTAGACATATTTTCCATCCGTACTATTAGTGTCCGGTACTAGGTGCCATTTTTCTGACTCCCTATTTTTTGTTACTGAATAAAATAGTATTTTATTCTTAGTTTAACGTTGTATAAGAATTCCAAAAGTTCCTATATTGTTAAAAATACTCCGAAATTATAATAAAAATTAAAATAATTATGTTTTCACTTGAATGACGATTTTATTAACGAATAACCTTAGGTGTCCGGTACTGGGGGACTTCCCCCTAAGTACACCGGGTATATGGAACGCACAGGTAAAATACCCCAACCCTTGCTATTGTCGAGCTAAGCCCCCTTACTGTGGTAAACCGGCCGCGCACGATGACGATCAAAATGGCCGTGAACCCGATTACGGACGAATCTGGAATATGTTATTGAAAATTTCGAAACTAGACACTATTCTGCGTGTACTGGAACTGCAAACGGCGCAGGATCTCTTGGGATCACAACTTTTTCTATCAGAATGTTCAAAAATCGATGCAAATTGCAGAGGGTTTTTCGTCTTCACGTTTGAAACATGCCATTATCGAAAAAATAGGTCTATTATGCATGAATATATTCTACATACCTCCAGGAACACCCTCCATATTGCACACAACAATCACACTTGTATTAGAAATTCACTAGCACTTTTAGCAAACTGTTTACTTCCGAGCGGTGCCAGGTATCATTGCCTACTGTCGCGACGGCGTACTTTGGAATACTGTTGTAGTCCAAGTATATGCGTCAGCACTCCACCCTTCTAAGAACCTATGCAGAAACCCCCTCCCCTCAACATATTTCAAAACCAACTCTAACGGTCAACTTCGAAATTTCGACTTTTGCCTACTTTTTCGGCGATTTCTACCACTGTGCGGCGCTCGGGATTCGTGCCATCCGAAGCTTTCACCTACCTAGACAGCTCAGGCTACATACAGGACACGAACAACGTGCCCATCATATACCATGCTTTTAGAGGTAACCACGACAAAAAAATCCGCTATCCGCCGAACCTAATCTGTAGCGAAGCAGCCAATAGTCACTTAATTAGATTCAATACTTCGCACCCCTTGAGAGACAAGAAAGATATCCACCGTAAAAATACAAAAAAATACTGGTGGCTAGAATAAAATATTTAAAAAATTTTAGTTAAAAAAAAAAAAAAAAAAAAACGGGAATGCAAGTTACGTCCTCCGGACTACCGAAAATAACTACATTCATGTAAGCACATCTATTTCAAGATTTATTCACACATATTTATCATTCGTTTTTTATACATCGGCGCTGCATCCCAGCATATCATAATTGTTACTTAGTTATTTACACATTCCTGTTATTTATATTTGAATTAATTTTTCTAAACAATTCTATTTATACCACATACTGTTCTCGTCGTCTATTTACAATATTCGTTTTATTATTTATTCATTTTGTTGCTTAGTTTTAAGTCATATTTATTTTACGAAGTAGATTAAGGTCAAAACAGAAATGAAAGTGCGATCAGATTTTACCTTAGGCCAGTTTTGCTGATCAATTATGGTAGTTAAAGATTCCTCATAGCCGAGGTAACTCAGACACAGGTATTGAATCGTAGGAATGTATAATATGTTCATACATTTTTTTCTCCGATTTAGGAGCCAAAGCGTGTTGATTTAAGTAAATAGCGGTAGTGATTGAGAAGTTTTTTTCGCTTATATGTATTGTTTATATTCTATTTTTTTGGTGCCTGAATAAACTTCATTAAAAAAAAAAATCGCTTCTTCGGTACTCACGGCTACTTTGAACATTCATTCGGCGATGAATCAAATAGGTGTTTGGTATCAGTGATCGCTCCGGTACTCATGGCTACTTTGAACACCTATTCGCGAAGTAAACTTACAACGCCCATCTCCGATCTGGTACCGACTTTGAAAAACGATGTCACTCAAATAATTAGAAGGGAAAACGTTAATATTTTTAATTATTTCCCGATTAGATAGAAGGGCGTATCGTTGATCGGTTTCGACTTCCCAACTGATCCCCTACATGATAGGAATTCATATTTAGACGGTTACATCCCGTCGGAGTATTGAATTAAATACTTGAATTAGATTAAGAGCTTGGCTCAAATGACCATTAGTAATCGAGGTCTAATCAACATTATTATTTGTTTGTCTTAATTTATAGAGATATAATTTATAAAATATTAGTTGATAAATTGTTCAATTGTTCATTCGCCTCATTGATAACTTTTTCTTGTCATTCCCATTTATAATAAATGGAAATCGTTCTTTAACGATTCTCCAAAAGTATTTAGCCCTTTCTATGTTCTTGTAAAATAACCTTTTCCTACAGAATTGTATTCTACTAAATAATTAGGCCCAGGAAGTGCTTTGAACGCCCTGGGTTGAGAGTCTCTTGACGTTGCTCTCGGGTTGATTAATTATAATCGGCAATTCTTGATGACTTATTGTTGCTACCTGCAATTGGCGCCCGACATTAGATTTAAGGAAAAGGACTCACTAGCCAGAGGTTCCTCATGCTGAAAAAAAGTTATGTTTTACCCAGTAAGGATCGTCAAAACGGGCGATTATTACGTTGCAGTCACGGCAGGGTCCCTTCTGACAATGACATACGCACGAGCTTGGGGTGAGTATTGGAGATTTCATTTTTTAACATTTCACAGAAGATATTTATTGAATAATCATATAAACATAATAATTACAGAGCGTGGTAATTATCATATTATTGATGAATGAGCGTATAATAAAACGAAGGTATAAAAACTTTCACCCGGATTTAACGAAGGCTATGTAAAACGAGGTTCTTGATAACTCAAGTACGATAAGTACGTTGTATTCAGACTGTAACATATTCGGACATGAATCATACAGTGAGTAAACGTGGATGCGGGCCACTCGGTTTGGCAAAGATGGCGGCGGCGTGAGCGTAGACAGCCAGTTCGGACCCGCACAGAGAGGGATTTCAACCATGCCTCGTTCAAGCTAACTTGGTTTTTGTTTCAACCCGCCGAAACGCGCGATTCAAATTTTGTGGTTAGATTGAGGTTAAGTGCAGTGTTGGGCAGCTGCAAATTACGTAGTGTAATTCATTACATTCAACAATAATAAATTACAATTGTAATTGTATTTTACAACAATAATAAATTACATTTATAACAATAATGAATTACAATTGTATGCTCAACACTGGAGGAAAAATGTTCTGATGTTTATGAACCATCAAAAATGATCAGAGAGACTGAATTCTTTCGCCTTGGTTCTACCGAGACTAGATTCTTCGCCTTGAGTCTACCGAGAGTGAATTCTCCGTCGACGCTTTGGGTGGCCGCAGACCAGATTCTGCGCCTCAAGCCAACGGAAAGTGAATTCTCTGGCGACACCCTGGGTCTACGGAGACTGAGTTCTTCGCCTTAGGTCTACGGAGACTAAATTCTTCGTCTCAAGCCGACGGAGGGTGACTTCTTCTTTGACGGGGACTAGATTCTTTGCCTTGAGTCTCCGGAGACTAAATTCTCTGACGACGCCTTAGGTCTACGGAGACTAGATTCTTCGTCTCAAGCCGACGGAGGGTGACTTTTTCTCTGACGCAGACTAGATTCTTCGCCTTGAGTCTCCGGAGAGTGAATTCTCTGACGACGTCTTAGGTCTACGGAGACTAGATTCTTCGTCTCAAGCCGACGGAGGGTGACTTTTTCTCTGACGGACACTAGATTCTTCGTCTTGAGTCTCCGGAGAGTGAATTCTCTGACGACGCATTGGGTCTACGGAGACTAGATTCTTCGCCTTGAGTCTACGAAGAATCTAGTCTCCGTAGACCTGAGTCGAAGAACCAAGGCGTTGTCAGAGAAAGTGCTCTCCGGACACTCAAGGCGAAGAATCTAGTCTTCGTAGACCCAATGCGTCGTCAGAGAATTCACTCTCCGGAGACTCAAGACGAAGAATCTAGTGTCCGTCAGAGAAAAAGTCACCCTCCGTCGGCTTGAGACGAAGAATCTAGTCTCCGTAGACCGAAGACGTCGTCAGAGAATTCACTCTCCGGAGACTCAAGGCGAAGAATCTAGTCTGCGTCAGAGAAAAAGTCACCCTCCGTCGGCTTGAGACGAAGAATCTAGTCTCCGTAGACCTAAAGCGTCGTCAGAGAATTCAGTCTCCGGAGACTCAAGGCAAAGAATCTAGTCTCCGTCAAAGAAGAAGTCACCCTCCGTCGGCTTGAGACGAAGAATTTAGTCTCCGTAGACCCAAGGCGTCGCCAGAGAATTCACTTTCCGTTGGCTTGAGGCGCAGAATCTGGTCGGCGGCCACCCAAAGCGTCGACGGAGAATTCACTCTCGGTAGACTCAAGGCGAAGAATCTAGTCTCGGTAGAACCAAGGCGAAAGAATTCAGTCTCTCTGATCATTTTTGATGGTTCATAAACATCAGAAAATTTTTCCTCCAGTGTTGAGCATACAATTGTAATTCATTATTGTTATAAATGTAATTTATTATTGTTGTAAAATACAATTACAATTGTAATTTATTATTGTTGTAAAATACAATTACAATTGTAATTTATTATTGTTGTAAATTACAATTGTAATTTATTATTGTTAAATGTAATGAATTACACTACGTAATTTGCAGCTGCCCAACACTGCACTTAACCTCAATCTAACCACAAAATTTGAATCGCGCGTTTCGGCGGGTTGAAACAAAAACTAAGTTAGCTTGAACGAGGCATGGTTGAAATCCCTCTCTGTGCGGGTCCGAACCCCGAGAACCACTGGCTGTCTACGCTCACGCCGCCGCCATCTTTGCCAAACCGAGTGGCCCGCATCCACGTTTACTCACTGTATGTAAATATTATTACGTGACGTATAACGCTATTCAATTTATATTCAAACTTCAACAGGGAAAAATTAAGTACGCTGGGCACACATAGGACATATGTACACCCAGGGAAGTGGTATCTGGCGCGCCCGCGATAGGCAACTGAACATACACCTGTAAAAATTTGTTGTTTGGTTGGCAATGACAAGCGTCGTAGCTCGGCGGTTCCGATCGGTATGGTAGGCCGGTCTGAAGTGTCAGATGCGTCAAGTGTCAGATTGCCTCCCCTAACCTCTAACCTCGATAAAACGGTGCAGGTTCGTGTGAGCGTCGAATAAAAGTAATAGTAGTAGTAATAATAATGGTAATAATAATAATAATAATAATAATAATAATAATGAAAATAATATTGTTACGAAGCGAGGCAACGAGAAAGATGGGTTTAAGTAAACGAGACACAGAGGAAACGGAAAAGGGATATTTATTATTCTTTACGTCTGTCACTCTTCCAAGTCCTCAACAGTCTGACGTTACAGAAAGAGTGTGTTGGTCGTCACAGCAACCAGACCTGAGTGAGCGGGCCAAGGGTAAGGGGTGTCTTCGTAACACTTCCCCCCCCCCAACGAACAAGAGGCGGCCCGCCTCGTTGGTGGACCTAACCCAAAGGAACAGGCTCCTTTAGGCGAAGCTCCAGGTTCTGGGAGAGTTTAGGCTGTGGCCATCGTTCGAAAACTCTTCTTACTGCTCGGCATTCGCCTTTCCTTTCGGGAAAAACCACAGAAAACCACGAAAAAGCAGGTGAACCCCAACGAACACTAATACTAAGATATAACGTAATCTGAAAGATAACAAAACACTTCGCCAACGGTCACAGAGCGTCGACGCGACGGCGTCGTGGTCAAACGTAGGTCCTCGAAAATGACGGGCGACAAATAAGAGAACAAAAATCTTGACGTCTGCATTTGATGATCCAGAAGACACCGGCATGTCTTCAACCAAACCATTCGTGGAAGAATTTGACTGGGTTTCCGTCAGAAGGGACGGGCAAAACGGTTTCGAAGGATGGTACGAGGCGCAATGGGCAACGGTCCAGTGTGGCCGCGGAGAGTACGTCTGGGCGACAGTCGGAGCGAACAAGAAGATCGTGTGTCGCGGATGCTTTGATAACCTGTAAACTCAAAGACAGTCGTCCGACGAAACCGTTAAAACAACAGACCCTTGTTTCTTTCTTGTGTAGTATCCACGAAGACGCGACCGGAGAAGAGATCGCAGCTCATCATTTCTGGATCGTCGAAAAACCGCGCTGCTGCTTCTGTTCGACCGATGTGATGACAGAGGTCGGAATAGCTGCGGACTGCTCGATCTGTACTCTCACCAAGGAGGGTATCATGCAGTACGCGAGAGATCGGTTCCGTGCTTCCTTCTGAGCGGTTGCCACTCGTTAATACTTGTTATCGTTGTATCGGAATAAACCTCTGACTGTTGACTTAGAAAAACGATTTAGTATAGACTGTAGAGAATGTAGTCAAGTTCCGAGTTCCGACGACAGGTCGACCCTCAATCAACTCCCGCAAACAGAGAAACGATTTGCAGAAGGTCATTGGTGATTGCGCATGGCGGCGCAAAAATGGGTGTACACGTCGTCCGCCGAAAGAGACGCATCCACAATCAGAACTGGAGCTGGAAGGTACGAGAAAGTCTGACGCACAAGCCACTCTTCGTGCACCTCGTGAAGAGCCTCTAGGTAATCCAACGGAATTTTGGATTCTTCATCGCGGGCCCGTGAATTCACCCGAGAGAAAGCAATCGACGGTTGAAGGCGCAAATACACAATCAGATCTGCTTCAAAATCTCGAGAATCCTGAGTGAAGTTCTTGAAGGTTTCCGTTAGTAGATGAGTCTCGGCGGCGTCGAACCCGCCCAGCCTCCGCCGGGCCTCGACAAAACAATTTGTACTGAAGATAGACCGTTCCATCATCTTGTAAGGCAGGAGTGTTTGTCGTAAATGACGCAGGCGCATGATCATAAGGGCATGGTGTTGAAACGGAAAAGCGTAGCGAGAAGGATTCTCGTACATCTTCTCCAACAAGTTCTCGCCCGCAACGTCTCGGTATTCCGCCAGAGGTTCGAGCAAAGTGAGAACGTCATCACGCCGTAAAAACCTTGAAACGAAGGTGGTTTTGCCGCAACCAATGTTACCCTCAACCAGAATAGTAAACGGCCGGGATTCGTCGCCTCGACGGACCATCGGGAATTCGAGCGACCACCCCAGAGTGATGTCACACGTAGCTTTCACCCGATTAGTGGCGTCTTCTTCAGGGTTCGAGTCCCGCACCCCCAGGGCACGGACACAGGGGAACGAGGGCTCCACGGAGACCCCAGAAACAGTAGGCCTGGGAAGATAAGGAGCCAATCGATCAAGGTGTACTACCTTGGCCTTGGTGCGGGGCGAACGCCGAATCCTGTAGACGACGTCATTGATCCGAGCCACAACCTCGTAGGGACCCTCCCAGTCACTCTGTAATTCGGGACACCGTCCCTTCAGTCTCCTGGGTTGGAATAGCCACACCAAATCTTGTGCATCGAACCGGATGTCCCGGGACCGGAGGTCGTACCGAGCCTTCATTCGGTCGGAGGCAAGTCGGATCTTATCTCGAGCGAACCCGTGTATCTCGTCCAGCTTCTGCTGCAGGGAAGCAGCGAAATCCGTTCGAAGGGCCTCGGTGGTAGGAGGGGTCCCCTTGTCTAGGTCTGCGGGAAGCCGCAGGTTTTGAGCCATCAACATGACAGCAGGAGAGTGTCCCGTGGTCTCATGAACCGCCGACCTGTACGACAGAAGGAACAGGGAGATCCAATCATCCCAGTCACGTTGCTCGCGTTCCACAAACGATGCCAGATAGCGGAGGAGAGTGCGATTCAAACGCTCCACCATGCCGTCCGACTGGGGGTGTAAGGCGGTGGTACGAGTTTTGCGCACCCGGAGGATACGGAGGACCTCGGCCATCAGAACCGCCTCAAAATTCCGCCCTTGGTCTGTATGAAGCTCTAGAGGAGCTCCAAACCGGCAGACGATCTCCCGCACAAAAACACGAGCGACAGTTTCAGCTTCCTGGTTTGGCACCGCGATGGCCTCGGGCCATTTGGTGAAGTAGTCTGCCATCACCAAGACGTACCGATTCCCGGAGCGCGTGACAGGAAGGGGACCGAGTATGTCCATGGCCACTCGCTCGAAGGGAGCTCCTACGTTGTACAGCTGGAGGGAGCTGGTTCCCTTAGAGCGAGGTCCTTTTTTTGCATTGCAGACGTCGCAGGTTTTGCACCATTCTTCCACGTCGGAGCGGCAACGAGCCCAAAAATAGCGCTCCCGAATCCGTCCCAGCGTCCGATTGGAAGCGAAGTGGCCTCCCGAAGGGGAATCGTGGTGTTCCCGAATAACGTCACGGACCCTAGCCTTGGGGACTAGAAGTTGCCACAAAATTCCTCTAGCATTTGGGAATTCCCACTTCCGATAGAGCAAGCCGTTCCGCAAGTGAAGGGAGTCCCATTGTGCCCAGTACACCTTGGCTTGTGGGTCCAAAGAAGACACGTCCTGCCACTCGGGGCGGCGTCCGTCAGCAGTTTTCCACTGTCTGACGGCCTGGAGAGTCGAGTCCTGTTGTTGAGCTTCCGTCCACTCGGTCGAGTCTCCTTGGAGGGTGATCTGACGAATAGTCACCGACGCGTGGCGCTGCAACTCCAGACGGGCACACTGCTTACAAGCTCCCGAATCTTCGCACGGACGTCTGGATAGCGCGTCTGCGTTGCCATGCAGCCGCCCGGGACGGTGGCGGATCTCAAAGTCATAAAGACCAAGGGTCTCGAGCCACCGGGCGACTTGACCTTCAGGGTTCTTGAAGGACAGGAGCCAAGTAAGAGAAGCGTGATCTGTCCGGATCAAGAAGCGGCGCCCATAAAGGTAGTGATGGAAATGGGCGATAGCCTTAACGATGGCCAAGAGTTCTCGGCGTGTGACGCAGTAGTTTCTTTCCGGGCGACTCAAGAGACGGGTATAGAAACCTACAACGCGTTCCTGATCTGACTGAATCTGAGAAAGGACCGCTCCTATTCCGTGTAGTGACGCGTCCGTGTCCAGGATGAAGGGAATTCCGGGCAAGGGAAACGCCAATATAGGAGATGAGGAGAGACGAGTCTTGAGCTGACAAAAAGCTCTCTCGCAGTCCGTGGACCAAACAAATGGAACTTTGTCCCCTGTAAGATGATGCAGGGGTTTCGCGAGAGAGGCGAATCCCTCGATGAATCGGCGGTAGTAGGTGCACAAGCCCACAAAGCTCTGCACGTCCACTTTCGATTTGAGGGGAGGCCATTCTCGGATGGCCTGTATCTTGTTCGGGTCCGTCTTAATCCCTTCCGCTGAAACGACATGGCCCAGGAAGTTCACCTCTCTCCGAAAAAGTAGACATTTTTTGGGGCTCATTTTCAGGCCAGCTTCTCGTAGACGTCCGAAGACCTGCCTCAAGTTTTGAAGTTCTTCCTCGAAGGTCGTTCCAAACACGATGATGTCGTCCAGGTACACCAGACAGACCTTCCCGGTTAGTCCGTGTAGGGACGTTTCCATCATACGCTCGAAGGTGGCAGGAGCGTTGCATAAACCAAAGGGCATTACCTTAAAATGCCAAAGGCCGCCCAGCCCAGTCACGAACGCCGTCTTCTCCCGATCCTCTGGGGCCATCTCGACCTGTCCATGAAATGTTCCTGTCTCTGTCTCGTTCGTACTCGCGCTCGCGCTATTCTCGGGACAGAGACAGGAACATTTACCGATCCTACTTCTGACACCAGTGTTACGAAGCGAGGCAACGAGAAAAATGGGTTTAAGTAAACGAGACACAGAGGAAACGGAAAAGGGATATTTATTATTCTTTACGTCTGTCACTCTTCCAAGTCCTCAACAGTCTGACGTTACAGAAAGAGTGTGTTGGTCGTCACAGCAACCAGCACATCACTTATTCGTCAGACCTGAGTGAGCGGGCCAAGGGTAAGGGGTGTCTTCGTAACACTATCAATGATACAAAAAAAGTTCTTGTGTCAAGTGTCAGATCGCCTCCCCTAACCTCTAACCTCGATAACGCGGTGCAGGTTCGTGTGAACGTCGAATAATAATAATAATAATAATAATAGTGATAATAATGATAATGATAATAATGATGATGATAATGATGATGATAATGATAATAATGATGATAATAATGATAATAATAATGATAAAAATAATAATTATAATGAAAATATCAATAATACAAAAAAAGTTGTCTTGTTATGTGGTGCCATCGGAGATTCGGGTGAACCGGATACTTGGTGAGAAGAAAAAATCTTTGAAGCGCTGAAAAATTGTTCAAAACTCGTAATTGATTTCAAAACGATGAAGAACGTTTGTTGGGTCATTTCCCAGACGATAGCAGACCTCAGAACCTCCATCTTGGAGCAGCGCTTTTGGAAATCATCTGTCTGAGGGTAGGGGGTGATTTTTTGATCCTATAGCCTTTCCTAACCACCGACAATGCTGTAAATCAATAACAGGAGGACGGCGTGACCCCGGAACCTTCATTTTGGAGCAGCGTCGCTGGAGATCATCTGTCCGAGGGTGGCAAAGTTGATGCCAAGATCCTATAGCCTCCGTCTCAAACCTACGATGCTGGGAATCATCTGTGTGCGGGCAGCGGAGGGCAGCGAAGGTGATTACAAGATCCCTTAGCCTCCGTCTCAAACCTACGATGCTGGGAATCATCTGTCTGCGGGCGGTGAAAGAGACGGCAAGATCCCATAGCCTTCATTAATCACCGACGATGCTGGGGATCAACGATAGACGGACGGCGAGACCCCAGAACCTCCATTTTGGAGCAGCGTCGCTAAAGATCATCTGTCCAAGGGTACGAGGTGATTTTAAGATCCTATAGCCTTTATTAACCACCGACAATGCTGTAAATCAATAACAGGTGGATGGCGTGACCCCGGAACCTTCATTTTGGAGCAGCGCCGCTAGAGATCATCTGTCTGAGGGTACGAGGTGATTTAAAGATCCTGTAGCCTTTATTAACCACCGACGGTGCTGGGAATCAACTATAGAAGGACGCCGAGACCCCAGAACCTCAATTCATACCAACGCTGAATTTGCAAACATGTTGAGACTTCGAGAAATAAACTTTTAATCAAATTCCACAGAAATAGGTTATATTTGTAAAAAACTGTCAATTTATGACCCAATACAATAACTTAATTAATGAAATTGTATTGAACAGAGCTCGTGCGTCAAATATTAAAAAACTTAACGTATAACTAAAACTATTATCGTCTTGTATCACAGTCGCAACGCCAACTTTCTTACATTAAGACCAGGATAGGTATAGGTCTATCACAGTCAGTTATCACAGTCTTAATTTTATGCGTAATGCATCAATTCTTTGAAAACCTAACCATATAACTAGAACTGCTAGCATATTCACGCATAATACTATCACAGTCGCAACGTCAACTTTATCTCACATTCGGACCAAGATAGGTATAGGACTATCACAGTCAGTTATCACAGTCTCAATTTTGTCAGTAAATATTCATCGGATCAAGTGAAAATGACATATCGACTGAAATTCACGATTACACCCCATAGATTTATAGCACAGTGACTATAGCCCTTGGAAAATAAATGCCACGTGATAGATAAATGAAGTAATTGGTTGCTACGTCAACTCGTATTATTGCAAAACCAGTATCGCTTCAGACCCGAATTCGAACAGATGTCTGCTTTTAACACAACATTTGGTTAAAATTCGCATTTTTAAAGCGAGAACTTTTTCAGACGCACCGTCTACACTTTTTCCGGAGTAGTGAATGAGACTGCGCCGTCATGCTTGACTCGAGTCGACTCAAGTCAAGCGTTAAAGAGACTCAGCTCGATCGCTGATGAGAAAGTTTCATCCAGAGACAGGTACCCACTTTCTCTAATATCAGAAATAATTGAAAAATAACTAATTAATTACTACTCACTCGAAATATATAGTTTCGAATGTAATATGGATTTCGAAAAAAATGTTCAAGCGTGTGGAAGGAAGAGGAGCACGCTATCTGCCCAATGTAATCTATAGCGGAAATTTACTCCAAGTCTGGAAATTCATCCTTTTTTCAAATTCTTATCACAAAAATTAGAAGAGTTAAAAATTGGAAACCAAATTTTGTATCAACTAGCCCCGGTATCCCCTACGCTTAAAGTGGACATGTTACCGCAGCCAATGAATGCGAGCGAATAGAAAAATTCCGGAAGAGTAACTGCCGTCTCTTGATAGAAATCCTATTCTGTAGTGGGATCGCCATCAACGACTGATTATTGAATTCAACAGGTCGGTGCCCACCCAGGAAATAGAGATTCTGCCGACGAATAAGTGTAGTTTGGGAATAGCGTAACGCAGCGAAACCAGAAGATTACAAAGCAATAGTCGGCCAAGCATCGTCGCTCAAAGCAGGTATGAGATAGCGACGGTTGGTGCGTTAGTAATTAATGCCTATACCGTCTTTATCTAATACAGCTTGCATACGTCGAGGCATGGATTCGGCTAGCGTTTGAAAAACTTCTGGTCTTGCCCGCAGCCCTTCCTAAGCCGCACGGACTCGTCGACAGAGTCCCTCTTTCCCTTCGCGCTCGACCGGCCTCCAACCCTGAACCGTCATCGACCAAACGTTCTCAATTATGTTCAGGTCAGGGGATTTGGCCGGCCAGTTGAATCGCTGCACTTCTGGATGATCCTCATACCATTGTTGCACGATTCCTGCTCTGTGCACCGCACTGTTGTCTTCAACAACACGTATCACAGGCATTTCCTCTTCAGGATACAGTACTCTCACAGAAGGTATCAAATACTCCTCCAGAATTGTAATATAATCCCTCGCATTCATTCTTCGTTCTATTTCAACGATTTCACCTGGGCCAGCAGCGCTGACCCATCCCCAAAACGTTGCGGTAACACGTCCACTTCTCATCGACGCTTTTACGTTGCCGCGGTCGTAACGAGTCCCATCTTCTCTCCACACAGTGCGACGCCCGTCTTTGTCAGTGGAGAAAACTTTCTCATCCATGAAGATGACCGTATTCCATTCGTCCGGCTCCATTTCCAGGCAAGCCTGGGCGAATACCCTACGGGCTTCTTCATGGCGGGCTTCCATGTGGAGCTTCTCCGCAGCGATCCTGGCTTTCAGGTGGTCCCCCCCCAGACGTTTCCTTAATGATTTCGCACAGATGGGAAGCTCCAACTCGTGTACGATTTGGGTGGCCGGTTGGAATACGTCTCGCCGCATGACGGCCGCGATCGCTGCGTCTTGTTCCGGTGTCGTTTTACTGACGCCGGCGTTGTTCTGGCGTCCGTCGACGAGCGCCGCCAGGCCGCCAGCCCTGAATTTCGCCTGGTAGCGCAGGACGGTGTTTTCGCAGCAGTTCATGCGTGCTGTATTTGGAAACGAATAAAAGTATTTTTATCATTAATATTACTATTATTTGCTATTATAATATATTAGCAAAAATTCGACTTCAACAAAACTCGACCTTCAAAAATGTTTTCTAAAAAAAGAATTGATATCAGATACAACTGCCAAGCACAACACATGAAAATTAAATTAGAGTAAACGGCATTGTGCTCGTTCGCTCGCTACGCTCGCTCACTCGGTTGGTTTCTCATAATGATTGTGAAACGAAATTGGAGAAAAAAAAATTGGAGAAAAAAGTTTGGGGAGTGGTACTTGGCGGGCCGGGTGTGGGTAAATGCAGGAGTATTCATTCAGGTCCCCATGTGCCATTTTTATACATTGCTATGATGGCCCGCCAAGTACCACTCCCCAAACTTTTTTCTCCAATTTTTTTTCCTCGAATTTTGTTTCACAATAATTATGAAAAACCAATCGAGTGAGCGAGCGTAGCGAGCAAACGAGCACAATGCCGTTTACTCTAATTCAATTTTCATGTATTGTGCTTGGCGGTTGTATCTGATATCGATTCTCTTTAAAAAAAAATTTTTTGAAGGTCTTGTTTTGTTAAAGACGAATTTTTGTTGGTAGGTATTTTTGAAGAAATATGTTTTGTTGAAGGCAATTTTTTCTTCATAGATTTTTTGTAGACAGATCACATTAATGTACTTGGCGAAAGGTTTTTGCACCAGAGGTGCTTTTGGGGGATATCAATGCTTTTTGCAGAATTTCGATTCACTAGCTGTTAATTAGTCTCGTACGCTACGCTCACTCGATAGGGTTTCTGATGTTCCTCGCTCGCCACACTAATTCCGTTGTCAGTATTTTTACATTCATTTTTATGAATATCACTTAGTACGTAGAACCATTCTACCGGAACACAAACGCTGTACTTTACTGTACCAACATTCTATCGTTGCGCAGAATACTTGTATCAGTGTTTGATTTCGGGTGTACTATGGAAAACTTGTACTGAGAATGCGATAATAATTGAGGTAATACTGAAGTTCTCGTTTTTAAGGGGAGACTTCGATGAAATTTTGGGCAAAAATAGGTTTTTTAGTTCTTGAAATATTGAAAAGAGGTGTATAAAAAAGTCCGTCCAGTACTTTTGAAATTATGGCAGTATGGGGTGCGGGAAAGAAAATGCAAGCTTCCTGCGGTGAAAGTGTAGACGCAAGGAATTTTGGCAGCGGTGAGCAAAATCTTCTTCACAAGGTTTCTTGCGCTTACACCTTCATCGCAGAACGCTGAACTTTTTTTTCACAGTCTATACCAGCATTACTCAAAAACTGCTGGAACGATTTTTTTCATACGACATCTGATAGCGATTTTCAAAATTTCACCGAAGTCTCCCCTTAAGGGAATACGTTGGCCGGATGAATACGTTTAGAATTGTCCGACAATGAACTTCAGCATAAGTGGAAATCCGTATCCTGCCATGCTCCAGTATAATGTTTTTATGATTTCCTACAAAAATAATAACAGCATGGAAATATATCAAAATCAATTAATAACTGTCGATAAGCGCTTAATAAAGTCTTCCGAGATAGTACTCCTGTTAGTTGATTGCATGGCAAGATTCGTCTGTTCCCTCCGGTCCATCAAGGTATTCTTATCATCAGAATCCGATGATTTGACGTCGTGTTACTCGAGTGCTCCAAGAGCTGTTCCGCAACGTGAAAATTGTAAGCTAAGTCATCAAAGAAAACCTCCGGAGCATACTGCAGCATACACATTTTCTTCGTCGGACTAGAAGTAGGCGTGCGAAAATATAACCAAAACAATTGAACGGTTGTTCATATCGACAAGTCCTTAGGAAACAGACGTATTCGGTGGACAGTTTAGAACTGAAACGTAACTCATGAAACCCCGTTGAAAATATGTACGGAGCTCTATAATCGCCGTAAATTCTGAGTTAGGTCTGCTCTAGACTGTCCGCCGAGATATATGTCTGTTATTCCTTAGGACTCGTCGCATATTAATAAATCCCTCGTACGAATGAATATTTTTACACAAGACAGAGCACGATGCGAACGTTCAACATCGTAGAGTATTATTTCATTTCAATTACAACGTAGCACGATCAATCCCATAGGTTATGTATTACCAAATTTCAATGACTTTATCTCATCCACTCGGAAATCGTATATCCACTACAGTGGAGAATCATAAATTTCATTGTTTCTCATCCTATCATAAATAAGTCGTAAATAACGTAAATATCATCGCAGGTTTTGTAGCATGGGGATCGGTCTCCTTCCCTCTTACTTCCTGATAAAAACTCTTGTTGACCGCTTCGTCAACCTAGCAGAACCCAACCTCACTCAATCTAGCAGTCGCACTAGCAGCCGACACGGAACGACAGTACGATCGGTAACTTGACGGCCATAGACAATGTTGTTTTGTCTGTTTACATGTATTATACTGGATAGATCGGAAACTCTGTGATATTTCAGCGCCATGTAACTTGCCTATTACTCGAGCGACTTCGAACGACTTTCTATAGTATTATATATTCAGAATTTGGAAACGACGTGCGAAGACGGAGGAAATGAAATTGGCGTTGAAACGGGCTATCAGAAATCTATAATTAATCATATCTAAGCTCTTAGCAAACCGATCACGGTGAAATTCGGCTTAAATGAGAGCTTTTTAAGCCTACATTCAAACCCGTGTATACGAAAAGCCATATTTGTCACGAAGACGGAATAAACACGACTTAAAAATTGCCGTTCGGCCGAAACAGTGGTCGCTCGGGTATGTAGAGCCGTTGAGTCTCTCGCGCGTAAAAAAAATTTTTTTTAATGTACTTGGCTCGAGACTCTACCGAGTCTCTTGATACAATTTTCGTTTTTCGGCGTGGCTTCTCTTCACACAGTACTCTGAGCGTCTGTGTGGTTGCCTTGGTGACGTATGAATAATAAATAATGAATAATAACGGAGTGAAAAAAAAAACCGACCAAACAGCACTCTCTTCTCAAGTGATAAAAGAGTATTGTGATCGTTTTTTTTCTTTTAATTCGTTATTTATTTTCATCATTATTAATTCTACCTGCATTACCAAGGCCGCTCCTCAGTAAGGTGAAGCTGAAGAGGCGAAAAATCACATTTCTGCCGAATTTCGAACCGGGTGGAGGTAAGGGTGTTCTTTTTAGATATTTAGTGGATTATTTACTTCCTAATTATAGTTATTACACTGACTGAAGCACTCTATCAGTACACGATGCTTGGGGAACAGTCTATTGAAAATCCTCCGATTACCCAGAGTGGAAAAATTCGCTGAATTTCCGTCTACCCATGTATGGTTTCAATGGTTTTTGCGTGTGATTTTTAGGATATGTTTCGTGCAGCACCTTCCGAGTGCAGGCGATTCGGCGAGCTGATTTAAGCGCGGTGGAGGACTCGGTGAATTACTGGTAATTTTCCTTCATCGAATCTATCGAATATTTCGAATGTCATGTCCGCACAACGCTTCCAATAATCAGTTCACCTGTTTGAAATAATCATTGCAATTATTGATGAGGTCAATAATGAAAGCAAATAATAGTAAAGTATTAATAATGGTAATCACAACCATATTGATCATTCGGTTGAATTTGTTTTCAAATACAGCACGCATGAGCTGCAGCAGGTCAACGGCACTGCGATACAAAGCCAAATTCCGGGCTGGTGGGTTGGCAGGGCTCTTCGACGGGCACAGGAATAACGCCGAAGTAAATACACCTGATTTGGCTGAGACGCGTTTTGCAGCTACCCAAAGAATTCGTGGACGAGCTGCAGCTGGTGATCAGCCAAAAGACTTTCAAGAGGGGCCTGAGGAAAAATAACGTCAGGACTCGAGTAGCTGCTACAAAACTTAGTATGAAGGCTTGCCATGAACTGGCCATGAACTAGGGCCGACTGGGTGTGCGCTGGATGAATTTACACACTTGGAGTAAGTTTCCGCTATGGATTACGTTGGGCAGATAGCGTGCTCCTCTTCCTTCCACATTCTTGGACATTTTTTCTAAATTCATATTACATTAACAAATATATTTTACGAGTAAATAGTGAGTTAAAAGTATTTCTTCAATTATTTCTGATATTAGAGAGAGCGGATACCTGTCTCTGGATGAAACTTTATCATCAGCGATCGAGATGGGTCTGGCGCCTCGCTAAAGTCGACTCGAGCCAAGCGTGACGGCTCAGTCTCATTCACTACTCACGAAAAAGTGTAGACGATGCGTCTGAAGGAGTTCTTACTTTGAAAATGCAAATCTTAACCAAATGTTGTGTTTAAAGCACACATCTGTTCGGATTCGGGTCTGAAGCGATACTGGTTTTGCAATAATACGAGTCGACGTAGCAACCGATTACTTCATTTATCTATCATGTGGCATTTATTTTCCAAGGGCTATAGTCACTGTGCTATAGACCTATAGGATGTCATCGTGAATTTGAACCGATATGCCATTTTTACTTGATCAGATGAATATTTACCCATATAAGTTTGAACAATTGAGACTGTGATAACTGACTGTGATAGTCCTATACCTATCCTGGTTTGGATGTGTGATAAAGTTGACGTTGCGACTGAGATACAAGACATAATAGTTTTAGTTATGTATACGGTTAAGTTCTTTAATATTTGACGCACGAGCTCTGTTCAAAACAATTTCGTTAATTAGGTTATTGTATTATGTCATGAATTGATAATGTTTCACAAATATAGCCTATTTCGGTGAAATTTTGATGAAAATTTATTTCTCAAACTCTCAACATGTTTGCAAATTCAGCGTTGGTATAAAATGGAGGTTCTGGGGTCCCGCTGGCCTTCTATTGTTGATCCCCAGCATCGTCGGTGATTAATGAAGGCTATGGGATCTTGCCGTCTCTTTCACCGCCCGCAGACAGATGATTCCCAGCATCGTCGGTGATTAATGAAGGCTATGGGATCTTGCCGTCTCTCTCACCGCCCGCAGACAGATGATTCCCAGCATCGTAGGTTTGAGACGGAGGCTAAGGGATCTTGTAATCACCTTCGCTGCCCTCCGCTGCCCGCAGACAGATGATTCCCAGCATCCTAGGTTTGAGACGGAGGCTATAGGATCTTGGCATCAACTTTGCCACCCTCGGACAGATGATCTCCAGCGACGCTGCTCCAAAATGAAGGTTCCGGGGTCACGCCGTCCTCCTGTTATTGATTTACAGCATTGTCGGTGGTTAGGAAAGGCTATAGGATCAAAAAATCACCCCCTACCCTCAGACAGATGATTTCCAAAAGCGCTGCTCCAAGATGGAGGTTCTGAGGTCTGCTATCGTCTGGGAAATGACCCAACAAACGTTCTTCATCGTTTTGAAATCAATTACGAGTTTTGAACAATTTTTCAGCGCTTCAAAGATTTTTTCTTCTCACCAAGTATCCGGTTCACCCGAATCTCCGATGGCACCACATAACAAGACAACTTTTTTTGTATTATTGATATTTTCATTATTATTATTATTTTTATCATTATTATTGTCATTATTATCATCATTATTATCATTATCATTATCATTATCATCATCATTATTATCATTATCATTATTATCACTATTATTATTATTATTATTATTATTCGACGTTCACACGAACCTGCACCGTGTTATCGAGGTTAGAGGTTAGGGGAGGCAATCTGACACTTGACGCATCTGACACTTCAGACCGGCCTACCATACCGATCGGAACCGCCGAGCTACGACGCTTGTCATTGCCAACCAAACAACAAATTTTTACAGGTGTATGTTCAGTTGCCTATCGCGGGCGCGCCAGATACCACTTCCCTGGGTGTACATAATACCTAACGTATAGCGCTATTCAATTCATGTTCAAACTTTTACAGGTACAAATCACGTACGTTGGGTACAAGTGAGTCATACGTACATAATACTGACGTATAACGCCATTATATTCATATTCAAACTTTAAGAGGGAGAAATCGAGTACGGTGGGCACACATAAGACATATGTACATAATACTTGACGTATAACGCTATTCAATTCATATTCAAACTTTAACAGGTACAAATCAAGTACGGTGGGTACGTCTATTGTGTGCAGACCCACAAATTTCACTTCAGTTTAGCGAGGGCCCATGCAGCCTGTACAGTACCACTCGACCGTCTTGGGTGCACGCTTCAACTTCACGCAGGCAAAGTGATCGCAGTCTCGTTCTACCCGATCGTTGCAAGTTCAACACTTAAACCTGTCCAATGCATACTTTCGGGCCACTATGTGACGTGACTCCCCGAGCCCCGCCACAAGCGCCCTACACACACCCCGGATAGACACACACAGACGTGACAGACGCGGACGGACGGGTCGCTCGGGCCCCTCCGGCTCAGGCCGGACGCTCCCGAGCGTCGTAGAGACCGGCAGTCGCGCTGGACTGCCGGAGGAGACAGTTGGTCTGGAAACCTTGAGAGACTCGCACGGAGACACAGAGTGACACGTTATAAGGAGAACACACAGAGAGGAGATATACACACTGACACGCACACACACACGCGGACACACGGAGATACCCAGAACCCGCTTGGAAACACTGACGGACGGACAGAAAGGTCGGTCCTCCTTGACTTTGACACTTACACACCCCGCGCGTACCCCCTCCCACACACACGCTCATACACACCGGCACACACACACACACACCCCCTTGACATACCTGCCCTCACACACTCACACCCGCGCATATATATATTGACCCCGGCTCCCCCTTCGGACTCTGAATTAATGATTGTACAGTAGTTTTAAGGATTTATAGAATATATAAGCATTGATCACAGATTCCCCGCTGAGACTTGTCATTGCACCCCTCCTCTGTACCCTGATCCTCCCTTCCCCTCATAACCGGCGGACAGCCCGTTATAAATTGGCGCCCAACGAAAAAAACCCACAAACCATCCCTCCATTACACAACCCACCCGCCCACATACACCCCGTACCAAAAATCAGACATTACACAAAGAAATTACACGTAGAACAATCATACACACTCACTCAAGCTAACACACACGCGTAACCATGCACACGAATACACGAGAAACAGTACAAAGACGAAATAGCGAACCAGCGACAAACGTAAACACACGCGGGCTAGGTCCGTTGCGAGCGCACTTCGCAAATAACTCGACAGGCAACTACACAGACATACACACTTACCGACCGATACAGTACACAGAACCACAGATCACACGCCCACAAAGACTCGACCCGATTCGCGACGACCGAGACCTATGGGTCACCGTAGACGAGGAGCTACGAAGAAACGTAGAAGCGCTACAGAGCACACACATACACACACACTTAGACGAACAACCCAGACCAAGACCCGAACCCCAAACTGACACATTTCTCGCGAATAACCTCCGTGGCCTTCAGGGCATACAAAATCTAATAAATTTTGAAAATAACGCCGCGCAACCGACCCCACACGTATACGACACACAAACACTACAGCCCCGACACCAAAACACAACGTACACAAACACACACTACAGACAATACACTACATCGGCTACACAACTAATGAAAACCTGGAACATAACATACTCAGGGAGTCCATCGGAGGACCTATACGAATTTTTACAAAATATCCGCGACTTCCAAACAGCGGAAAACATCGCGGACATAGACCTAATAGACAATCTCATGACCATACTAACAGGAACGGCCCTACAGTGGTTCAGACTGAACAAAAACAAATGGAGAACGCGGGGGGACTTTGAGACAGACATACTAGACGGTTTTTACGGAGAAGACCACAGGGCGATCTTAGAGAACAAAATACAAAACTACACACAGGGATTCAATCAAAAAATAACGCCATTCTTGATAGAATTCCGCACACTCCTGGCAATACGTATCCCCCCCTACCCCCTCAGCACACAGCTCCAACTAGCATATAAAAATTTACAGTTAGCCTACATACGAGTTCAGAGATTTCGAACAACTCGAGAAAGCGGGCAGACAATGGGAAACACACGTAGAATGGCAGATTAAACACACAGACAGCACACAAAACACACGTAGCAATACAAGACCACACACCTACACACAATACAACCCCAGACCGTTCGAACAGACACGGCCAGCACTCCTACCCACTCCAACACTACCACCCTTGACACAAACACAGACACGAGCCCCCTACACGGGACAGACGAGACCGACAACACAATACCCAACACAGACAATGTCACAACGAAACACACAACCCCAAACACAACAAAACAATTACACAGGCACCATACCGAGAAGATGCTTCCACTGTAACGTTGAGGGACATTTTATAGCATTCTGCCCCCACCTGCGCAACCAGGGAAACTAACCTGGGGTTACCAAAACCGGGTTACGGCAACCCCCTCACCCGATACCAACTCACCCGCACACAAAGTAACACTAAGCCCATTACACTACACACAACCGACACGTGAAACAAAAGACCCGCGTTTGCGAATAAAAATACACTTACAAGACGACGAATACAGCGCGCTAATTGACACAGGTGCGACACACTCCTTCATAAACAAATCACTGACAGAAAAACTACGAAAACACAAACTTACAGAATCCCCCTCAGCATATGAATTCGCGACATTGGCCAACGGAACAAAAATACCGATATCAGGGTTGATCGACGTGCGATTACGAAAATTTTTACCGTTCTCGATACGCCATTTTGTTTTTGGAAACTCCGACTTCGGATTTGTGTATTTGTGTATTCAGCGACCTCAAAAACCCTCGAGTACAGACTTTCACTCGAATCGAACAGGGTTTTGAAGAAATTTTTCACCGTTCTCGATACGCCATTTTGTTTTTGGAAATTCTTACTTTGGATTTTTATTCAGCGAGCCTCAAAACCCTCAAGTACAGACTTTCACCCGAATTGAACAGGGTTTTGAAGAAATTTTTCACCGTTCTCGATACGCCATTTTGTTTTTGGAAATTCTGATTTCGGATTTGAATTCAGCGACCCCAAAAACCCCCAAATACAGACTTTCACCCGAATTGAACTCGCTGATCAGGCTGGCGCTGCCCGGCAAGCCCCATTGAAATGCAACGGCCCTGTGTCGCTGGCTTATCTGTGCCAGGATTGGCGGACTTTAATTGACTCCAACTCGTTAACCGTTGCTTTAAGAAAAATTTTGCAAGAACAAGTTTCGTCTTAGAATAAGCCAAGGAATCCGCCAGTAAACTCGAAATATGAACCTACCGGAACACCCTGTATAGGCCATTTTTAGGCGTAAAAAGTAGCAGTAGACGAACGTGATTGGTCCACGTTGGTGCGAGCGAGGTCTCGCTTTCTGAGTCACTCGTTTGTTACGTAACATTCCTGGGGCTGGCTAAGTGCTGCCTTTTTTTTTGGGTAGTCCTAATGCATCGTCCCATATACGCTGCGTCCGTGTATTCTTTATGTATTCTAATAGACGTTGTTTATGCACAGATTTGAGCAGTTAATTAACATTTTATTATAAAATTATTATATTATATTATTATATATCAAACGATATTTTGAAATCTGTATATATGTGTATATGCTATGTTGCTGATTATTTATTTGTATGTATTATTTTTAATCATTTCATGTAGATACTTTGAACGTGCAGCGAGTCGGCATATACATAATATATAGACATATCGTAATATCGTTTAAGCTTGCTTAATATTATGTGCTAATAGGTTTAAATAAAGTATACGCGCATACCGCGTTGATATTTATATGACTCTGTAAGTGGTTGTTAAAACGTCCCTTTTTTATCTCTAGGGAAAGTACCTGAAGTCTGTCTTTTGCACAGACTGCAGTTTCCTGTTAATCATCATATAGCCGTATACGCGTTGCTTTATGATTTAATTATTTCTATAATGCTCCTACACCAATTTATATCAAAGATATAACAATTTGTGATTATTATTATACCTGGATACGTTTATTAATTAGGTATCCCCCTGAGGGATATCGCTATTGTTTTATAGTAGTAGTTATGATCGTATTTCCCTTTACCTATATATTGTTACGGGGACACCCGTTAGAATTTAATGATTAGATGTTTGCTGTCACTTTGACAGCTGGAGTTTTTAGTGGGCTGGGCAAACAGCTGATATTTTTTTATTAAGAAAAGAGCATAATAATTATTATTGTAAAAGTCAGTCTTGTCTCAGACTTGAATGAGCATACACGTTTGAATAAACTTGAAGCTTGTTTGAACATATTTGTGAAGAGTTTGGTACTTCTTGTCTCACAGTTATTGAGTAGTTATTGAGAGACCTCTTGGTTTGATAAGCAGAGGGTTTAGCCCTTTGTAACATTGGCGCAGTCGGTAGGACTTCTCAATAACGAAGTGAATTGGGAGTGAGGAGGAAGATGATTCCGGAGCCAAGACTATTGAAAAACACAGCAAAGAGAAGCAGGAAAACTTTTGAGTGATACTTCACGAGAGGAAGTAGAGAAATCTTTTGAAGAAAAGATGCCTCGTACAACGAGACGTACACATGGTCAGTCGTTTGGGGATGGAGAGGAGGAAATGACTTCCACTCCTCAGAAGAGGGCTCGAGTTATCCAGCCGAATGTTGAAGAGTCTCCCCAAATTCAGTCGCCCGGGCAGTCACCCCCGATCTTGGAACAACAGCCACCAGTTGGAGAAAATGCTTCAGCATCACCAGGTCATATGACCATGATGGTGCAGATGATGCAAATCCTTCAAGACCAACAACGGGAGGAGCGACTGGAGCGAGAACGAGAGCGGGCAGAGATGGAACGAGAGCGAGTTCAGGAGCGAGCAGAGAGGGAACGAGAACGAGTTCAGGAGAGGCGTGAGAGGGAGGAATTTTTGAAGAAAATGGAGCATCTTCAGGTTCCAGTTTCGTCCACTCATGTTCCGGCCGTTGTTCCTTCGCTGGGAGTCCCGTTCCGGTCGAGTCCTGTTCCGGTTTCAGTCTCGATGATGAGGGAGAATCAGGTATCTCAGGAACCTGGAAGGTCAGTGACAATTTTGGGATCAGGCCAACCCCAAGTTGCTTATAGTGCTTTCAATTTGGACACATTAGTTGCTCCGTCGGCTCCTACAGCAACCCAGACACGATTTAATCGTTTTGAAAATAATCCGCAAATAGACGGAAATTGTGAGGAACAAAATGTGTATTCTGTTGACGGTCACCTGAGAAGTCAAATTTTGCCAGGGACGTCACATTATCAGCTTGGTCAAACTCTTGTAGAGGCTAGAAATTTACAGGAGAATCCAAGGCGTGGAGGAGTTGCAGTTCCGACGAGCTCGACTTATAATCCCATGTACAATTTGCAGAGTAGAGATTTAGGTTCAAGGATTGTTCCTGAGAACCTGAGCAGTTCGATGGGGATTCAATCAACGACGGTAAATTTGGAAAATAGAGGTTGGGGAGTGCAATTAGCACCCAACTGGTTTGTTAATCCGATCGATACTCAAATGGCGTCTCACAGTGGGACGAAACTCCGAATTTGTACCCATAATTCAAAAACCCAATGAATTCGGGTGAAAGTCGGTACTCGTGGGTTTTTGGGGTCGCTGATTACGAATCCGAAGTCAAAAATCTCAAAAACAAAATGGCGGACCAAAAACGGTAACAAATTTCTTCAAAAACCTAATGGATTCGAGTGAAAGTAGGTACTCGGGGGTTTGTGGGGTCGCTGATTACGAATCCGAAGTAAAAAATCTCAAAAACAAAATGGCGGACCAAAAACGGTAACGAATTTCTTCAAAAACCTAATGGATTCGAGTGAAAGCCGGTACTCGGGGGTTCTTGGGGTCGCTGATTACGAATCGAAAGTCAAAAATCTCAAAAACAAAGTGGTGGGAAATGTTTAGTCATATGCATATACAGGAATAAAGACTTTTTATTTTTAAGTATTAATGTCATGAAATGTGAAGGCTTATAAAATTAGTGGAATACAATTTCCTCGTCCGAATCATCGTCGTCAAATTCAGAATCCGTTTCTACTATAGATTGACTCGTTATTGTAGGTGGGATCAACAATTCTACAATTCTACTCTTCTTCGAAATTTCGGCTAAAAGGTGTTCCACCAAATCGTTGCATGTTTTATTGAAATTCCCTTTCACCATAACGAAGACCTCCTTCCGGGTGTACAGTAAATTGTCGTCGGTACTAGACCCTGTAATAAAGCCACAGAAAATTAAAAAGTGACAATATTCAACGTAAACTATAATTAATAAAGTACGATCAAACTCATTGGACAAACTGAATTCTTTCTGAAATTAATTTTTTCCCTCAACCAAATCACAAATAAAAATCATCATGAACAGTGTGACTCTAGAATAACCGTAGGTACTACTTTGTTACGGACACCCTATACACGTTAAAAACCGGTATAAGTTCCCTATTGTACGTATTGAACACCTGGCAGACCCGGACGCTCGTCAGCCGGCCGCCGCGCCAGCCGGGGCCTCGCGCGTGGTAGAAGGCTGCGTACTCGCTCACGCTAACTAAAAAAATACGCTAATGGGCCAAAAATGGCAGATGATCTAAAACGTTTTCGATAGTTGAAAGACTGATCTAGAACCTAAGACTTGAATCAAAGCGGAGTCTCCTGGAGTTCCCTACTTTTTGTCCATTTGAAAGTATAAGTCTCGAAAATTATATCGTTTTCACAGGGTACCAAACATGGTCGTATTTCAAGCAGATGAACGTGACTTTTCAATTTAACTCATGCAGAAATATTTTCTACATACCTCCAGGAGTAGAATCTATTTTGAAAAATCGAAATCGCTTAAATAACTTTCGAGTTATTGAACTTTGAAGTTCGCTGTTTTTCCTTACGTTTTCACTCGCCGCGTGCACTCTCAACGAAGGCTGACTTTGAACTAATGTATCGAGCCAGGTATGGAACGGACGACCATACCCTTCGAGGTTTGAATGCACCAATCATTTCTGTACCCCACCCGAGGGTCAAAATTCCCCGAATCCAAAATTCACTTTTCGGAATTATGGGGACGAATTCGGGGTTTCGTCCCACTGTGCGTCTCACTTCATGACGAACGAAGGACAAATGAATGTTCCCTCAATCAGCCGGGTTCCAATGCACGCTGTGAATCAAGTAAATTCGGCAGGATTTGGTGGAAATCAATCGGCGATGTTTCCTTCTTCTGTTTTCCCACACACAGTCGGGAATAATAACGTTCAATTCTCGAATCCTCAAAGCCAATCCAGAACGAGTTTTGTACCATTAAAATCCGGTACGTTTGACGGATCCACTTCCTGGACCGATTTTAGACGACAATTCCAAATAATCTCAGATCATAACGGCTGGGAGGCAACGGTCAAGGCAGCAAGTTTGACTAGTTCCTTGAGAGGAGCGGCTCTCACTGTTTTGTCCACTCTTTCGGATTTTGACTTGAAAGACTACGATAAAATTTGCACCGCTTTAAATAGGCGTTATGGGGACAAACATTTGTCTAACCTTTTCTATACTCAACTTGAAAATAGGCGTCAGAGTCGTACGGAAGATTTAGCTTCACTTGGCCACGATATAGAGAGGTTAATGAGAAACGCGTTGCCGGATTGTTCGTCCAAAACTTGGGAACAAATAGCTTGCAACAAGTTTATTTCCGCGAGAGCAGACCCTAACTTGAAACAAGCTTTGAGGTTAGCCGCTCCTTCCACGTTACATCAAGCCATTATTAAAGGGTTAGAAATGAAGGCGTCAGTCAAAGAAGACCTTGGTTCGAGTCGAATTAGACAAATAGAGACAGTCCAGACGGTAAAACCAGTGTTGGAGGCGAAGCGTTCGTTTCCAAAAGAGGGAAATGGCAACTCAAATTCTCAAAATGCTTTCTTCACCCCTAAAAACCCACACTTTACGAACCAAAAGAATTTTATTAGGGAGTGTTATTACTGTAAGAAGAAGGGTCACGTATTTGAGAATTGTTTTGCTTTACAACGACATTTCCAGGAGAGACAGAATAATAATAACAAAGATTCCAACGGTTCCTGGAACCCGAACCAGTCGTGGCGGAAAAACAATTGGCCACAAAAGACAACTGACAGTCAGAATAAAGTCGACCCGGAGACAGTAAACTCAAACTCAGTTTTTAGACCTTCTTCAAACAGTACAGGCATACAAAGTAAGCCTTCGACTTCTTCTGCCTCTAATGCTGGAAACAGTCAAGTAGTAATCAGGAGATATACCAGGTCGGGGTTATATGCGAGAGGAACTGTGAATGGAGTTCAGTGCTTATGGGTGATTGACACAGGAGCTGAAGTTTCGATAGTTCGATCAGATTTGTTGCAATGTTTTCCTCTTACTTCTTCAAGTACGTCATTGCGAACTGCGACAGGACAAACCGCTCCAGTATTGGGGAAAGTAGTTGCCGAAATTGACGTTGAAGGTTATCTGAATTCATCTCACGAATTTTTGGTAGCTGACATTGAGGATGAAGGAATCCTGGGGATGGATTTTTTACTAGCACACCATTGCACGCTCGCAGTAACAGAACACACTCTTCGTTCAGGAATAATTACAATCACTCTTCTAACCTCAAAACCGGTTAATGCCTCGAGACCGGTTGATCAAGAATCCACACCCAGAGTGAGGGGAATCAATCTAGTCCCAGAATTTTTACAAAACCTATATGACAAGTCGCGTGATGTTTTGGATCTCGAACAGAACGAGCGATTCAAAGAACTGTTAGTAGAGTTTCAAAGCGCGTTCGCCAAGGACTCGAAAGATTTGGGCCATTGTACTTTGGCACAACACAGGATCGATGTTGGAACTAACCCCCCGATCAAACAGGCAGCTCGAAGGTTACCTATTAACGGGAGAGATGAAGTTGAGAAATTGGTCAATGACATGATTGCGACTGATGTTATTGAACCCTCGTGCAGCCCGTGGGCATCGCCAATCGTTTTTGTAAAAAAGAAGGATGGAACTAAGAGATTTTGTATCGATTATCGATTCCTAAATGATATCACAAAGAAAGATTCTTATCCGATTCCTAGAATTGAAGATACTCTCGATATGATCGCCGGGGCTAGGTGGTTTTCGACATTAGATTTACAAAGCGGGTATTGGCAGGTTCAGATGCACCCACAAGATAAAGAAAAGACAGCTTTTGTAACGGGGTTAGATGGATTATGGCAATTCAAAGTAATGCCCTTCGGTTTGTGCAACGCTCCAGCGACTTTCGAGAGGTTGATGGAAGTGGTACTGCAAGGTTTGACTGGCAAAATCTGTTTAGTTTACATTGACGATGTAATAATCTTCGGTAAGACTTTTGAGGAAGAATTGATCAATTTAACAGCAGTCTTTGAAAGGTTTTTGAAGAACGGATTAAAATTGAGTCCAAAAAAATGCAAACTTTTTCAAAAAGAAGTAAATTTCCTGGGACACGTAGTGTCGGCAGAAGGGGTGAAAACCGACCCAGAGAAAATAAAGACTATTCGGGAATGGCCTCAACTTGCTAATAAACTTGACGTACAGTCTTTTATAGGACTTTGCACTTATTATCGACGATTCGTGAAAGATTTTGCCTCAATTGGAGGGCCACTCCACGCTCTGACAGGAGAAAAAGTAATTTTTCAGTGGACTAAGAATTGCGAAAGTGCTTTTAGGGAGTTGAAGGTTCGATTAACTACTCCACCTATATTAGCGTTTCCATTGCCAGGTACTCCGTTTATCCTAGACACGGACGCGTCCCTCTCGGGATTAGGAGGCGTGTTGTCCCAGATTCAGGAAGGATTAGAACGAGTGATCTGTTTTTATAGTAAAGTTCTTAGTAAGACAGAAAAGAATTATTGTGTCACAAGAAGAGAATTGTTAGCTATCGTGAAAACGGTCGCTCATTTTCACAATTATTTATACGGAAGACGGTTTTTGATTCGGACTGATCACGCGTCTCTTAAATGGTTGTTGTCGTTCAAAGCTCCTGAGGGTCAGGTCGCTAGGTGGTTAGAAACTCTAGGGACGTATGATTTTGAAATTCAACATAGACCCGGAACTTTGCATGGGAATGCTGATGCCCTCTCGGGGAGGCCTTGCGAAGATTTGGGCTCATGTCCTCAATGTGCTCGATTAGAGAAACAACGAGATCCTTGTGGCACAATTAGAGTTATCTCACTGCATAAGGACGCGGATAAATGGAGAGAGGCTCAGGATAAAGACAGGACTCTGAGAAAAGTTAAACAGTGGAAATTAGCTGGAATGAAACCAGATTGGGAAGATGTCTCAGAAAAGGAACAGTTTATTAAAGTCTATTGGGCTCAATGGGATTCTATCCACGTTATTGATGATTTATTATACAGGAAAGTCGAGCCTGTTGAGGGAAATGATGTCGTTTGGCAATTACTTGTTCCTAAACAAAAGATTACGGACGTTTTAAGTGAGAATCATGATGCCCCTTGTGGAGGACATTTCGGTATAGCGGAAACGTTGAATAGAATCCGTGAGAGATATTTTTGGGCCAGATGCCGATCTGACATGGAGGACTGGTGCAAGAGTTGTGATAGTTGCATCGCGAAAAAGGGGCCTAAATCTAGAGGGAAAAGTCCTTTACAGATCTATAACGTGGGAGCTCCTTTTGAACGGGTAGCTATGGACATACTCGGTCCTTTACCGATGTCAAGATCGAAAAACGCCTACGTTTTAGTTATTTCGGACTATTTCACAAAATGGCCAGAAGCGATTGCCATTCCTAATCAAGAAGCTAAAACAGTAGCTCGAGTTGTGGTAAAAGAATGGATTTGTAGGTACGGTTCTCCCATTGAATTCCACACTGATCAAGGAAGAAATTTTGAGGCAGACTTAACGAAGGAAGTTCTTCAAATATTGGGTGTTAGAAAATCTCACACGACCGCTCTCCACCCTCAGTCCGATGGGATGGTGGAGAGATTGAATAGAACGCTATTGGACTATTTGTCGCATTTCGTGGAGAAGAATCAGAGAGATTGTGATGATTGGTTACATTTGTTTTTGTTTTCGTATCGTTCTGCTGTCCATGAGACCACAGGGCAAACGCCAGCTAAGATGCTTCTGGCTCAAAATCTTCGTCTACCTTCAGATTTGGAAAAAGATTCTTCCAGATGAGGTTTTTCCAAAGACGGATTTCGCGTTGTCTCTGCAATATAAATTAGAAGAGATTCATAACTTTGCAAGGGATAAGATGCAATTGGCTTCTGATCGAATGAAGGCTAGGTATGATTTGCGAGTGAGAGATCTGCAGTTTGAAGGAGGAGATTTAGTTTGGTTATTTCAACCAAAAAGACAGAAGGGTCGCTCACCCAAGTTGCAGAGTAATTGGGAAGGTCCCTATGAAATAATGGTCAGGATTAATGACGTCGTTTACAAAATCCGACAATCAAAGAATTCAAAACCAAAAATTGTCCATTTAGACCGGCTAGCTCCTTACAGAGAGAGGGGATTACGACGAATTGAATTAGTCAATTTGTCAGAATCAGTTGGAGGTAAGGAGTTTGACGAGAATTTTGTAAACTCTTCTATGTGGTCATCGGAACTCCCGTTTAGAATTCAAAAAAACTCTAATAGACCGCTAAATATAATCGTTGAGGGAAATATTGGATGTGGGAAGTCCACATTTACAAAAAGATTTTTACGGGACTCGAATATCCTCACGCTGTTAGAACCTCTCGAAGAATATCGAGATGTGGCAGGTACTAATTTACTTGAAAGAATGTACTCCGATCCCACGAAATTCAGCTACCATTTTCAGCATCATGCTTTAATGGTTATGAGGAAGAGACACCTCCTTCAGAGTTCTCTTCCGATAAAATTGATGGAGCGATCAATTTTTAGTTGTGCTTGTTTTGTAGAAGCACGAAGGCGATTGAGAGGATTCGAGGACTTCGAATCTCACCTTCTGTCGGAAACCGCTGAAATTTTCAAAGCGGGAGTTAGAGGTTTTGAAGTAGATTTGATTGTGTATTTGAGAGTTTCCCCAGAAGTTTCTTTTTCGCGAGTCAATTTGAGAGCTAGAACTGAGGAAGAGGGGATTCCTTTAGACTATTTAAAAGTGCTTCACGAAGTGCACGATGACTGGTTAGTTAAAGGGAGTTTTTCTGTTCTCCCAGCCCCTGTCTGCTGCTGGATGCAGAAATATCTGCAGACGAAATATATAAAAATTTCTGCGAGATAATGCTAAATAAAAATTAATCCTTGAGACTTCGAGAACACAACGAAATTTTTTTATTGCGAAAAATTACCATAAAGTAACGAACTCGTTTCGGGTCAAATAACGGTTTTTCGGTAACAGTAAACTTTTGAATTTTTGCTCAATTTCAGGGGTAAAGTCGAATTTTAACAGACAGCAGGAGACGCAGGTACTGGCAAAACGGTAGTTGTCTGGGGAGGAGGCTCGACACGACAGGCACGTGGGGATCTCGGTGCTCAGGATGGTATGGAAGAATTTGGCCGTGGGGTTTCTTTCGACAGATCGTCTAAACAAAAAAGGGGGATACGAACGGGCGGATTATTAAGTTTTGTGAATTGAGGATTTATGAAAAACGTACACATGAGATTCGCAGGCCTGGCACAGGATCCCCACGTTCATCGACGGGTGGGTGAAGGAGTGGGCCATTTTGATGGTCAGTGCACATCGCACTTGTGCCCACTCGCTTTTGTACCACCCGTTGAAGTGGTCTCTGGATAGTTTCGGGACCTCCTCCCACGAAAAATTTTGAAAAGTTCTTTCTAAAGAGCGATTTTGGAGTTGTTGGTCTAAAGTTATGCAGGGTTGGCGACTGAGAATTTTGAAAGGAATCCTTTCGTCCCACGTTTCATACGACATGGTTAAGTAGAATTTTTAATTTTTTTTAAGCTGTTTTTGATAAACTGATGGAAACGATGTTACAATGATGTGTGGGAATTTTATTTTTAAACCGTTTTGTTTGGATGAAAAGAAATGCGATGTCAAGGCTATCTTGATTATTTGAATTGGGTTTCAATTTGTGCCGGATGATAAAGGGGACATTCGTTGTATAAAATGATTGATTTTTTTTTTTTGTAATGAAGAATTTTTACAGTTTCATCGGATGGTACGGAAGTTTCCGTTTTTCTGGAAGATTTTCCTTAGAATTTTTGTTTGCCGACGACTGATGATGAATAATGGTACCGATGAGGTAGGCACGAAGCAACTGACGATGTTCAAGTTTTTCGTGGATGAACGTATACCGCTCACCGGAATAAAGCTATGATCGGACCAATTTTCCTGCGAATTTGTTTTCATACTACCATACCCGATACAATCACTCATCCTTGTCCTTCCAATTTAAGGAATCTTGGTTTTTGAGGATTCTCCCGGATGCAGTTTCCTTGTTTTCCTTTTCCCGTCCCCGATGTTTCCTGACAACGCGTGACGCTGGTGTTTTTGATGAACAACTTTCGTATGCAAGGGCTGACTTTCCGGATGTGATCCAGTTTTCAGCTGTTTTGGCTGACTACTTTGGGAAGGATTGGATAGAGTGATTCGGATTTTCAATGAAGCGATTCTGGATCTTCAACGAAGACGCCAATGTGGCGAGGAACAAATATTGTACACTTTTAATTTGGGTTTTGGTTAATTGCACTATCCACTTTTTGGTTTTCTGGGGTTTTCCATAAAGTAGTAAATAGGCGAATGCCGGATAGTTCTTGGAAGAACACCAGTTTTGCGGAGCCTCAGCTCTAGTAGTTGTATATCGATTTGTTAATTTTGGTCGATCGTTCTTCCAAGAGTCGGGACGACTCTTCTTCTGAGGGGGGGGTAGTGTTACGGGGACACCCGTTAGAATTTAATGATCAGATGTTTGCTGTCACTTTGACAATTTCAATTTTCAAGTCATTTCAATTTTCAAAGTGTCACTTTGACAGCTGGAGTTTTTAGTGGGCTGGGCAAACAGCTGATATTTTGTTATTAAGAAAAGAGCATAATAATTATTATTGTAAAAAACAGTCTTGTCTCAGACTTGAATGAGCATACACGTTTGAATAAACTTGAAGCTTGTTTGAACATATTTGTGAAGAGTTTGGTACTTCTTGTCTCACAGTTATTGAGTAGTTATTAAGAGACCTCTTGGTTTGATAAGCAGAGGGTTTAGCCCTTTTGTAACATTACGAAGAGGGGAGAGGAGAGGAGAGGAGAGGAGAGGAGAGGAGAGAGAGGAGGAGGAGAGGAGAGGGAGGGGGAGGGGAGGGAGGGGCCAGGGAGGGGAGAGGGAGAGGGGAGGGGAGGGGAGGAGGGAGGGGAGGAGGGAGGAGGAGGGGGAGGGAGGGGAGGCCCCCAGGGGTCCCCCCCCCCCCCCCCCCCCCCCCCCCCCCCCCCCCCCCGAGGAGGGGAGGGGAGGCCCCCCCCCCCCCCCCCCCCCCCCCCCCCCCCCCCCCCCGAGGGGGGAGGAGGAGGGAGGGAGGAGGAGGAGAGGAGGGGGAGGGGGAGGGGGAGGGGGATCCGGGGAATCCCCGGAATTCTGGGAAAACCCAGGATTCTGGGGAAAACCCAGGAATTCGAGGTGGGTGGTCCTCGATTCCTGAAACAGCGGCGGCGGCGGCGGCGGCGGCGATATATCTTTATAATATAGGACGATATATACCCCGATTCAGGTTGCATTCAGTAATATTTTGTACATGGTGAAAAAAGTCAAGAAAAAAAAATTGAAAATTCTGTATGGAACGAAAAAAGTGTGATCTCACTTATAGTGGTGTGGAAACAATAATATTCGGATTGAAATCCTGTCATATCTTTATTCTGATTGAAACCCCGATTTGAGATATCACTTATAGTGGTGTGGAAACGATAATATTCTGATTGAGATCCTGTCATGTCTTTAATTTACTTCGGGTATTTCCGGAATACTTCGGGTATTTCCGGAAGACTTCGGGTGTATTTCCGGACGACTTCGGGTGTTCGTGGGGGATTCTGGGTAATCTGTGGGGTTTTCCGGGAATTCGTGGGGGATGAGGTTAGGTTAGGTTAGGTTAGGTGGGGGATTTCGTGGGGGATTCTGGGTAATATCTGGGGTTTTCCCAGAATTCGTGGGGGATTCTGGGTAATCTTGACACGGCAGCGGCGATATCTTTATATAATATAGAGCGATATATATATATGTACTAGGGGGGCTTCGCCCCCCTGCGCGCTTCGCGCGCCAACCCCCCGATTCGGGTTGTATTCAGTAATATTTTGTACATGGTGAAAAAAGTCAAAAAGAAGAAATTGAAAATTCTGTATGGAATGAAAAAGTGTGATCTCGGTTATAGTGGTTTCGCGCGAAAGGTTTCTGCACGGATTACTGGGAGATTGGGATCCCATGATTCATATACTAAGTGTGAGTGGTTTTTTACAGTTTTTAACAGTTTTCTGTATCATGACTTGACATGTCCTGACATGACCTGTTATGACCTGACATGACCCGACATGACCTGTTACGCCTGACATGAGGTTTCTGCACGGATTACTGAAAGATTGGGATCCCATGATTCATATACTAATTGTGAGTGGTTTTTTTACCGTTTTAACAGTCCTGTCCTGACATGACTTGTTGTGACCTGACATGTCCTGTTATGACCTGACATGTCCTGACATGACCTGTCATGACCTGACACGTCCTGACATGACCTGTTATGACGATTTTCTTTTTTCTTTCCGGAAGACTTCGGGTATTTCCGGAAGACTTCGGGTCTTTCCGGAAGACTTCGGGTGTTCGTGGGGGATTCTGGGTAATCTCTGGGGGATTAGGTTAGGTTAGGTTAGGTTAGGTTAGGTTAGGTGGGGGATTCGTGGGGGATTCTGGGTAATATTCTAGGTTAGGTTAGGTTAGGTTAGGTTAGGTTTAGGATCACTTTGGACAGGGGAACGGCGGAACGGGGAATCTTTCATGGGGGGGTCGTCGTCGTCGACCTTTGAAATCTTGATATATACAGAGTGGAGGGGAAAGGGAGTAACCTACAGGGGTCCGCCTCGGGGGGGGGTCGTCGTCGTCGTCGACCTTCGAAATCTTGACACGGCGACGGCGACGGCGGCGATATATTTATATAATATAGAACGATATATACACACACACACACACACACATATATTCAGGCAGTTGACTCATAGAAGCTGTACTCACATTAACATCATCTTTCAAGCTGTTTCCTGAAAGATTCAAATATTGTAGACTCGTCGGCATGCTTCTGTTTAGGCTCAACGCGTGTGCAATTTGATTGATACCTTTCCCCGTTAGACCACAATGGGAAAGATTCAACTTTTGGAGTCCTTTTGGCAGTTTGCCCATCAGACCACTTAAGTGTGTAGCACCTTGGAGAAATTATTGTTTGAATACAAATACGAATTTTTAAGAATGAAGATAAGTTCAAAAGTATTCAAACACAAGTACATAATACTATGTGCTCAGATGCAACAGGTTGATGACAGTCTCGTTAATATATTGTGACCGTGATTCAATTAAATTGCGACTACTAGTTCGCACCTGTACTTGTGTTTTTTCATTAATCATATTGGACACTGCATGCGCCATACTTCCAATACATGCATTGAAAATAATGTATAAAAAAAAAACCTATTATAAGAGTGTAGGGCGAAAAAATTCTAAAATCAATCTGATAAAAATAATAATTAGTTACTATAAGTTTTGTGCACACCTTGCATCAATTTGGCTATTATCCCACACAAGCTAGAGGCTCCTATAAAAGTTTAAACACAGCTTTCATAATAAAAAAGTCAGCATGTATTATTTATTAATATTCAAGATTTGTGTAATCCAGTTCCAATATTTATCTGGGTGCGTGATCCTTGCGATGAAAATCTACAATATGTATGCGAATTGTGCTTTATTTTTTCACTCCGGATTGGCCTTACTGAAATATACAGGGTGTCCCAAAATTAAATGCGCAAAATGATAGGGGTAATAGAGGGGGTCGAGCTGATTAAATTGACCCCAATAACATTTGGTCCGCGAGGTCGCGTTCGCGAGATACGGCCGATTAAAAAGTCGCGCTAGCATTGGTATTTAGCAGTCAAATTCGCAGCGGAGATCGTTCGGCAGTCTGGTATTTACGAGGGGGTAACCACTTCGAAATGTGGTGTCCCAACCATTTCACATTTCACAACCATTTCATAGGCATTTCATCAGTATTTCATGGGTATTTCATGGGTATTTCATGAGTATTTCATGAGTATTTCATGGGTATTCCATGGTTATTTCATGACATTCCATAAGTATTTCATCAGATGACTGTCCCAACTACACTGAAAGAAATTTTATTACACTATTTGCTTTATCGCGTACCAAAAAGTACAATAAAATATAGCATTTTAGGGACAAACGAGGTACAGTCGTAATAATTCCTATAATTATAGGAGATTGTACTATGTCTATATGTATTAACATTATCTTGAGAAGCAAAAATTACTATATTATCTTTGGAAACATTGCTATTCGGCTGTTGGAGAATGGACATTGTGAATAATGGTAGTGATTCTTTGCAAGTTTTGCTAAGATAATTCGAGGAACTTGCTATTTTAAACAACATAAGTTGCAATAGATGTATGAAACTTTACTATTCTCAATGAGAACGCGCATTGAAGTCAGAAGCACTCGTACCTTCTGCAACTTAAACCTTAGGGAACCTCTAAAACACTATTGTAAAAGTTGCCGAATATTCTCGAGCTGACCCGAATTCGGCCGAGGAATAGACCGCCGGTGGCCGCCATTGCATTTGCTCCCGATTTTTACAAGTTGAGATAGTAAAAATACGTATCGGGTATAGGAATATGGCGGGCACTCTAGTGGCTAGCAGTCAGTCACCCGCTGTGTGGTACCGTAACGCGCCGATAGATGGTTGGCAGTGGTTTTCGGATCTCGCGAGTAAATTTGCACCGTGCCGGCTACACTTACGTGTCACCACACGATCGGAATTGTTCTCGACTTTAACGTCGTCTGGTGGACACCGGACGGTGGTCTACGGAAGCCAATATTGTTGCGTGCGACTAGTAATACGAACACCCATTGGTACATAGGTTGTCTAACCTATAACTGATTGGTTTACGAAAAAAACAAACGAACACACATGCATCCTCGAATATAAGTCAGGATAGCCTGCAACACCGGAAATAGCCAGGATTCAGATTAAAAAACCGGCCCGTCGACTACTCGTGGATAGCAGCATTAACCCACATTTTTATAATCGAGGTTTAGAAAGATTGCAATGCCCTAATACCAAACCCTGCAAGATCCTATTTTAGGTATTCGTTGCAAAGCACTATTGTAATTTTAGTTATTCGAGCTCAGAAAGATTGTTATAAGTTGACCGAAAGATGAAACATCCTTTCTCGCTATTTGTAAAGCACTATTGTAATTTTTGGTAGTCCAGTCTATAGCAAATTCTGATATAGAGACTTAGAAATACCGTTATTATTCTTAAGTAAAAGTCCAACATTCTTCGGAGTTATTGCAATAGAATATATTAACTCCGCATTTTGGTACTCACTATTGGACTTTTCGTAATCGTACCTCGTTTGTCCCTAAAATGCTATATTTTATTGTACTTTTTGGTACGCGATAAAGCAAATAGTGTAATAAAATTTCTTTCAGTGTATTTCACGAGTGGATACCCCCTCGAGTATTTAGGCACACTTAATCACTAATACGGTTAACAAACATTCCCAGATTAATAATAATAAGCTCAAAGACTTTATTCGTTGAAATTTGTTCATGAAAAGGTCCTGCGCACCTCAAACCAGAATACCGACTGATTTTCCCTGTCAATATGGCTGTTAAATACCAACGCTAGCGTGACTTTTTAACCGGCCGTATCTCGCAAACGCGACTCCGCAGACGTTTTGCGCATTTAATTTTGGGACACCCTGTAGATCAATATAGACACCATAAGACACACGCCCTGCTAAGACGCACGAAGGAGGGCCACAAAATTTTTCGACACCCTGAGGACATCCCTGGTACGTTTCAGGATGCCTTGTGTTATGTGTGATTTTGGGGACGACTACAAGTTGAATTTTGAAAATGCTCAAAGGATTTGGAAAGAAATAACAAATTACAAAAAATACGAAAATTAAACAAAATGTGAAAAAGTAAAATGAGAAAACACGTGAATAATTAGTTGCGAAAGCAATGATGACATCTTACTGGTGCAGTGTGAAAAGATGTACATAATTGGATAGAATAAAATTCGAAGTCCAAACTCACCTTTATCTTCTATCATATTATTTGATAAGTCAATCGTATGGAGCATCGCGTTGGTATTCGATATCAAAGCTATCGATAACTTGTGAGCGAAATCCCTGCAAATGATGAATAGATCTTTTATGTGTATTTCGATCAACCGGTCGATATGAATATTGAAATATTTAGGGTGAAAATTTTCTATTGGCATTGTGCAATACTCACCACTTGAACCCTAGATTATCTAAATAGATTTCTTGGATTGACAAAGACCTCCTCATCACGTGCAGCAACCTCTCCAAAGGTTCGTGAGTCATTTTTATGTGAGATGCTCTCAATTTGGTGAACCACGTGTTGTACTCTAATGCTGAAATAATTGGCACCAAATCCTTTTGTTCCAAATGATCGAAGTCTCTGAGGTTCAACTCACGTGTGTCGTGGGACAAGTATATGGTGTCAACATCCTGAAAGCAAATCATGATACTCTGAATAACAATATCTGACCTCTTAGTCGAACCAGAAGTAATTTTTGTAATCCTGACGGTGAGCCTGACGAATACATTAACTCCAATTTTTTATTCATCCGCAAAATTTCTGGTATAGCATTAATACTTGAACTTTAACATGGCAGCATCTCTCACCCACGCGACTTCGTCTCTGTATGGAACTCCGTGTAAATCACACATGCAAGCATATTGGGTTGAGAAGCCTCCACATGGTCCTGTGTGCCTCGTTGCTTCTGTACTTCTCGCAAGCTCGCTACCTCTTATACTCTGTAGTCTGCTAGCTGGTATGACGTCTATTTTTCGTATTATATAACTGAAATTATAACATTATATAAATGAAATGGAAACACAGTTTTTTAAATAAATAGTTTTACTTGAATTCAAGATAACACGTTATTCCACAAATGTCTTGTAATTGAATTATGAACAAGCTGTTCATACGTCCTGCGTTTTCAATGAGCATGTGCCTCAGTAGTTCACATTTTTGGCGTTCTAGCAATATTAAAAAGCATCATACGGCAACAGTATATTTGTCTATACTAAATACATGATATTTTCATATTATTATAACAGTGAGGTACGTCATCGTATGTCTGGATGTCCAGAAAATTCTTATCGGACCTAATCCTACTATGCAATATTGTTAATAATAATAATGATAATGATAATGATAATGATAATAATAATAATATTAATATTATTGAAGGTTTGTAAAACCTTCCCTACTAAGGGTTGGCGGGAGTGGGGGTGTTACGCGTTACACGTGGCATCACGCTCGAAGCGTCACGCGGATGCGTTACGCGAAATAGTCCAGTCGGAATGTACAAAAATTGAGCCTAGTTGTATTCTTTCCAGCTACCCTATTGAACATTTTTGTAAAGGTCAATTGAATGCCCAGGAATGGATGCTGAAATAGGCCTATCGTTGGAAGGTTGGATTCTGTTGTTTAAAAATTATTAACAATTGAAAACGCTCGATTTCAACGCTATCTTTTTATTTATCGAGCTTAGAGAAAAAAGTTTCAGACGACAGTTGTAGATCTTATCATTTTATACAAAATTGATCCTATGTAAAAACCACGTAGCATTGGTTTATTAGCTGTAAATTGCAAGAGATGAAAAAACTCGATTCTTTTGTTTATTGCATGCAGATCAGCGAATTATCAAAGCACACTATTTGAAACCCACTCATGATATAGAACCATCTTTCCTCAAGAGAAGCGCGCAAAGTGAGCCAGGCTATGTCATATTGTTCAGCAACAATGGATTTTCTCCCGAAATCTCCCGATGACCTGACAGAGTGCGAAAAAATCGTGGTGGTAGTTTAGACTACCCCCTTTCCGGGTCTAATAAGAAAAACCCAATTTTATTCACAAAAAGCAGGTTTTTCGCGGAAATAAAATTTCGGCTTTTAAACAATTAGTAATAACTTTGTCAATTTTTCGCATATCGAAAATATGGGGCAGGATCGTTTCTACAGAATCCGTTTCTACAGACATCGTTTCTACAGAGCTCGTTTCTACAGAGTTCGTTTCTACAGAAGATATTATCAATAAAGTTCGTTTCTACATAAGCATTCTGGCCCCCAATTTACACGTATCGCACTACAGGCCCGTTTCTACAGAAATAATTTTCACAATTGTTCGTTTCTACAGAGTTCGTTTCTACAGAATTGCAGCTGCAGGTCGTTTCTACAGAATTCGATTATAGAAGTTCGTTTCTACAGAATTCGGTCCTAAAAGATCGTTTCTACAGAATTCGATTATGGAAGTTCGTTTCTACAGAATTCGGTCCTAAAAGATCGTTTGTACAGAATTCGGTTCTGAAAGTTCGTTTCTACAGAATTCGGTCTTAAAAGTTAGTTTCTACGGATTCGATTATGGAAATTCGTTTCTACAGAATTCGGTTCTGTATCTACGCCTTGATTTCTGACACCCTATCGCGCCATAGTTTCTGGTGTTGATTCTTGGACCTCGGTCTCCAGGTCTGGCGTCCAGGTCTACCGCGCCACAGTTCCTGGCATCTAGGTCTATCGCGCCATAGTTCCTGGTGTCCAGATCCGGGGGCAGGACGATTCGGCGCGGCCGTTTCGGCGAGAGTCCTTTTGGCGCCAGGACGTTTCGGCGCCTGGCCGTTTCGGCGCGACCGTTTCGGCGAAGAGACGATTCGCATGACACATACACATGATACAACGCAGACGGTGTTCTATGAAGTGCTTGCTTTGTTTTTTTGGTATCTTAGGTCAATGACAACTCCTTGTTTGACGTTTCGGCCCTGAAGGGGGCCCTCTTCAGAACTATAATCGATTTTATTGTTGTAAACAAAAATATATCATGGCAATCAATTACATATAGTGATTATTATGTGTACTTACAATGCTAGTATAGCTTTCCGTAAAAGTTTACATTTTTTAGGTTGGTGACTGATTTTGTAAAAACAGTCCCATGACTAGTAGAAAGGACGAAAAAAGGTTTACAGATGATAACGAACAGCGGGGATCAATATCAGCAATCTAAAATCAAAGTCGTGGATTGTAGGTTAGGTTGTTGGCAGCGAGATATAACTGTAACAGGAATTGTTACCTCTAGTTTGTTTGCTGATAATGAGAGGTCCGAGTTTATCGGGTTCTTTCGGGGACATGATTAGGTCGATTACCGAAAAACTGACCAACGATTGATAGATGAAAATTCAGCAGTGCAAGTGACGATCGATGTAGGATGGACGTAACCCGGAAAGGAGTGTAGTTTTGATAGTCCAATAGGTTTATGCGAAATATCAACCAATCAATTTGCTCCTAGATCAATGGATGTTCGATGCTCAAAATAGGCGGTAAATTCAAATAAGTGAGATTGAATATTTGTGTGATATTGGAAGTTTAGATTACCAAATTTTGTCCTTTCATATCACATAATCATTCTAAAAGACCATAATAGGTTTTACATAAGTTATCTACATCAGTACGGAGATTAACACTTGTTTGGTCTTTAACAATGTGACACATCTCGTGTATTAATCTTTTCTTTTGGTTTTTTACTTTTGCCAAAATTTTAACCTCATGATACTTAAAGTTATGGTCATTCTCGATCTTATGTCTCGTAAGGGCAGTATGCTCATTAGGATTGCGTTTCACATTTTTTATCGTGTTCTGACATCCTTGTCTTGATCCATCGTTCAGTTTGGCCGATGTAAGATGCCTCGCAACCTCCACATGGAATCTTATAGACCACCTTAGAATTAAGTGACAGAGGAGTCTTGTCTTTAAGCGGATTGAAGAGACCCGACAGATCGTTGACGTTTTTAAAAGAGCATGTCACATTAAAAGGTTTTAAGACCCTCGCTACCGACTGGGACAGTCCTTTAATGAAGGGAAAGCAAAATGTAGGAACTGTTGTATCTAAAGAAGAATCATTAAGAGTTGGTTGTTCGCTAGCCCTATCGTCTAGGGTTTTAAGACGTTTCATGACATGTGTGTCGATGAAATTAGCCGGATAGTTGTTTTCCAATAAGACATCTCTTACAAGCTTTAAGTTTTTTAGTCGGTAGCGAGGGTCTTAAAACCTTTTAATGTGACATGCTCTTTTAAAAACGTCAACGATCTGTCGGGTCTCTTCAATCCGCTTAAAGACAAGACTCCTCTGTCACTTAATTCTAAGGTGGTCTATAAGATTCCATGTGGAGGTTGCGAGGCATCTTACATCGGCCAAACTGAACGATGGATCAAGACAAGGATGTCAGAACACGATAAAAAATGTGAAACGCAATCCTAATGAGCATACTGCCCTTACGAGACATAAGATCGAGAATGACCATAACTTTAAGTATCATGAGGTTAAAATTTTGGCAAAAGTAAAAAACCAAAAGAAAAGATTAATACACGAGATGTGTCACATTGTTAAAGACCAAACAAGTGTTAATCTCCGTACTGATGTAGATAACTTATGTAAAACCTATTATGGTCTTTTAGAATGATTATGTGATATGAAAGGACAAAATTTGGTAATCTAAACTTCCAATATCACACAAATATTCAATCTCACTTATTTGAATTTACCGCCTATTTTGAGCATCGAACATCCATTGATCTAGGAGCAAATTGATTGGTTGATATTTCGCATAAACCTATTGGACTATCAAAACTACACTCCTTTCCGGGTTACGTCCATCCTACATCGATCGTCACTTGCACTGCTGAATTTTCATCTATCAATCGTTGGTCAGTTTTTCGGTAATCGACCTAATCATGTCCCCGAAAGAACCCGATAAACTCGGACCTCTCATTATCAGCAAACAAACTAGAGGTAACAATTCCTGTTACAGTTATATCTCGCTGCCAACAACCTAACCTACAATCCACGACTTTGATTTTAGATTGCTGATATTGATCCCCGCTGTTCGTTATCATCTGTAAACCTTTTTTCGTCCTTTCTACTAGTCATGGGACTGTTTTTACAAAATCAGTCACCAACCTAAAAAATGTAAACTTTTACGGAAAGCTATACTAGCATTGTAAGTACACATAATAATCACTATATGTAATTGATTGCCATGATATATTTTTGTTTACAACAATAAAATCGATTATAGTTCTGAAGAGGGCCCCCTTCAGGGCCGAAACGTCAAACAAGGAGTTGTCATTGACCTAAGATACCAAAAAAAACAAAGCAGTTCTTATCGATGAGGTCGAAAAAAGAGGACATTCTATATGTTCTATGAAGTGTTAGAAAAAGTTAGGCCAGCCAATCATACAACACACACACACATGATGTAACACAGACGGTATTCTATGAAGGGTTAGAAAAAGTTAGGCCAGTCAATAATACAACACACACACACACACATGATACAGCACAGACGATGTGCTATAAAGGGTTAGAATAAGTTAGGCCAGCCAATCATACAACACACACACACACATGATACAACGCAGACGGTGTTTTATGAAGGGTCAGAATAAGTTAGGCCAGGCACTGAAGGTTAGATAAAGTTAGACCAGCCAAGCATACAACACACACACACATGATACAACACAGACGGTGTTACCCCGAAAATAGGAAGATTTTCAATGCTAAAATGAGGTGACCTGAATTAATTCATAGCCGCCATGATACCAAAACGGCTCGCGCCGGAACGTCCCGGCGCCAAAGGGCTTCGCGCCGAAACGTCCCGGCGCCGAAAGGATTTGCGCCGAAACGGCTGACGCCGAAACGTCCTGGCGCCAAAAGGACTCGCGCCGAAACGGCTGACGCCGAAACGTCCTGGCGCCAAAAGGACTCGCGCCGAAACGGCTGACGCCGAAACGTCCCGGCGCCAAAAGGACTCGCGCCAAAAGGACTCGCGCCAAAACGGTCGCGCCGAAACGTACTGTACCCTCCAGATCCATCGCGTCATAGTTGATCCTGGGCTCCAGGTCTACCGCGTCATAGTTCCTGGCGTCCAGGTGTACCGCGCCATAGTTCTGGGTGTCCAGGTTTATCGCGCCATAGTTCTGGACACTAGGAACTATGGTGCGGTAGACCTGGTCGCCAGACCTGGAGACCGAGGTCCAGGAACTAACACCAGAAACTATGGCGCGATAGGGTGTCAGAAATCAAGGCCTAGATACAGAACCGAATTCTGTAGAAACGAACTTCCATAATCGAATTCTGTAGAAACGAACTTTCAGGACCGAATTCTGTAGAAACGATCTCCCAGACCCGAATTCTGTAACCGAATTCCGTAGAAACGAACTTTTAGGACCTAATTCTGTAGAAACGAACTTTTAGAACCGAATTCTGTAGAAACGAGCTGCAGGTCCGAATTCTGTAGAAACGAATTCTGTAGAAACGAGCTCTCCTATTTAATTCTGTAGAAACGAGCATCCTTCAATAATTTGTCCGTAGAAACGACTTTTCAGCTGGATTTCTGTAGAAACGGGCCTATACTAATTCTGTAGAAACGATCTTTGTCGACAATATCTTCTGTAGAAACGATCTCTGTAGAAACGAACTCTGTAGAAACGATGCTCTGTAGAAACGATTCTGTACAAACGGTGTCGACTTGAAAATATTCTTCAGAGATCTGATAGGTCTTTTTGAGATGCTAATTTTGAAAAAAAAAAATCATTCCTTAATCTCAATTAGAACCGGAGATACAGACATGTTTACCTATTTATTTATTGCCGTTATTCTAGGCAACATTTTCGGATGAATCAAAATCGTACGTGTTCCTGAAACATTCGGTTATGGTGTCCAATTTGTCTCATATCCCTCCAGTGAATTTATTTTATTGCAACGATTGGTTGAACAGAGCCGCGCGGCCGAGATCGCACCGCCGGCCGGCTCAGTCCCGGCCGACCGCGCGGTGGGGAGACGCTCGGCTAATTACGCTCGACTCCGCGCGGCAAAATTAATAATTGGAATAACTCCGCTAATAATGGTCGTACGAACTTGGTTTTTTTTATTTTAATTCGGGCTAATTTTTTCTCACCAATCCGATAATGCTGTCCAAAATAAGCTCTGACGGATACCCGACCGAGTAAATGTTTTTTTCATATTTCACCTAAAAGTTGCTATAAATAATTTACCATTTTTCGTATGATTGTTCATTAATATTATCAGATTGTTCATTTATATTGTCAATTGGGCTTGACTTATTTATACTTTTACTATCTTGGTATGGATATTCTCAGAAGAACATGCAATACTATGTCAATGCTAATAATACTATGGGCATCGCAGGTATATTCAGGCATGAGAAATTTTTCTAGCGATCCCCAGCAGGTTTAAGCCGCTGGGTCCATTGTAATTTGAAGCAGATGTTCGTTCTTAGAAGGGCACGGAGAAGAGTGGGGTCCTTCAGGCCTCGTGGTGCGTCATTCTCGGGTTAGGCTCCTAGTGCTACAGTCGTTTGTTAGCTAATACAGTGCAACGCGTATTTTAAAGTGCTACACCTCAAAAATCAATTTGCTCGGTAAGTGTTACTATTATTACGTCACGTAATAATAATGCCAAACGACAGTGTATTTAAAACGAGGTCAAATGTAAGTAACCATAACAAATATGCATTACAGAACGCCTGCGAGTCAGTTAACTGCAAACGCAGCGTATGAAGAATTTTCATTATGTCTCGGAATCTCTGGATATCCATAATTTTGGTGAATGAAAATATTTGCTTGTTTGACATGATCTGATATTTGATATTTGATATTTGCTTGTTTCAGATACAAGTGCTTCGTCAAATCGAGTCTCAAAACCACCTTTGATTGAGCGCTCTGCCGCCGACTGTTGATGCGTTGAACGAACATTGCCTCAGGATGTACACCCGTGGACAGAGACTCTGGCGGACCGAGAGTTATGCAACCGAACATACACGGACTTTTGTTGGTGGAATCGGTAGTAGCGTAGTTCTGCAGTTTGATGGGTGAACAGCTGTCAGTTACCCCAACCTCAAAAGCCAAACAAAGTTACTGTTATAATAATTTGAACTATCGGAAATCTTCTGAATCTTCGGAACATTTAGCCTAACTTTATAATCACCAAGTTTAATTGTGGCAACATTCAACCCAATTATATAATGACCAGATTTATTTAATAAACTAATATAATCATAAGCTCACTTACACATCTCAATCGACGAAAAGATAACAAGCCTGCGTAACAAATTATAATAGAAATAAATAATAATCTTAAACTTATACACTGTAATCTAAGATGAAGCGTGATGTCTACAAAAGGACATCAGTTTGTATGCGAATAAAGAACAATCCTACGCCGAATAAAATCAACATACTAACATCCCTTCAACGTCAACTATTTATTATTACTCTTCACTTTTGTACGAATGAAAACAAACGTAGCGACACACTTATTAAGGAGTTGATAAATATTTTACTATTTATATGTAAATGAAGAAACTTAATTCAATTTAACGCTGCGGGTATATCGATTAATAGTCTGGTCCTGAATATAAAATATAAACTTACAACAATTGGATGGCAGTGAAGTGCTGTCGAAATACAAGCAACCAATTTCTTCCGGAACATCCCGGGAAAAAAAAATCTATATCTAATCATATTCAATTATACAGGGTGAGTTTTCTCCGACTCTGAACGAGGGAGGGGCTTATTACTGCCAATTGCTCCGCCCCTTGGCCAATCACAAGTTGTTCTCAAAATCTAAGTTGACGTTTCAGAGAGCAGAGTCCGAATGATTCAGATAAGGCTACAAGAGTAAATACTTGGTAATCAATAAACAGGGGTTGAAGGTCCTAATCTGCTCATTGTTTTCATTCGACGATCATCAATACCTTACTCGACCAGACCAGGTATGGACGGCTTGATGTAAGGTTAGATTTTGATAACAGCTTGTGATTGGCCAAGGGGCGGAGCAATTGGCAGTAATAAGCCCCTCCCTCGTTCAGAGTCGGAGAATACTCACCCTGTATATAACTGACCAGACATGATTATATCCGAAAAATGGTCTCGACTAATCATGTATGGTCATATATGGAGTCAGATATGGACAGATATGTTCAGATGCGAACGTTGTGCGTGAATTCGGATCTAAAAATTGTAATTCCATTAGATATGATTATATTCGATCATATCCGATCAGATGTGATCAGATCTGTAGCTCCAAATGATTATGGGAAATAATTATAGGCAGAATTTCTCCCATTTATTTATTCATTTCTTTATTCTGTAATATCAAATTTTATCATAGTGGTGTCAAAGTTAGTACAAAGAGATATCGACTACATAACATATAGGTATAATGCACATATCACAATATACCTGTATGAAAATTAATTTAATACCTGAAAAAAAAATTTTTTCGCTTCAATTCTAGGTTCGGATACAGAATTATCAACTTCAATAAGTGTATAAATATGAGTGTACAAAACTATCAGAATCTGATCTATTGATTTCTGTAGGTTTGGTTTCTCAAATATAATCTGACAATCGCTTGAAAAGTTTGAAGTATAGGTTTTCATGTAATTATCACTAATTTGTGATATCATTCGAAAATAAGTAAAGTAAAACCTCCTAGGAAGTTGAAAAAAGACCCTGGACCACAATTGAAGAGTAAAAATCCCTGCGATGGAAATTGAAATAGAAGAACCTTGCGCCGAACCGCTTCGAAGAGCTTCGAAGGGTTCAGCCAGGGCCTGGAATGTAACATCGGAAGACTGGGTGCTGTGTTTTAATACTGCCATCAACCCCGGCAGGCCTTTGGCGCTTCAGTCGCAGGCATTTTCACAGTCATATCCAGACGCCTCCGCCATTTTTGTATCGACGACCTGTAGCTCAACTGCGTCCAGCGAAATGTAAAAGTATTTGTTTACGCGTTTATCACGAAAAAATGCCAAGAATAGTCAAGTGCTGTGTTTTAAACTGTGCGGATACAACATCAGTCCGGCACAGGTTTCCACTAAGAGAGAAAGATATTTTTAAAATATGGAAAGAACGCGCACAACATCCACGATTCGACAAAATCACCGACGAACACATTTATAAAGTGTACATGATGTGCGGAGCGCATTTCAGAACGGAGGATGGAGTTCCGAACAGCAAAAAATTAAAGAAACGCGTTTTACCAACGATCAATATACCTGGTAAGATAATATCATACTTTAATGAAATCCGGAATATTTAAAATCACCTACGTAAATCAACACCAGGATAATATTTGTGAACAAAATAATAATGCAGTCACGATTTTGTATTGTAGGTCTGGATCAAATGGTGAAAATGATTGAAAATGTGGATTCAGAAGACGATTCTACGATAACTTGTGATCGTCACGAACAGTGCCAAATTCCGGCGAGAGGTCCCTCGAATAAAATACTAGGTAATATACCAAGAGTCATTCATTTTATGTTACATACGACAAAATTGTGTTGACCTGCGTTACGATTCTAGCGAAAAGGAAGTTCGATGAATTAAATGTAGAGTCGACCGATGAGAGCATGGCTAAGAAACTGAAACTTTCTCTCTGGAAATGATGGAATAGTTCCTCCAAAAGATGCTGCGAGTGAATCACTAGGTAATATTGTACCAAAATCATTCATATGACGTGTTCTATATTTCAAGATTCTAAAATTGTATCAATTTTTCTCACGTTTCCAGGGGAAAGGCAGGCCAAGGACATAAATCGAGATGTAGCCAAAGAGAATGCCATTGAAAATCCTAGACTTTCATCTGGAAATAAGGGACTAGTACACGATACTGGTCTAATTCATGATGAGTCAGGTATTCTATTAAAGTACAACGATGGGATTTTGTGGTGTGGATTTTATGTGTAATGTGATGAAGTTCAAAAACTGGCTCAGTGATCATTGAATTATAAATCATTCACAATTAGAAGATGGTGTAGAAGAATATGAACAATACGAACGATTACAAGTGTCGGCGAGTGTGATATTTTTATCCATAAATTTGGTTGGATTCTTTGAAATTATATATTATGAATTGTATAATAATGAATTGATACCTCATGTAATTTATGAATTGTACATATTACATTTTATGTACGTTAGGTACGTACGTCATATTCCAAGTGTTGTGTAGTGCTTCTTTTTCTTTATTTTAAAGATGTCCAATTTTACAATAATGTTCACTCGTTGCAGTCGACAAACACACTGACAACATGAGTTTCACACCAAAGACACAAAACCTACGACGACAGAATCCAAAACCAAGGGATGACCTGACCTTGACGCCAAAATCACACAGCCTACAACGACGGAACCTAAAACCAGGGAACCATCAAAAACTGTCTTCTTTGAACGAAGTTGGTGTTACCAGAATCGACTACTTGACACCAAAAGCACGAAAATTACACCAAATAGCTGGTAGTTTGAAAAAAATGTATTTAAAGTTAAAGAAAAAGTGCGTCTCATTCAAAGATAGGCTTAGCATGGCAGAAACTGAATTTAATAACGGTCCTTTACAAAATTTCACTGCAAAATTGAACAACACCACATTAGCTTTTTTTACAAGTCAGCTTCGTAATCAAAACAGACATTGCAAAGGTAGACGATACACTTTGGATGATAAAATCTTGGCTCTGAGCCTCATGAAGCAAAGTGGTCGGTCTTACAGGTTGTTGAGAAAAATATTTGCTCTGCCTAGTGAGAGATCCCTCAGAATTCTTCTTCAAAAAGTTGATTTACAGCCTGGTATTAAGGCACCGTTTTTTCAAAAACTAAAAAAATCTGCTCAGACTATGACAAAAAGGGACAAAATGTGTTTGGTTGCTTGGGACGAAATGGCCATTGAGCCAAATTTATTTTTCAATCAAAAACTCGATAAGATCGTAGGTTTTCAAGATTATGGAAATGGGTCAAGAAATTCTAAGTTTGCATGTCATGCATTAGTTTTCATGGCGAAAGGAATTTTCAAGAAGTGGAAGCAACCAATTGCATACATGTTCACGGGAATTGGGAACCAAACGCAGTTATTCAGAAAAAGTATTGTTGATGTGGTACAAGCAGTACAAGACGCTGGCTTCAACGTTATGGCGACAGTCTGTGATCAGGGCGCATGCAATCAAGCAGCACTCAATTATTTACTGAAAACGAAACCTGGGAAACATATGTGCTTCCGTTTAGGAGATAATGAAATCTATCCACTGTATGATCCGCCACATTTGTTGAAAGGAATCCGTAATAATTTACTGACGAAGAAATTGCATTTCGAACTGGATGGGGAGAAAAAAACTGCAGAATGGCAAGACATCATCGATCTTTATATGAACGATTCCGGAGATGGCGAAATGAGAATTTTGACGAAGCTGACCGACCGACACATCTTGTATTTGATTCAATCTATTTTATTTAGATTTAGTATGTCATACGAAATATATGTATATTTTCACATTTACTATCAAGTATGAAAAATAGTTGAACATGGAAGAATATAATGAAACGGAGAATGATAATTGTTAGTATAAATTAACACCTGATAATAATATTATCATATGATATTTTTTATGATTTCTTTATCAACAGGTGTCTTATGCGGCACAAGTATTAAGCCAATCTGCTTCAGCGGTGATGAAAAGATTTGTACAATGGGACCTGGTGAATAACATGGCGATCGGCACCGCAGGCCTTTGTCAGTTTATGGACCGGACCTTCGACAGCGTCAATGGCTATCAGTTGAGCGCACCCCCAGGCAAGGAACTGAGATGTGCAGTCAGGCCTTCTACCAAACACATTGAACATTGGTACAAAGCGATCAGGGTTTTTGAAACTATGCGCTACTACTGTGAGAAACAAAAAAGGTTTGTTCGGCCACCATCTGTGAAAAACTGGACCGATACTCTGCATAGGCTGATTTTTATTCACCAAGATCTGTTTAAGCATGGGTGCAAGTTTGTAACTCCACGAGTTTTTAATCAAGACGCTCTTGAAAATCTTTTTGGCTGCATCAGAAGTCACGCCGTCAGAGCGATAAAGCCAACCCCAATTGCTTTCATTTCGTCATTCAAGAGCACCAGTATAAATAAAATAACAAGTTACCACTCCGAAAATTTCAATTGCGAAAACGATAACTCTGATGGCCTTCTGTCAAATTTGAAAAATCTATTGAGTAACGGCTCTGAACCAACTCAAAGCGCAGAAAGTGAAAAAACAGTAGAATGTCCGCTTCACATCCCTGTAAAGTCGACTAAGGTTTCGAAATGCATTCAAGTTTATGTGAGCGGGTGGGTTGTAAAAAAACTTAAAATAGTATATTGTGATACAAGTGCGAGAAAGCGGAGATTTGACGAAGGTTATGAGGGTGACTGCACGAGGTGGAGGCGAGTGCGAAGCACGAGCCAAAACCGAGTGCAGTCAACTTCATAACCTCCGTCAAAGCTTTCCGCTTGTCTTCGCACGTGTGTCACATATTATTTTTTGTAAAAAGTGCATCAAAGTCCCCCATTTGTGGCTCTGAAACGTGCTAACCGCAATCCCAACATGACAGCTGGCTCGACTTCGATCTGATTCTCTGCCGCCAGACGGCGCGTCGAAGGCGCGGCAGAAAGTTACTAGAGTGTTGTAAATACGTGGATAAGAGGAACTAGAGTGTTATAAATACTTAGAATAAAGATCTGCGCATGCGCTGGTCAAACCCTTCTGTAAAAGACCACTTCTAGCACGTTTCAGAGGCACAAAATGGGGGACATTTGATGCACGTATTACAAAAAATCAATTCTACCGTGTGCGTCATGCATGGCAAACATCGAAACTACTAACCCCTGCCAGGATACTGATTTTATCGACGCTAAAGAATATAAAAGAGGGGTCTTGACAAGACCTAACTCGAACTTCAACTACATCGTTGGTAAATGTATTGGCATCACCAATTACGTGTTATCTAAAATCTGTGATCGCAACAATATTTCAAAGATTTTGTCATCGTATTTGAAAAAGAATGTACAAATTCAAATCATCAATTGCAAATAACACGCAATCGCAGACAAATTTTTGAAAATTTTTACAAAGCTCATGATCTTCCACTGGTGTAGATCTGTAAACAGTATATTATGCGGTAGAAACATGAAATTCCTAACAAATACTAGCATGAAAGATAAAAATCCTGTACCAATAGATCAGGTAAAAAAAGCAGCGCACAATTTGTATCTTAAAACGAAAAAGAGAAGGTAGAGAGAAGGATATTACACATACTGAATGCATACCTATATTATCACATGTTCCAAGTTTGATTAACAGATTGTATAGTATGTGCATGCATCCCGGTATCCATAATAATCTATGAGCTTCGTACTAGAGTACTACCTTTTTTAAATACGTATGTTTACCCATAATAATATAATCTTTACGCATTGTGATATCATAAATTTATATTCTGTATACGTCGTATAAGCACATTTGTAGTATTAATAAAAACCGGACTGAACAGATTTTCAAGATGTTTTTGTTTTGTACATTCTATAATATTCGTTAGAGAAAAGTGAAAGCTTATTTAAAAATGAACCCTCCCGCCGCCAATTTTCGCATGTAACTTTTTAGAACTGCCACCAAACACGGCAGAATCAGTGGCCACCTCAAAGCATTGTACTTGGCCTTCTATCACATTTCTATTCTAGGGGTTCAGCGCAAAGTTCCTTTGCGTCTAAACTATATCGCCAAAGACTAGAATATCATACCGAGCCCTATATTAACACACCCTAGATACGCATGCTTTGGAAGATTCGATTTTTCATACTCAGACTTTATATACCACAAAAACTGACTTACTTTTTCGTTTCTCAAGGGTGTATCATCAAAATGGAACCACAGACCCTTTTTGTAGAACCATAGACCCTTTCTGTAGAACACATAATAGAACAACTCCATTTCTAGCTAGCGGAAGCATATCGCTTTCCCACGAAAACGGAGTCATCATTTGGAGAATAAACTACCGAAATGACAAATCATGACCCGGTGTCACTGTAGTATCCAGAATATTCTTCTCGCTGAGCCAGTCCGCCGCTGCCCTCCTTTTGTATTGTATTGCCCCAACGTAGAAACCAAAAAACCATGCAAATTCATCCGCAGTCTTCATGTCCTCGTCGGACAATATGAGAATCGACCGCTGACGGACTCGATTCTTTCATCGTCAGAAAATAGATGTCGTAATGATGTATCACACTGAAAACATTACACATATTCCAGTTCAAACAATAATTTCAATTGGGTGTGCATCTCACTGTGAACGGTCAGAGTAACGAGTGGCAAAGGTTATATTTCGTGAATAATCACATACTTGTTTTATATTGGACTGTATGTGGCAAAGAAGCTTCTATACGCTCACATTTTTTTGATTATTTGATACTTGAATGGAGAATTTCAGGCATAGAGTCTCAAGTCGCTTTGCAAGAATGAACGAGATTAGCGTTCGACCAAAGTAAGGTTAGGTAACGCGTTACAGAATGCCAGGGCATAGAAATACCACTCGTTTGGCAAAATTTCTTATATGAAATGTATGAGTGATGGACTTTTACTCACCTGGTATGGAGTTGAAACTCGAATCCGTTGAAAAAGTAAATATACGAAGCAAAATTGTTTAAACCAGTGACCGAGCCGCACGACACATTCACAGTCGTTGGCGTTTCTGAACAAGATGGCGGCGTCTGCCGTGTGGTGGCGTGGCGTCGGTCGCATGCGCTGCTGTCGCAGTAGCGGTGGTACTAGTCGTAGTTGTAAAACTTTCCGACAAATTTCGAGCCTTACATCACGGGATTTTTCGGTTCGTTTCTGTCTATTGTAGAATGTTGCGCCGATTCCAAATCCGCAAACAGAAAGTGAAAAAATGGACTACTTCTGCTATTTTCGGTGGCTTGTACAGGTACAACTTTACTGCTTAACAAACACGATTCCCTAGAACAAATATAGAATACTTCTGTTTGCGAATCCGGATTCATTGCCACGATTCGCTTTAGAAACGCAGGAATACTGCAAAATCCCGGAACAAAATTGACCCGAACCTGTATTGTATATGATTTGTTTATTCTCATATTTTCCGAAGAAATAGTAGTGCTTCGAAAATGCTTAGGCCTTTTTTATAATATCACAAACGCAATGAGCGGTAAAACTGTATAATCTTGAGTCTCAAGTGACAAAATATTTGGAAATCGAGAATCAAGCAATTCTAAGAATTTGGAACCAAATGTAACGGCGTTTACCAGATGAAGTCATATTGTGTGCTCAGATATAAACAGATATAACCGTGATAATAATCCCAAACTAAATATATCGCTCCATGCATGATCTATACCTGCCGATGCTAACCATACATGTTTATGTCTGATTAGACATGAACCATTTTTCGTCAGCAAATTGGTTCATATTTGATCATGTATGGATACATATATAATCAGGTATATTCATGCATGTACTCGTATATCATGAGATAGAATTACATATAACTCCATGTATGATCATGCATCGGCCTATGTTAGCCATATACGATCATATCTGATCATATATAGGCCAATATTTAATCAGATAGTTGATACGTGACCGGATATCTGGTTATATCTACTCATGTATCGGCTCAAACTAGTTGCATTCAACCATGTCTGGTCATATATGAAGCCATATTAACTCATACATGAACAGATATCGGTTCATATCTGATCATTAATAGACTCATATATAATGATGTATGGTTATATATACAATCATATATAATTAGATATGATTAGTTGTAATTAGTTATGATTAGATATGAACTTTTTTCCCCGGGATCCGGGAGAACAATCGTACGCCGAATAAGATCAACATACTAACAGGCAATTAACTAACAGGGATTATAAAGTTAGGCTAAATGTTTCCAAGATTCAGAACATTTCCGATAGTTCAAATTATTAATAGTAACTTTGTTTGGCTTTTGAGGTTGGGGTAACTGACAGCTGTTCATGTGCCGAGCTCTCCTAGCCCAACCCGCCAAACTGCAGAACTACGCTACTACCGATTCCATCAAAGAAAGTCCGTGTATGTTCGGTTGCATAACTCTAGGTCCGCCAAAATCTGTGTCCACGGGTGTACTTTCAAACACGGGTTTGGCAGGGTGACCACTTCCGCGACCCGTTGCAATGGGGGTGGAAAAAGTCCAATGACATCTTGGTGCCGATAACGGTGTGCAAGGATCCTATCCCGAAAAGCCTGCTCGAATTGATTTCCTGCAGTTGCGAGAAGAGTAATTGCACGGGTAGATGCTTGTGCCGTAAGGTCGGGTTAAAATGCACCATTCTTTGTAAAAGTTGTAACGGTCAGAACTGCTCGAACGTTCATAATAATTCATATAGATGTGAAAAACGAGGAATGTATGAAGGTTCTAGAGTTTAAGAATAACAATTAATATAGAAGTGAGCTTGGCACAAAAAAAAATTTTTTAATGTCAAAAGATTTTAGAGATTCCAAATAATTATCAATGTAATCAACATGTACTATTATTACACATAAACATATTCAACATTTTACATATACACATCCCAAGCAACATATATTTTCATTACCATCCGCTGAGAGCGAAAAAAAACATTTACTCGGTCGAATATCGGTCAGAGCTTATTTTGACAGCATTATCGGATTGGTGAGAAAAAATTAGCCCGAATTGAAAGAAAAAACCAAGTTCGTACGACCATTATTTGCGGAGTTATTCCAATTATTAACGTTTCCGCGCGGAGTCGAGCGTGATTGGCCGAGCGTCTCCCCACCGCGCGGCCGGCCGGGACTGAGCCGGCCGGCGGTGCGATCTCGGCCGCGCGGCTGCGTTCAACCAATCGTTGCAATAAAATAAGTTCACAGGAGGGATATGAGACAAATTGGACACCATAACCGAATGTTTCAGGAACACGTACAATTTTGATTCATCCGAAAATGTTACCTAGATCAACAACAATAAATTATTAGGTAAACATGTCTGTATCTCCGGTTCTAATTGAGATTAAGGAATGATTTTTTTTTTCAATTAGCATCTCAAAAAGACCTATCAGATCTCTGAAGAATATTTTCGATATACGAAAAATTGACAAAGTTATCACTAATTGTTTAAAAGCCGAAATTTTATTTCCGCGAAAAACCTGCTTTTTGTGAATAAAATTGGGTTTTCTTATTAGACCCGGAAAGGGGGTAGTCAAAACTACCACCACGATTTTTTTGCACTCTGTCAGGTCATCGTGACAAAATCTATAGAGGAAGGGAGGATTTCGGGAGAAAATTCATTGTTGCTGAACAATATTGGGTTTCAAATAGCGTGCTTTGACAATTCGCTGATCTGCATACAATAAACAAAAGAATCGAGTTTTTTCATCTCTTGCAATTTACAGCTAAACCAACAATGGTGGTTTTTACATAGGACCAATTTTGTATAAAATGATATAAACTCGATAAATAAAAAGATAGCGTCGAAATCGAGCGTTTTTAATTGTTAATAATTTTTAACCAACAGAATCCGACCTTCCAACGATTGGCCTATTTCAGGATCCATTCCTGGGCATTCAATTGACCGGTACAAAAATTTTCAATAGGGTAGCCTTAAAGAATAAACCTTATGTACATTCCGACTGGACTACAAGCGTTACACGAAAACGTTACGCGAAAGCACTACGTTCGGACGGGGGGCTCGATATCTAAAAGCAATTAAACACGTGACGTCAGGGGACGTGACCTCAGGGTAACCTAAGACGGTTTTTCAAACCAGCTTTTAGCACTATGAGTGTTGATAGAAGAGAAAGTGCTCAAAGTGTTTCAATTTTAATTGTCTCGTAGAGGCAAGTTTTATTATTATTAAATCCTTCACCCATTTGAATTCCATAGTACTACAGTACTACTAGAAAGTGAGGCGCGGAGCGCCGAGTGCCCTCGAAGCGAACGAAAAGAGCGCGAGCGGAGAGCACGGTCGGCGTGCAAAGCACGCAGGGGCAGAGCCCCTATTTGCTATGATAAGGGGACAAACTTACTTGAGAGGTACGGTAGGGAAAATATTGCGGATCGCAGTGTGCAGGGCTTCTATCATCGCGTCCACCTCAGCAGTATCTACTCCGCCACCCATGGTGGTGAAGCTGTAAACTCGGTCTCCTACAGTTAGGCTTAACTGGTTTCCTCTTTTCGATTCCACAGCCGTAATCTCCAAGTAGTGAAAATGGCAGTCGATCTATTGGCAGAAACATGCCGCATGTATGTTCAAATACCATATTCTTACATCTACATCGAGATCTACATGTTACTAAAAAATTTTAGGTGACATGTTTGGATCGCCAATTTTGTGGGTCCAAGTGAAGTCTGGCACAAGCAAGGTTACAGTCGACTTATAAATTTTCTCTGGAGAGATCATACAGTTCGGAATATTGCACCAGCTTACTAAAATTGATTAGTCGTCAACAACTACATTCGAGGAAACTGGGGCAATCGATTTAATTAATACTTTCTCTGTTTTCTAATATGGTGGTACAAGAAAGACAGGTCATAAATATACAATCTTCTTCAGTTGAGGTTGATTGAATTTGTAAGCTTTGAAATGAAAACTCACTCGTGTTGGCACTTTGGCCGTTAGGAGGAATAGACGGCATGGTGAAAATACCTGAAAAAAAATAATAGTGTGATTGAGTAAATACGTATTACAAGTACATATGAGTCATTCCACGTCAAACAGGACAAAAATGGGTGAAAAGTGACCTCGTGTCTTCTGATTTGGAAATACATTTTTTTGAAGTTGAGTTTTGTACGTGTAACTTCTAAGCTGGGGGCGAAAGAAATACAATAAAAATTGTTTTACGCACTCATTTGTTTCAAAGAATCTGTAAAAAAAATTTATTCCCAAATCAGAAAACACGAGGTCACTTTTCACCCATTTTTGTCCCGTTTGACGTCATATCTGTTGTGCATGTTGAACTAATAATGAAGATGGCATGGTTTGCACCCAAAACCTACTCGTCTCACATTTTACTATAATTCTGAATGCCTGGCTACAACGGTTTTTATAATTTCATCAGCTTTCGCCGCCTGAAGTACAGATATACGGCCGAATCCGCGTGGATTCACCCAGATTTTCCGGCCATGTTTTTTGTGGAGGCTAAAACTTTTTTAGGGGTTCTTTGGCGTATTTTAAGAGACCCGTGTCCGAGGGTTTTGCCCGCAATTTTTTTTAAGGACCGTATTCATTAATTTTTAATTTGGCGAGAAAATCAGTCTTTTTGAAACGAATTTCAGAAAAACTGCTGTAAAATTGAGTCAAATGGACTGATTTTGACGATTTTTTTTCAAAATGTTCAGAATTTCCTCACCTTCCAGATAGCACCTATAGTTTTTTATTTTATTGCGATGCGAGTCCATAATTTTTTAAAAGCTGAAAAGATTCGAAAATTTTCAAGTCAAAATATCTCAAAACACCACATCTTTTTTTTCGCACGTTTTTTTCATGTGTTTTTGTATATGAACAGTACTAACTTCTCCCAAAGTGGCATCACCAGTACTTTTTTTAAACGCAAGATATAGCCGATTTTCGAAAAGAACAGTTTTTTTTGGCGTTTTTCGTCGTTTTCACGTGTTGTATCGAGTTTGAATATTGAATACGCTTCAAAATTCATAGCTGTGATACCTACATTACATTTTAACATTTTATAAATATGAAACACGAATTTTGATTAACCACAACCCACTACCAGAGACCTAGTTGAACAAAAAACGTTTCAAAATATACATTTCAGATACGTTAATTTTTCAATAAAAACCACAATTATTTTTCATGTTTCTTGAACTTTTTCTTCATCATCATATAGGTATACACTCTCACGAATTTGTGATGTATTTGCCCCTGACTCATTTCACACCGAGAGAATAATCTACCGAGATCAACCGAGGTCTGCTCGGAGTTACCGAAGTGGTTTCAAAGGTCTCTCGTCGATTCTATGCTTCAGGCGAGAGCTAGCGACAGTCAGGGGCAAGTACATCACAAATTCGTGAGAGTGTATACCTATATGATTATGAAGAAAAAGTTCAAGAAACATGAAAAATAATTGTGGTTTTTATTGAAAAATTAACGTATCTGAAATGTTTATTTTGAAACGTTTTTCGTTCAACTAGGACTCCGGTAGTGGGTTGTGGTTAATTAAAATTCGTGTTTCATATTCATAAAATGATAAAATGTAACGTAGGTATCACAGGTATGAATTTTTAAGCGTATTCAATATTCAAACTCGATACAACACGTGAAAACGGCGAAAAACGCAAAAAAAAACTGTTATTTTCAAAAATCGGCTATATCTTGCGTTCAAAAAAAGTACTGGGGATGCCACTTTGGGAGAAGTTAGTACTGTTCATGTACAAAAACATATAAAAAAACGAGCGAAAAAAAAGATGTGGTGTTTTGAGCTATTTTGACTTGAAAATTTTCGAATCTTTTCAGTTTTTTCTTAAATTGTGGACTCGCATCGCAATAAAATAAAAAAACTGTAGGTGGTACCTGGAAGGTGCGGAAATTCTGAACATTTTGAAAAAAAAAAATCGTAAAAATCAGTCCATTTGGCTCAATTTTACAGCAGTTTTTCTGAAATTCGTTTTAAAAAGACTGATTTTCTCGCCAAATTAAAAATTAATAAACACGGTCCTCAAAAAAATTTGCGGGCAAAACCCTCAGACACGGATCTCTTAAAATACGCCAAAGAACCCATAAAAAAAGTTTCAGCCTCCAAAAAAAACATGGCCGGAAAATCTGGGTGAATCCACGCGGATTCGGCCATACATATTGGTAAAACATACTGTTGTTTCTAACACGGCACAGAGGGCACCACGGGCTTAGGTCCGACAACGCTGCATCGATCGATGGATTCCGGCCCTCTTGCGGGCAAGCCTTCGAAGCAACAGTGTGTGAAATAAAAACGTTATCCTTGTATCATTATTAATCGTTTGTTTAATAAAGCATCCTTACAGTAAAACTATTAAAAACAACAGGTTATGGGTCTTGGTTGAATTTGATTCCAAGGCAATAATGCAAGCGTCCCAAGTCTTTCATTTGGAACTTGCCTGCCAAGTCTTCTTTCAGCCGTTGATAAACGTCGTGACTGTTAGCTGCGACGATGAGATCATCTACGTATATCACGACTATCAGGTACGTTTCTTCAGTCTTCATTGTATAAATACATTTTTCGGTTTCCATTGGTTTCAGTCCAAATTCTCTCAGTTGCTGGTCTAGCTTTTTGAACCACTGTCGTCCAGCTTGTTTCAATCCATAGAGTGATTTGTTCAATGAAGAAACCTTGTTTTGATTTTCAGGTTTGATGAAACACTCAGGTTGCTCCATTAATATCTCCTCTTCTAGATCTCCGTTGATTTACGCCATGACGACATCAAGTTGGTACAGCGTGAGCCCCAGTTGCGCCGCCATTGCCACGACGATCCTGATCGAGCTTTGTCTTGCGACCGGTGCGAACGTCTCTTGGAAATCCACTCCTGGTGTCTGTGAATAACCTTTCGCCACCAGGCGAGCCTTTCTTCGCTCCACGCTTCCATCTGCGTTGAACTTCGTCCTCAGTACCCATCTACAGCCGATGATTTTTTTGTTTGCAGGTCGGTCTACCAGGGTCCAAGCTTCGCTCCGTTCCAGTGCGTCGAACTCAGCTTTCATGGCTTCCTTCCATTCTCTCGCGAATTCTCCAGTCATCGCCTCATCGACCGATGGGTTCGGTGCGTCATCACAGATTAACTTCGCTTCATGCTGTACAACATCATCAGGCTCTGCTTGAGCTTTAGCTGTGTTGTAGAGCTTCCTCGGTCTTCCTCTCGCGCCCGTCTTTAGGATTTTGGGGCGTCCAGGCCCCCTCTTGAGCGGAGTAGGATTTATTTCAGGTTCGGCTTCCAAACCTGCGCTTGTGCTCGGTCCTTGGTGCAAACCTTGGTTTGTGGTTGTTTCTCCTCCTTCTTCTTCTTCCGTCGAGTCTCTTCTCTCTTCGGCGTCGTCGATGCCTTCGTCTTCTCCATCCGTAGCCTTTTCTTCTTCTCCATGAGTTTCCAGCGTTTCATTGCTGTACCTTCCCAGGAAGACTTCAAATTCCATGAATTCGGTTGGTTCATCTTCCGCTTCAAGACCCGTTGAGTTCTCGATCAATCTCACGTCTCTGCTTCTGATGATCTTTCTGGACTTTGGATCCCATAGACGGTAAGCTTTCGACTCGCTTGAGTAACCGACGAAGACACACTCCTTTCCTCTGGGCTCAAAGTTTCCTTTATTTGGAGTTTTGTCCAGAGCAAAAGCTTTACAGCCGAATACCCTGAATCCGGAGACGTCTGGTTCGATTCCGAATTTGGCTTCAAAGGGTGTCATCTCGTCGAGGCTCCTCGTTGGACATCGGTTTCTAATGTAGGCTGCGGTTGTCACTGCTTCAGCCCAGAAGATTGGGGGAAGTTTAGATTGGAGCATGAGGCATCTCGCCATCTCCACTATCGTGCGATTCATTCTCTCCGCAGTCCCATTCTGTTGAGGCGTGTGGGCCACGGTGCGCTCTCTTCGAATCCCAGCTTCTTCGATTTCTTTGTCGAACTCAGGTCCACAATATTCGAGTCCATTGTCGGTTCGCAAAGTTTTCACCTTGCATTCTGTCTGGTTCTCGGCTAGTGCCTTGTAGTGCATGAATGCTTCCTTGACTTCACTCTTCGCCTTCAGGAAGTAAACGTCGACCCATCTCGTCTTATCATCGATGAATGTCGTGAAATACAAGTACCCGCCGATGGATTTTGTCCGCATCGGACCGCAGACGTCCGAATGGATCAATTCCAGCTGTTTGTCACTTCTGCATTGTGATGCCTTAGGGAATGGAGTAGCGCTCTGCTTACCTCGGATGCAGATTTCGCACATTGGCATTTGTTTGATAGACTGATGAGATATGCCTTGAATCATTTCCTTGGTGACGAGCCTCTTCAAGTCCTTCTCGTTGAGATGACCGTATCTTCTGTGCCATTCCTCCATTTCACATGCCTCTTCTCGTACAGCAGCTATGAATTCCATGGTGCCTTCGACGAAGTACAGGTCGCCTCTTCTCTTCGCCGTGATAACCGGTTCTCCGTTCGAGTTCCTTACAACGGCGTGAGTGTCCTTGAAGCTTACGTCGTAGCCGTTGGTCGTCGTTTTGGAAATTGATAAAAGGTTAGTCTTCAACTCAGGTACGTAAAGTGTATTTAGTAACCTTATTGTCTTCTCTTCTGTTCCGTTTGAGACTTTTAGTCTCACGGTTCCCTTTCCTGCTATCTCGGTCGTTCTGTCTACCGCTAATCGTACCTTCTGGTTTGTTACAGGTGTTAGCTCGATGAATTTACTCTTGTCTCGACACATGTGGGATGTGGCCCCGCTGTCCACACACCAATCGTTGATCGATGTTTGTTTTGCATTCATTGCGACTGCGATTGTGGCTTCTTCTTCTGTGTCGTCGAGATCTGTTGTATTCAGTCGATGAGCAAATCCCGCGGTGGTCGGATAAGGACTACTTCTGGCTCCAGATTTCGAATTAACAGCCGCGAATGCTTCTTCTGACTTTTCAGCTTCTTCTGTTTCTTCTGTCATCGATGCACTCTGCTTCATTTCTTCTGCTTTCGATTTCTGTTTCATCTTCGCTGCCTTCTTCCAGCAGTCTGCCGTCTTGTGTTCGAATATTTTGGAGAAACTACATTTGAAGGGTTTCTTTTCCCCACCTGGATTGCTCGTGTTTCCACCTGCTTCACCTGTTTTCCGTTGAAAGGACTGATTGCGATTTCCCGAGGTTGTGGCGTAGAAAGCGTCTTGATTGTGTTGGCTGGCTTGTACTACCTTTTCTTTCCTGGCGCTAAACTCTTCGAGGAGTTTTATCTTCAACGCTTCAGGCGATGGTAGTTCGTCCCTTGCTTCAATTGCACAGCGGAAGTTCTCGTAGCTGTCGGGGATGCTGTACAGTAGAAGGATAGCGAGGAGATCTTCAGCTACTAAGATGTCCATTTCTGTTAATTTGTCTACGGTACCGAAGAATACATTGAGATGCTCCATCATGTTGTCACCGTCTTTCATTTTTGCGAATAGCAGTTGCTTGAGCAGGGTTGCTTTTCGTGCAGGTCCTCGAGAGTGATAAACTTCTTCAAGTTTCCTCCACACTTCGTTTGAGGTCGTACAGTGTTTGATGTGGCACAACTCGGACGGTGAAACGGACAGTATTATATCCGCTCTGGCCTTTTGGTCAGCTGAGTCCCAGTTTTCAATGGCTCCGGCATTCGTTACGACGTTGTTCGCTACCACTTCTTCAGGACGCGGCTTCGTTCCGTTGACGAATGCCCAGTAGTCGTGTTTGATGAGGATTGCCCCCATCTGCAGCTTCCAAGTGTCGAAATTTTCTTTATTTAATTTTTCGATATTTACCGAGTGCGATGTCATCTTGTTTCAACGTGTTTAACGTTGTCCGTTCGTGTTTCGAATTACGCGTCGGTTCAGTCTCCGCGTGGGTTATTACGACGCGTTGCCCTTTTTTTTTAGGTTAGAGTGGACCTGCGACGCGATTATTCACACTTTTGTTTGAACTATTGTTTTAAAACCGTGCAGTTAAGGTGTTGGGACCATAACCTGTTGTTTTTAATAGTTTTACTGTAAGGATGCTTTATTAAACAAACGATTAATAATGATACAAGGATAACGTTTTTATTTCACACACTGTTGCTTCGAAGGCTTGCCCGGAAGAGGACCGGAAGTACCGATGGATCGATCGATCGATGCAGCGTTGTCGGACCTAAGCCCGTGGTGCCCTCTGTGCCGTGTTAGGAACAACACCCCCTCTCAACGCGTGGCTAGGTTCAGCTTCTCCAAGACCGAATCCCTCGATACAGCGTCGATGACTTGGCCCGAAAAGGCCAAATGATCGCAGATGTACTCACGAAGGGCCTTTTCGGGCCAAGTCATCGACGCTGCATCGAGGGGGTTTTCCCTACTGGTGCCAAACTTGGGCCAAGTTAGGATTTATTAAGGCATCCAAGTTGATTATGTCCTGGCGTGCGCGACTAATACCAAACTTGGACCAAGTTAGGGCTTATTCAGGCACCCGAGTTGATTTTGTCCTGGCGTGCCCAACTAGTACCAAACTTGGTCCTAATTCGGGCTTATTTGGGTATCCAAGATAATTTCATCCAGGTTTTCCCTACTGGTGCAAAACTTGGGCCAAGTTAGGGTTTATTAAGGCATCCAAGTTGATTGTGTCCTGGCATGCCCAACTAGTACCAAACTTGGGCCTAATTCGGGCTTATTTGGGTACCCAAGTTAATTTTATCCAGGTTTTCCCTACTGGTGCAAGACTTGGGCCAAGTTAGGGTTTATTAAGGCATCCAAGTTGATTGTGTCCTGGCATGCCCAACTAGTACCAAACTTGGTCCTAATTCGGGCTTATTTGGGTATCCAAGATAATTTCATCCAGGTTTTCCCTACTGGTGCAAGACTTGGGCCAAGTTAGGGTTTATTAAGGCATCCAAGTTGATTGTGTACTGGCATGCCCAACTAGTACCAAACTTGGGCCTAATTCGGGCTTATTTGGGTATCCAAGTTAATTTCATCCAGGTTTTCCCTACTGGTGCCAAACTTGGGCTAAGTTCGGGCTTATTGGGACATCCAAGTTAATTTTGTCCAGGCTTTCTTAACCTTCGCCAAACTTGGGCCAAGTTCGGGGTGATTTGGGTATCCAAGTTAATTTTATCCATGTTTTCCCAACCTTTGCCAAACTTGGGCCAAGTTGGGGTTCATCCAGGAATTACAATTGATTTCGTCCGGACTTTCCCAGCCTGTGCCCAGCTTGGACCTAATTTGTGCTAATTTGGTTGTGAGGAAAAGTACATGATTATGACATTGCGACATTCTCTGCTCGTTCTAATAATTAATTGTCAGTATTTTGAGTTAGTGTTCACTGTCCCTCCCAATACTATAAATTTTCGATTCGTTGCCTACTGTCAACAAAGACTTGGTGGTCGTGCGGACAGCGTACTGGGTTCGTAACTGGAAGATCGAAGGGAAGCAGGTTCGGGACCGGTGGCGGACAAGAAAATTTTCATTAAATAAAAATTAGCGATTTATTAGGAGAAATGTGAATCCATCGTCAGTTGATTGAAATCTGATCGTTTCAAAGCGATACCGGAAGAGAAACTTCCAAAATAAATTTTTCAAATTTTTTTGTACTCATCGAGGATTGCCAGAGATAGCCAATATAGGCCCAAGATAGTCAACCAATGTAGGCCCAAGGTTGCTACCTAGTATGGGCCCTAGTTTGTTAGCCAATATAAGCCCGATTGATAAATCTTGTGTCGGCCCAAGTTAGGTAGGCCATATGGCGCCCAGTTGAATAACCAATATTGGCCCAAGTTTACCCGCCCGTGTGGGGCCAAATGTGAAACGCGGGACAAAACGATATAGGCCCGAACCGAAAGGTTTGTTTTGAGACGAGTGGGAGGTTTGTCGCCCGAGCAAAGGGAGGTCGACAATCTTACGAGTCGAAAAACAACTTTCGCACATATATCGAACAACATTTTTCATCACAAAAGCACGTCAAGTCCGATTACACGCACGCTTGCGTGCGTAAAATCGAACTTTGCGCACGGCGTGTGGAAAAGTATGGTGTGCAACGCGTGCGGGTTTTCTATCCCCGAATCGTGCGAGCATGTCGACACTCGCCTGCGATTCGTGCGTCATACACTCATCGAGAATCGCCAACTACCCGCACGAGTTGCACAATATAGGGGAGACCGGGGCTAGTTGTCACACGGGTTAGTTGTCACAGTGTCCATATCTCCACCGCTAGATAACAGATCGAATGGTGCTATAGATCAAAGTTGTAGTTCGATGTTTGAAACAAACTAATGTCGTTGAATTGAATATCGCATCATATTCGGCCTCGCAGTGATCGATAAACTGAAATCGGACCTGAAAAGTAATTATTTTCCATCTTCTAATATGTTTTTTCTCATTTTCTAGACTGCCTTGAGAAATTTAGCTACACGATATTCGGAAAGGTTATTCTTAACGCTTTCATTTGATGTACATATTGTTGATATTTGAATGGCGGGTCCGCAAGATGTGCAAATTTTTAAACAAAATAGCGGGTTGGGGCAGGTTGTCACAAAATTATTGGGGCAAGTTGTCACGTGTAAAAACTCACCCCATTTTGACTTGACCATAGTTTTTTGAGTTGAGGTCAACTTTCTCAAGATTCTCGGAGTCTGGGTGGGATTTCGCATGGTTTGTGGGGTGTTCGGAGTCTAGGTTGACTGTTTCGTGGTTTCCAGGAGACAATACAATGAAACCCGTTTTCGCCATTCAAAATACTCGGGACAACTTACCCCGGGGTCTGTGACAACAAATGTTCATGTTGTACCGAATAAAGAAATGTAGAATAAACACAATATCAACACCAAAATTCGGGTGCATTATGTGGAATGCAACATTTGTACTGTATGGCTTTCCTTTCCCCCATTTCGGTGAGATTCACTATACAGTATCCAGATTCGAGTAATATTATGTATCAACATTTTCGATATAGTTGGGTATAAATTACCACCGAGTATTGAACTTTTAGGTATGCTGTATAGAGATATTTCCTACACCGAAAAAAATTTATTCTTATTTCTAGTATAGTAACATACTAATCGTACATACTAAACGAATCCTCTAAATGATTAGTATATTTCCACCTAGAATCCTGAAGTATTAAGAATATCCTCTTAAAGTTAGTATGCCGTCTATCGTAAGGTGACCACGTGATCACCCTGCGGTGGGGAACGCACCAAATTGCAATATGGCTGCGTCCGCATCGTGTCATCCATCGTGTTGTGCAGTGTTGTGTACTGATTTCGCAATTAAGTTCTATAGTTTTTTTCGAATAAATCGACGCAGGCGTTGAGTGGCTAAATGAAAATGATCTGGGCACGTCAATTAAGTATTGAAACGTAAATAGACCTAAAATTATCAGTTTGTCTATTTCCGCAAAGTAAATCACGAGTACGCGTGTTCTCACAACCTTCGAAATAATTCCACCTACTGCATTATTATTATCAATATCATTTTCATGATCATTATCATGATTATCATTATCATGATCATGATGAATCTCAATATTATCATTGTTATTATGATTTTCATTATCATTATCATTGTCAATATCACTTTCATGATCATTATCATTATTATCATCAATGTCATATTCATGATTATTATCAATGTAATCATTATTATCATCATCAATGTCATACTCATTATCATTACCAATATCATCATTATTATTATAATCAATGTCATATTCATGATCATTATGATCAATATTCATTATGATCATCATTATCAATATTATCATTATTATCATCAATGTCATATTCATGATCATTATCAATATTATCATTATTATCATCAATGTCATACTCATTATCATTATCAATATCATCATTATTATTATGATCAATGTCATATTCATGATCATTATCAATATTCTCATTATTATTATCATTCAGACATTGTCATTGTCATTGTCAGCATCAATGTCATTTTCATTATCATTATCATCATTAATATTATCATCATGTTGATAATGATCATTATTATCATCAATATCATTTTCATGATCATTATGATCAATATTCATTATGATCATCAATGTCATATTCATGATCATTATCAATATTATCATTATTATCATCAATGTCATATGCATGATCATTATCAATATTCTCATTATTATTATCATTCAGACATTGTCATTGTCATTGTCAGCATCAATGTCATTTTCATTATCATTATCATCATTATTATTATCATTATGTTGATAATGATCATTATTATCATCAATATCATTTTCATGATCATTATGATCAATATTCATTATGATCATCAATGTCATATTCATGATCATTATCAATATTATCATTATTATCATCAATGTCATATGCATGATCATTATCAATATTCTCATTGTTATTATCATTCAGACATTGTCATTGTCATTGTCAGCATCAATGTCATTTTCATTATCATTATCATCATTATTATTATCATTATGTTGATAATGATCATTATTATCATCAATATCATTTTCATGATCATTATGATCAATATTCATTATGATCATCAATGTCATATTCATGATCATTATCAATATTATCATTATTATCATCAATGTCATATTCATGATCATTATCAATATCATCATTATTATTATGATCAATGTCATATTCATGATCATTATCAATATTCTCATTATTATTATCATTCAGACATTGTCATTGTCATTGTCATTGTCATCATCAATGTCATTTTCATTATCATTATCGTCATTATTATTATCATTATGTTGATAATGATCATTATTATCATCAATATCATTTTCATGATCATTATCAATATTATCATTATCATTATTATCATCAATATCATATTCATGATCATCATCAATATAATCATTATTATCATCAATGTCATATGCATGATCATTATCAATATTCTCATTGTTATTATCATTCAGACATTATCATTGTCATTGTCATCATCAATGTCATTTTCATTATCATTATTATCATTATTATTATCATTATGTTGATAATGATCATTAGTATCATCAATATCATTTTCATGATCATTATCATTATCCTATCACTTGACTAAGATTAGGTCAGACAAAATTAATGTTATACGTTTTTTATATAATGAATGTAAAATATGAATACAAAATTAAAATAAAACGATTTTTCTGTAATTCCACTGATTTCTCCTTTGGGATGCTTTTTTTACGTTTAGAGTATATACTAACCTTTAGAATGTGACATACTGAACTTAGATTAGAGGATTATTCTTAAAACTAGTATGCATTCACATTAGTATGTGCTCATTAAATTATTTTCCTCTTAAGATTAGAAAATATACTCACCGCCTATTTTAGACGGAAATATACTAAGTTTTAGTGTATTATACTAACTTTAAGAATAAATTTCTTTCGGTGTATACACTACAATTCTTACTACTTTGCTAGTATGATGAATTTAGCTTCACAATAGTTAAGTCGAACCAAATATACTATATATGACCTCTCGCTGTTATGCCTGTAAGACAATTTTTACCATACTGTGTACAGGAAGAATTGCTTCGCGATATTTCGCATACAGTATTTTAGAAACTACCATATTGCCACAATGTCCTACGATTACAATACTTCATGGCAATCTTTACTATATTTTTTCAGTAGCCGTTTCAATAACATCGTAATGAGAAGAAATTATTACTGTAATGCCGTGACATCCCATGAAATATTTCGAAACCTCATGAATTGACAAGTCATGAATTGACACAAGTCGTCGAAATGTTTTCGTCGTCAATCTTTTTCCGCTCAAGTTATCATTGTACAAGTCCCCATAACCTTGGGATATTTCATGATGAATTATTTGTAGAATCCCTCTTGTAATGTCTAAAATCTTGAAATATTAAATATAGACTCAGCCCAGTCATCAAACGCTAAATTGATGGTTATTTAAAAAATACATAGACTTACCAGAACACGGTTTTCTTGTTTATCCTGTTTCGTTTCTAGTCTCACAACATTCTTCAATAATATTTTGACGTGTTTGCCCAACAAGGCCTTTACGGATTCTGCAAGGAAAGAAGAAAAATCATTATCCAAAGAAGGATGAATCACGTTTTACGTCAGTATTAAAATAAGGAATGTGGGGTATTACTGCAACTGTCATAAATATCAAGCAAAATTATTTGCCGGCGAAAATTTCGTGAATAGAATTTTTTAGTCAGTTGAAGTGATACTTGGTTTTTGAATAGATGAAGAATTTTCACAAAACGAAGCCTCAAAAGAGACAATAAAACAAGACAACAACGAATGTATGTTCGGCAGCTGAAAAAAGAAACACACCACCGGCAATCTGGGTGCGAAGAACGAGAAGAACTAATTTGAAGAGGAAAAACAACGAAACGTCAGATGAGTCACTTGCCCCAATTGAATTCGATCGTGCGATATCTATAAGCCTCTAGGCTTAAAATCACGGCTTACACATTGTATGATATTGTTTCAAGTCACTAGTCAAGGAGATAGTCAATAATGATACGCAATGAACGAAAAAATTAGAAAATATGGGAAGAAACTTGGCCTGTACGAATCATTGATAGGATCGTCAATTTTATTGATAGCATAGATCAAATTTTTTGACAGAGGCTAAAGTCAAGTCACCGATTATCACCCTGACGTTTCATCGCTTCGTGTTGACAATGTCATTTTACCGGCGTAAAAAATGATCGCTAGGATTCAATAACTGATTCTTCGATTCGGAGTGACCGATTGCCCATGAATACGTAGAGAAGATGAACTGGAGAAGTACGATTTGAAACACTGAGTTTCGACCACTGTGCGAAAATCCTGTGAAACGTAAACACGAGACTTACAACCTACCATTTAAATCCTTCGTTAGCTGCGAACGGGTAGACATTTTCACGGGATTTACTCTTACTCACTACATAACACGACCGAGCATTATTCACGTAATAAGAATCGATCGAAAGTTGCGAACCAAACTAACTATTTAACGAAATAAGAATGAACGGCGAGTGAACATGACACTCAACCGCCGCCATGTTGTACTCCGACTAGCTACTAGTGATGGCGATACAGTATCGATATTTTTGAATATCGATACTTTTCTATCGATATATCGATATATTGTATCGATACTTGACGTAACGATATTTGCATGTATCGATACTAAACCTACTGATATCGAGGTCCGATATTTCGGGCGGGAAAACAGATCGGAATTTCAGCAACCGCCATATTAAAAAGAAAAATATTTAGATAATAATATTATATAACTTTGTTATAAAAGTCTCATTCAAATAAAAAGTTAATTTTCATTGTTTGTTTTTTATTTGTATAAGGAGTATCGATATTATCGGTATCGATACTTTGCTACCGATATTTTATGTGTATCGATACTTTGACCATCAATACGTATCGATACGAAATATCGATACAATTGGAAAATATCGCCATCACTACTAGCTACCTTTTTCTCGCAAACATAAAATCGCGATTTAGTTCTAAAGTTCCTGTTCAGATGGCGTTAGGCGTTGATTCCTGCTCCCTGATTCCTGCCTCTGATTGGCCTCACATGGAATAAATTTTCGATTGTCGTATGAACCTTTAACTTTTGGATATTTCGTTAGAAAGATTGTCCGCGTTGAACATTAATCAACTTTAACGTTTTCAGAATACTTTGCGACAAATTTCTTATAATAGCAATTATTGCTCACGTAAGTTATGGGCTATGTGCACGTGGGTCGAGTCACTGAAGTGCGTTCGTAAAGTTTACTCAGTCCGCGGATCGTAGCTTGATAACCAATTGTGACATCGAGGTGAAAAGAATGAACCATTCGCTAACGCGAACTGCGGACTAAGTAGACTTGATGGTGAGTCCACAATGGGGCAAATCGACGGGCGTTGGACACGGACGTCGATGACGTCACCCAGCAAAATCTTATGGCATCGACGTCCGTACAGCGTCGAACGCCCGTCGATTTTGCCCCATTGTGGACGCAACTTTAAGCCGCGGACGTATATTCAGAACGTCCGCGTACATCTCACGCCCGTGTGGCCCCATTGTGCACTCCACAGTCTCCGTGGTGCACTCACTATAAAACATATTAGCGGAGCTGCAGCGCCATCTCTCGCAATTCCGTTCAAGCGGTGAGGTTACGGAAACTAATATTCCCTGTAGAAATACATGTACTCATACCGAACTACTAATTGTCTTCCTAAACAACGCTTTTTGCATTTATACCTGTATACGATCCGAAAATAATGGTTGTTATCGTTAGAAGCAGGTTTCAAGAGGTTATATAGATATATTTCCTGAAAAAGTATATCGAAAGACCAAAAATGATAAAAAATCGTGTCACGTATCCGATGTAGGGAGGAAATCTATAATGACGGATATCGCCGATTGTTCGGTACCATTTCAAGGGAAACGCCGGGTGCAGAAAGGAAAAAAGAATAAAAATTATTATCAAGTAACAATAACCTTGAAAACATAACCTTAAAAACAAGCGAGTTGTTAGTACACAATAATCGCCAAACTTGACGAGTATTGTATAGGTTAAAGCTTTTCGAATCGATAATTTGAGAGAAACTTCAGAAACACTGGCTTTGGTATCAATTTCATGAGTTTCCGTAACCTCACCGATTCAAATAATAACCGCCAGGGAGGCGCTGTCGGAGTTATGAACGGAGCGTATACCTGAGTTACAGTAGTAATTATAATTATGTTTTCCTTTATATAGGTATAAAGCCGGTTTGATCCACGGTCTTATAGGTATACAGGTCTTGAAACGACACCCAAATTTCAGTGGTGGGGGTGGTTCGCTTAATGGTGTAACATCTGACCGGACCACATACCTCATCCTCATGAAGAATCACTAGAAGTCACTATATCACCACGAACTACGAGAATCCATGATGAGAAACTTGAAATCTAGTAACTTGTCCAGTCTTCTAACGACTAACTAAAATCCCCTATACAAGGAACAAGGTAATCACATAGATACATATATATTATTATATATACATATATAAAGGAAAACATAATTATAATTGCTACTATAACTCTAGTATGAAATAATAGCAATATCCTTCAAACGGATACCTAATTAAAGAACATAGCATAGCTATAAGTATGATTTTCACATTTTCAATATAAATTGATGTAGCAACAATCAAACCACAGAACCACATGTATACGGCTACGCGTTGAATAACAGGTACTGCAACCGCATGGAAGACACTCACAGATAAGCCCTAGCCGCTCTCCCCGAAGATAAAAAGGGACGTTCAAATATCCAGCGCGGAGCCATAAACATGTCAACGCGGTATTCGCGCGGTAAACCTTGTTTAGGCATTAATACATCCCTACTAAAAAATTTTACGTGATAAAGTATGTGAAAAAGTACGTACTAAATCATATACCGAATTGTCTACCATTATGACCGATATTCGTATACAATTTATCATGTAACTTACCCAGGTAACATAGAGACGTCTTATGGATGTCTTCAAGACGTCAGACATTTTCGTCAGACATCTTAAAATTGTCTCAGAATGGTCTTTAAGACCTCTTAATGTACACGATACGATGTCTTATGTCCGCGATATCGGTGTCTTAAAGATGTCTTATTGATGTCTTATACAAGTCTTATTGACGTCTTACAGGAGTCTTATTATGATTTGGATAAGTAGGGTTGAAATAAGGAAATCCGAATAATATTATATTTTCAATATATTTATATATTTATAATATTCGTTTATATACACATAAAGGTATACATACGAGTGACACTTTCTTTTTTTTCGAATCTAAAATTACTGACAAAAATGATGAACTTTGTAACGACAGAAATTCATGTTCGCTTGAATGCTATTTTGAATAAATTCAAGATATTTTGGGTGAAATTGTTTGTTTGAAAAAGAATCCGTTTGGCAATCCAAGAATAAGCCAGAAACTTTGGCGATTCAGCTACTTGAAAAAAACTATATGGAAACGTTCGCGTCAATATACCCTGAAATTAAATGCGGATGAAGTTATCTAATTTTCTCGGTCAATTTTTAGGTATTATAATGTAATTTCACTTGGTCACGACGAACATTCTTTTTAAGATGCATAACGTGTCACAAACAAAAAAAAAAAAAGAAAACAAAACAAACAAATAACTTTTTTGCCACGCCTGTCTGGAAAGTCCTCTTTCGGGCAGCGTCTAGAGGCGCCCAAAACAGGCTTTCGCCAACGGTGTGGGACTAAATTTTTCTTACATCGCTAGCGGTGTGTAGAATGGCGTGGCAAAGAATAATGTTTGATAGGCGTGCAAAAGGCGGCAACAGTGCCTAACTCGTGTGAAGATGATCACTTGCTCTTCGTCTTATCTCCGGCTCACCTCTGACTCGCCTTTGGGCTCTGGCTGCGCCCCCACACTCGTCGTGCAGGCATTACCACTCTTGCGCACTAGTATTGAAATATCATAAACGTTTTTTTCATTTTAAGTGGTTATTTTCATTTCTTCGCCGATCGCTGCAGATCCTATCGTCAAATTTTGAGCCAAACCCGATCACCGGCATGCTACGCCACGGTCGCATGGTCTGAATTAACTTGTCCTTCGTTGTGTCACGTAGTTTCTGCATAACTGTTGCTAAACAGAAAAGATTATTATTCGACTTTCTACAAAGAATATTGATACAATATACATAAATTTACAGTTCACATCATACCAAAAATAATCTACACTATGGTACAGTTAGCTGTGTTGACAATATTCATGGATCGATTGGAATGAAGATGGAAAAAAAATCTTTTAAAAATGCTGCCACTGTGTCACCATTGCAAACATAATGATTTGTTATAATATTAATGTCCCGTGAGATCGGAGATGTATCGATTATTGAGTGTAGAACAAAAATTTCACATGTATCCTAACCTATATTTTCGCAAGTTTTTGTATCTTGAGGTTATGCTCTCGAACTTGAGGCCAGGACTCACATTCAGACAAGTAACTATGTATATCAGTGTAATTATAGAATAGTTTATTACTGTTTCAGCTTACCTTTCATTCCTACGGGAAATTAAACACTTCACAATTCACGGTCGAACCGAACACAAACCGCACAGGCGTCGGACTTGACGCGGACCAAACAGCCAATATGGCTACTTATCTGCGCATGCGCACAGTTTTTAAATGTCTCAAATAAGTCTTCAAGACCTCTCATCTTCATCTTAGCGCGACGTCTTAGCGATGTCTTGAAGACATCCTTCGTACAATATAAATGACCTCCAAAAATAGACATCCTTAAGACATCCTTCAGACCACAAAACCAGACATCTGTAAGACGTCCGTATAATGACGTCTTGAAGATGTCATTCTGACATTTGTGTTACCTGGGTAGTATACGTTTCGGCATATACTTTGATACGTATTTTTTTACGAATCATCTAGTCGATACTTTTTCATATAATTTATCATGTAATTTAGCTCATATGGTCAAATTCCGTTGATGAAAAAAAAAAATTGAAAATTCTCGTGGGATCGAACCCACGTCCGTTGGATTCGGAGGCGGGAATGCTACCACATGAGCTACGCGGCTCGTCAAGGGTAGTGCACAGTTTGACCATCATGAAATTCTCAGGTAATTGGAATTCATCCCTTTTCACCCGAGCAGTCGAGCTTCACCATTGTCGAATTGTGTTCCACTTCCAACGAGGGCCGTAGCGCATGCGGTAGCGGCTCTGCCTCCGAATCCAGCGAACGTGGGTTCGATCCCACAAGATTCCAGTTTTTTTTTTTTTTTTTCGTCTACGAAATTTGACCATATGAGAAATCATTTGGTAAATCACAAAATAAAATATACAATAAGTCACAAACCTAGCAGTTTAGAACCAATTACGTGATAAATTATATGAAAAAATATCGACTAGATGATTTGTAAAAAAATACGTATCAAAGTATATGCCGAAACGTATACTAATTCACATGATAAAGGATATGCGAATATCGGTCATAACGATAGACAATTCGGCATATGATTTAGTACATGTTCTTTCACATACTTTATCACGTAACATTTTTTAGTAGGGATACCATTGAGTGAGGATCAACGATGGTACGTACAGATGCATGTATGCATATGCTACCCAGCCGCACATACATGAAATACTTGATAAATACATACAATCAGCCACATTGCATGTACACGCATATACGTATCTTTATATATCAAATTATTGTAATGATCTATTTAACCATATAGACTAGTGAACCTATATATATATTGAAGTATTAATCAACTGTTCAGAACCTGCACATATATACGTATATGGGTACATATATGTATTCATTCAATTACATAAAATTCTATATTAAAAGGATACTGAACAATTGAATAACCATCAGAATATATGCATCTAAGATACGACTAGTACATAAGACATAGGAACACGACGTATAGTGAGTCACACATTAAGACGACCCAAAAAACGCAGGCTTACAACCACGCCCCAAAAAACGCAGGCTTACAGCCGCGCCATCATAGCTATCGAGAATAGGGTAGGCCAAACAATAAAGACGAGGCCGCGTGGATTCAGACAGGCCCTTCTTTCATAGCTGACGTTATCGATAACGTCAGCTATTGTAGCACCTAAAAAGGGGCCTATATAAGCCCTGGAAAAGCAGGAATAGCATCTCAATATATTTCATATTTTCATTATTCTCGTAACACTTGTATTCTTATATTCTTAAATCCAGCGTAAACACATATACGTCGTTGAGTCGAGTTTTTCATTATTGTAACCAGTTCAAGTTATTATTTAATAAATACAATTTTAGTCTCAAAACAACTTCGAGTAACTTTAATTCGAGAAAACCCTCTAATCTAAAAACCCTTGCTGAGATCCGGAGCCTAGCAGCCGCAACCGCTGTATCAGCCCCGTCAACGCGGACCATTCATACGAGAACAAGGTAACACACATATTAATTAATCCCTTAATAATCCTTCCTGTCCTACGACCGATAATCCAACGGACTGCCCTACTACGCAGACTGTAACATCCACGGACGATAACGTAGAAATCAACCCCATTCAGTGTATTTCAATACTTTATCGGTACTTGAGCACCCTGAACTACTGATCTGGAGGACTAGCCACTAGTAACATTAAACTCTAGGGAGTAATTCCTGGGGTCTTTTGTGAACAACGGTTGGGACGTTACAATGGCTCAAAAATTAGTTCGAGTTGCGGCCACAAGGGCTGCGCCACGGATATCAGTGGAGTATAATGGGCAGACCCATGGAGTAGAAAACTCCCTATGGTTAGCCCCTCACCTGCCCCGATTGGATTAATTATGATTTTAATCGTTTGTCGGTCGTTTGTTGGTGAATGATGGACTAATCCGGCCGTTTGTCGGTGATGCGTTAATTAATAAATCGATTAATAAAGTTTCCTAGGGAATTTTTTTTTCTTGGCCCCTGGATAAAAATGAATTTAATAAGTATCGATGCAAATCGACGTGGAATCGTTTGTCGGTGATTGATGGTCCATTTTTAGGAGGAAAATATTCATACCTTCCTCGGAAACGCGAAAAACAAACCGTGGAAAGTTCGCTGTGGAAACAGAAAGTATAGAAAGTATAGATTCATGGAGACACACATGTTTCCGCTTCACCCTGCATACGCGGACCTATGGGAGGTAGCATGGCCCGCAACTTTCGAATTTCCCAATGATTTTGATGTCAAACAATTGCTCCTTAATTGCTCGTAATTAATCGTAATTGCTCCGTTGCTTCTATTAATTGCTCCTTCATTGTTTTTGAGAAAATTAACAACAACAAAATTTGTCCTATTTGATACGTGCCCCTGGTGAAAATAATTCCTACGAAAAACTACGAAAATCTACGAATTTCTACGAAATTGGAAAAACTGCAAATCGTAGTTTTTCGTAGGAAATCGTAGTTTTTCGTAGGAAATCGTAGTTTTTCGTAGGAAATCGTAGTTTTTCGTAGGAAATCGTAGTTTTTCGTAGAAAATCCTAAAACTCCGTATCGAGTTCTACGAGAAATTACGAGTTTCTACGAAGAACTACGAACTTCTACGAAATTTCTACGACGATCTACGCAAAACTATGAATTGGTAGAAAACTCAAAATTGATGGAAAGTGCAAAATGAATTTCACACATTTTCGTAGAATTGTAAGAATTTCTACGATTTTCTACGATTTATTACGATTATCGACGATTTTCTACGAACAAATACGACGACTCGAATTCACGAAAAATCGAACACCAAATTTCGTAGACTTTCGTAAAATACTACGAATTTCTACAATTTTCTACGCAAAAATACGACGACTCGAATTCACGAAAAATCAAACACCAAATTTCGTAGACTTTCGTAAAATACTACGAATTTCTACAATTTTCTACGCAAAAATACGACGACTCGAATTCACGAAAAATCAAACACCAAATTTCGTAGACTTTCGTAAAATACTACGAATTTCTACAATTTTCTACGCAAAAATACGACGACTCGAATTCACGAAAAATCAAACACCAAATTTCGTAGACTTTCGTAAAATACTACGAATTTCTACAATTTTCTACGCAATAATACGATCAAGCTAATTTCTGTAAAGTTCTTGTAGAATACTAAGAATTGTTACGATTTTCTACGTTTTTCTACGAAAAATTGGAGAACTTCAACTTGAAAAAAGTATCATCATATGAATTCGTAAATTTTCGTAAAATGAGAGTGAATAATCACAAGATGAAAAGAAAAAAGTCCACTCGTATCGCTTTAATACTATTAATCAAATTTAGTTTATATGGTGGACTGTCTAAGTTGTGATCTCTCATACGTGGGCCAAACGAAACAACACTTACACAAAAGAATGTATAACCATAAGTATAGTGTAATTTGTAAAGATTTGACTAAGTCAGCACTAAGCGAGCATTCGTTAACCCTGGGACACAAATTTGATTTAGATAATCCTACTATTTTGACTAAAGAATCCAATTATTACCGTAGGGCAATTAAAGAAATGCTGCATATCTCACGAAATCTGACTTGCAACAAAAGAATTGACGTGGATAGGCTTAGTAATATGTATGCGCCACTTTTGTAAATTGCATATGTTGTTCAAATTTTCGCGGGGCCGCCATTGTCTGATCTATGTCCAATAATCTTTCCTCTGTCACTTCGCCGCTGAGCGCTCACCTGTTAACACCTTAAGTGCTACCGAAGTGCAAAAATTGGTGAGTTTCCGTGGATTTGATTAATATGTGCAATGTAGTATGTGGCCTTAGTAATATTTTTAATTTTTATTAATTTATTTTTTATTTTATTGAACTTTGGATAGTTTATCTGGTTCTGTTCTGGCTTTGGTTGGCGATCTAACCTCCAAAACGTCTGAATTCTGTAACTGTCATTTACTCTCGGTTTCCTTAACCTCTCAGTTTGTTTACACCAGTTTAACGGCTCTGGGTCGTTATTGCTACAACGCACGAATTAGTAGTGGGTTTTCTCTGATTAATTATTGATAAGTTAGTTTAGGTCTTTTTGGTCTTTTATAATTGTAATTTCTGTATGTGGTTACCCACAGGCTCTGAAGATGACGGACCATGGGCCGTCGAAACGTCGCCTAAAATAAAAAGCATGTTCCTAGTAACTGTTATGATTGGTACACCCACGAACTCCTCTACAAGTAACACTAAACCAATCAAGAAATTCTCTCACCATTAGGTAATTGTAAAAAAAAAAAAAATCGCAACCAAAATCTTTCGCTTTTTAATACTATAATTATCATTATTATTATTATCGTTTTTTTTTTTTAAGCAAAGAAAGAAAAAAAAACTACAATTAGATATAATTGCTTGCAGGAATGTCAGATTGGAATTTATCTTTCATATAATTTTAATGACAAAAAAAAAAACAATAACAATGATGATGATGACAAAATTGAGTTTTTGTACAGAAAAAGAAGAAAAATTAGAATCCCTCTTCTAAATAATTCTCAGTGTGTGTGTGTAATTATGTCAGTATAAAAAAAAATCTTTTTTTGTTTGACTGTACAGTTATGACGCAGCTATAAGAATTAGTCTTTTGACGATCTAATGATTACTGCAGGAGAGAAAAAGAGATAATGCGATAAAAAGAAGAAAAAAAATGTGTACATAGTTGGTTACTTGAAAAATTCACAGAAATGTTTATTGCCGCTAATTGACTACATGCTTCGCAAAATACACTTGAAATAAAATCAAAATTCTATCACGATTTCGATGCACCTTCAACTTTATTACCAGGAGATTCGAACATACAAATGTACGCGATTCTACCGCAATCTATAGAAAACTACGACATTCTACGAAAACGTACGAAATTATTTGATACCTTTCCGTTGAATTTCGTATTTATTCGTAGATTGTCGTACAACAACGTACTTTTTTGTAGCAATATCCCGTTTATATATGTTACCGTTTCTTACACGTTTTCGTAGTTTTTCGTAGATTATCGTACAATTGCGTACTTTTTGTAACGATATATCTCGCTTATGAAAAAGTACGCCAATGTACGACAATCTACGAAGAACTACGGAAACGTACGGGAACCAATTTATAAGAATTACGCTGTTCTACGCGGTTCTACGATAAACTACTAGAATCTACGAAATTCTACGAAAAACTACGAGGATTCACTATATTTTTGGCGGAAATTTCTACGAATTTTCTACGAAACGTCCGAATTACTGTAGAAAATCGTAGAAATTACGTAGAAATTGCGTAGAAATTCGTAGTTTTTCGTAGAAATTATTTTCACCAGGGGCGAGTGCCCGAATGCGATTTTTCGTCTTATCATACCAGCAATGGCGTGGCGGTGGTCGATGTGGAGGAAAAAAGAATCAAATTTCCTGGATCTTGGCTGGAAAACGCGATTTCTCGTCTTATCATACATGCAATGAAGAGACGGTGATCAATGTCAATGAAAAAAAAATCAAATTTCCTGGATCTTGGCTTGACAAATCGAGTTTTTGCTTTATAATACATGCAATGAAGAGACGGTGGTCGAAGTGAGTGAAAAAAAAAAATCAAATTTCATGGATCTTGACTTGAAAACGCGATTTTTCGTCTTCTCATACATGCAATGAAGAGACGGTGGCCGAAGTGAATGAAAAAAAAAAAATCAAATTTCATGGATCTTGGCTTGAAAACGCGATTTTTCGTCTTATCATACATGCAATGAAGAGACGGTGATCGATGTCAATGTAAAAAAAAAAATCAAATTTCCTGGATCTTGGCTTGAAAACCCGATTTTTCGTCTTATCATACATGCAATGAACAGACGGTGATCAATGTCAATGAAAAAAAAATAAAAAAACTTGTCTTCACGAGACAATTGAAATTGAAACGCTTTCAGTAATGCAGCTTCGCTGCATGATCGCTAAAAGCTGGTTTGAAAACCGGCTGAAACAGTTGTGGAAAAATGATGGTAAATCGCTAGTTTATATATAATAAAGGAAAACGCAAGCAGCTGACCACAGATGAATCAAATGGATCTCGTTTCGTCACCAAAATTCGTTGGGTTGTTGAAGCAGTACATGGCAATATTAAACAGAAGTTTAAGCTGTTAGATCATAAACTGTGTTCTTTCAATCATCAATAACCCTTCTAATTACTTTAAACGGTATATATATTAATTTTTTTTAAATAATATTTATTTTTATCTCTGACAAGGATATATTTTGACTAAAAAAATATTTTCTACGCATTTTTTCAAAAAATATAATTTAAAAAAATATAAGATAGTTAAAACGCAAGATTTTCAGAAAAAAATGGGTTTTTAATTTTTTTCATATTGTTCCACCACTTCAAAAAAATCGAAAAAATTCCTGAATGTAGAGGGGTATGAGAGACATTTTCTGACGAATTTTGGTGAGTGACATATTTCAAAAAGGCTAAAAAAAAAAGATTTTAATTTTCTATCGTCCGCCAAAAATCGGCTTTTTGTTTAAAAATTATGATCGTATTATTTTTTTATGCTTTGGACTCCTAAGAATTAGAAAAAAAATCAGCATTGATTAATTTTGAATTTTACTATAAAAATAAAAATGAAATCGAAAAAACAGGTTTTTTTTTAAAATCTCGACAACCGTTCGAGTTAAAGAGCTAAAAATTAAGGTGAATTATTTTTATTCGATACCAAATCGATCCCCTAAGTGCGAGTCAAAAAAGCCACGGGGGCAGATTTCACATATTAATCCGGCTATACCCTTTCATAGTAAATTATGTAAGTCTCTCATTGTCTGAAATGCATCATTAAAGTTCCTTAGAAGGTATGCAAGTCTTTATCATTCTTTTAGTGAGTGCATAATTATCATGTTCGAATAAAATTGATTGTAGTTTATTCTGTTTCTCATGTAATGGTTCGCTGAGAGGTAACCGATCCGGTTCACGTGGAATAGCCCTTATGTAAAGGCCTTAAGTTTGCAATCCAGCCCCGTCTGAAAACGCCTCCAAGTGTGGTTCAACTTCTTCCAGCCCCAGTTCTCATGCTAGATACTGCAGCCATAACTGAAGACATCTATGAAATCCTTTATCAAATAATTCGCATTGCTATTATTGAACATTTTTATTTGAATTTAACGATATGTCAAGAAATTAGTGGTTAAGTTGCTTGAATCGTTCCCACGTCTGTTCCACAGAACGAAATTTGACGAAGAGACATGCATGACAATCCTCAGCTCTTAAAACTTCGTCCAGCAGCTTCCTGTCGCAATAATAACAATTCGGGAAAGGCTCGGATTTGGAGAGCAACACATGTTTTTCTTTATACTCGCCTGATGCTTCTTCTCTGATACTAAGAAAGGAAATTGTCAGTGTAATTCTTCTTTCTCAAGCTCACATGCAAGGACACGTATCAGAATACTACACGGACAAAATCTAACCGCACTGGTTACTGTGGAATTTTTTTTTCGTAGAATCACCTGACTCTTTACTGTTAATACAGTAGTCACAGCGCCGTCTACCGTACTCATTGCGGTGAATCAGCGCAGTCTCTCGTCAGTGAACATTACTGTTGGCAAGGGTTATGTTGACGCCGATCTACCGTACTCCGTCCGCTTTCGTCCACAGTACTGAGTACGGTGAAAAATAGGAACCTATGCGTCGGCTCTCAGTATTGGTTCCGGTTGATCTCCTTAATAACAGCCGTTAATGACCCTAATGGTCGAAATCAAGAAAAATTATCATACAATATTGTATAAGTTGCGATTAAGGTTTATTTTCTATAAGTTTGAGTTGATGAAATATTAGTAAAATTAAAAAAAAAGACGAACGAATAATGTTTTATGTTGGGATCAAATATTATCTCTAATGTGATGAGGACACAAAAACGACAAGAATGATCATTTTCTGGTACTTTGACTCTGCTTGAATACGCTTTGTATAATGTAAAGTCCAGCCTTTTTTATCGCATTTAACATTTTATTCGCCCTTATATTTTTGTCAGCTATAATATATTCCAAGGGAATCAAATTTTAAATCACGAATTATAACAATGGTTTGGAGGTTTATTTTTGCATTATTTTATTCTGTTTTGTAAGTAATATTGCGAAACGCCAAGCGTTATACCGATCTACCGAGCCAAGATCAGCTGATGTAACCGATTGAGACATGTGATTCAGCGCGCTTGTGGCGGCTTCTCACGGGAACCAATGCAGAGAGTCACCGCAAAGATTCAGATTTTTGACCGTACTCAGTGCGGTGAAAAAAGGTAGACAGAACTGTGGCCCCCGTGTACATTACCCTTACTAGCAGTAATGTTTACGTATGGCTGACCACGGTTATTCACCGTACTGAGTACGTTGTAAACAGTAATATTTACGGTGGGCCCCGTTGTCTCTACTGTGCCAACAGTAAAGAGTACGTTCAGTTGGAAATTTTTTTTTTTTAACAGTAATCAGTGCGGTTAAACCCCGCGATCAATGCGCTCACTTTCTTTCAGTGTAGGACCAGTAACTAGTATAACGTTCAATGTTTACTTCGTATTTTCCGTAGCAAAATATTGCATCTATAATCGTACCATATTTTGTGGTGTTATGGTCCAAATTAGATAGTAGCCGTAGTTTTAGAGTCCCCCACAGATAGTCTATCAAGTATCTACCATTATCGCTACGCATTTCAGTGTTAAAGTCACCACATAGTATGTACATTGAGTTGTCTGTGCAGCTGCTGCTGACGTCTTGTACCGTGTGAATGTCTAAATTATCTTTTAACGTAGTACAAATCTCATGTACATTTGTACCAACGTTGCAATAAATGGACCCAACAACTATAATTGAAGAATCTTTCGTGTAAAATAATGTTTGGGATAAGTCAATGTTTTTTGATTTTAGGTGTTTGTTCTTCAGAGTTTCAATTTTTGTAATCAGATCGTTGTTCTTTTTTGCGTATATAATTGTACCCCCTGATCGTTTGGATGAACGAGCACACAGGGAGTATGGAGTGTAATTCTTAATTAATGGCGCTTTATCAAATTTTTTCAACCAAATTTCTGACAATGCTAACACGTCACAGTTTATGAATAGGGTCGGCTGCAATATCGTTGATGTGAGCTGGTAAACTTTGAACGTTATGATACATGATTGTAAATCTGGATGATTTTTTATGTATTGTCTCCACCATTGTGATGTATTGGTTTTTAGCGGCCCGTGTTAGTTAATTTCGTAAATTGGTGTCTGCTTTTCGACCGTCTGCCAAAAAAAATGTAGGTGTCGGACTGGTGATATAAAGGCCATTAAGTGTTCTGCTACGTGAAAGTGCCACGTATGCTAATTGACGCGAATCTTTTTCGGTGTAGTGATAAGCAACCTCGTCGGACGAAGAACCTTGAGATTTGTGAATAGTGATTGCAGCTGACGGTACTATTGGGAATTGATCACGTATAACTCCACCTTGCTTGCTACTAGTTGACATTTATTATGCGCTTTCGCTGTATTGGTACCCAGGATTTGGGGTATTCTCGTTCCAAAGCGTACACCCGTGTTTTTCTGCGTGCATCAGCGCCAATTAATGTAGAATCAAATTTAACCCAGAGACGTTTTGGTATAGGTGTAATATCTAGCTCATCAGTCATTTCGTGTTCTTTCAAAATTCCGAATGCACCGTTGACCAAACCATCGGAGGTGTCGATATTTGATGTGAGCATATAAGGTGTGTCCTTCTTGAGTCTGAGAGTATTCGGCAAACCCTGGTTTTCCGTAGTAGATCGTGAGCGAACTGCCCTCAGCATAACGTTTCCAGCATCTATCGACACATCGCCGTCCAATGTATCGATCGCAGTGAATACGATAGGTGCTTCCTGCAGCCTGTGGGTGTTATAGCTGTCGACCAATTTATTTGTGGAAAATACGCGAATCGCATTGTTTGGTATACGTGTTGCATTCACAGTTATCGGGTTGGAGGTTACGATGAAGCGACTCTCGATTAGCGATTTTTCTCCATCACTTAAACTGTTACCATTTCCAATTTTCGTAAGTATGGTCGAAAAAACGACGTCTGCTTGCCTCATCACTTCTGTCAGTTGGAACTGCTGAAATTCTAGCCACAGCAGTGGTCCAAAAGTATCGCGACTTCTATATATTGGTAGATCTTGCACCGGGGGTAGTTGGTGAAGGTCACCACATAACACAACATCAGTTCCTCCAAAACTTTGGTATGGTGTTCCCTTAGCCTGTCGTAGACGCTGGTCCACCATAGTTAACGTCCGATGTGATATCATGCTAACCTCATCCATAATTACAGCTTTAGTATGCCGATAAGCATTAACAATCTCTTGTCTTGCTTGTCCGCATAAAGCATTGTTGAAATGATGTATGGAAAGTTTGAATGCCGAATGAACGGTTACACCGTAGATATTAAACGCTGCTTTGCCAGTAGAGGCACAGACTATAACAGTGACGGCGTTTTCTTCAGTGCATGGGTAGAGTTTTTCATATATTTCTGCGAGCATGTGAATCGTAAAAGATTTACCTGAGCCTGCTGGTCCAGTCAAAAATATACGCAGTGGTGAGGTTTCATTGGTGAATTTTCGATACATTATTTCGTAAAGTAAAGCACGCTGATTAAAGTTCGTCATGCGCATCTGGCACATAAATTTTTCATTGGTCATGCTTGTTTTACGTTTCAGCAGTCGAATCATTGTATTGTATTGTAGAAAGTCTGGATCGAATTCTGGTACAACATTCTCAATGCTTACATTGCCAAATATTTCTTCCGGATCGTAGCCTAATTCATTTTTAGTTTTTCGCACCGGATTAGATATTGATTCCTCGTTAGGTTCTAGATCTTCTTCCTCGTACCAAACTTTCTGTTCCTCCATGACTTGTTCTAAATCCAAACGGAACTCGAATTCTAACCGGGCTTTGTTAATTTGCTTCATATTCTCCCGATGTATTCGTAACCAACAATTATTATCCAATATTTCAGAATTTTCGTCACGCCACGGGTAATGTAGCGTAACCAATTCACGTAAATGCTGATCGTATTCATCGCATTGTCTGTAACCGCGATAGCGCAAAATTTTGTTAAGACGTCGCTTTCTGTATCGGGGGGGTTCAGTCCTTGGTATTGGTTCGTACCCCGCAGCAAATTGTGCCAATGTAACTAATTCCATATTCGTTGGTCTCGTCGCGTATCTGTCGAATATATTCTTTCGCCACAAATCCGTGTTGTCATCTTCAAGTTCCTTTAGGTCTACGATCGCACGATGTGCTCGAATTCGTTCATGTGGTAACATGGTACAAACGAATACACAATTACGAGATCCACGTGTTATCGGGAAGCGTAGTAAAGACCAGGCCGCTTCCTGTGCAGAAATTTCTACGACCTTTAGCAAGTTGCTGCTGTAACTGGCCATAAGTTTGCGCGAACTAAGGTCAATTTTAGCTGCCACATTTTCCTCACTTTCGGTTTCCGTACCCGCTGTTTTGCCCTTGAGTAAATCTCGAAACCTTCGGTGTAATAAGCTCATACCACGATTAGCCTTGTTGATGTAATCGACAATGTACGCAGCACAGGCATACTCCTCCAAAATATATTGAATATCGTTGTTAGACGCCATCATTTGAAGTAATGCTGGGTTATAATTGTTCACATAGACATTTTTAATATTCCGACGTTGCATAACTATTGGTCTTTTTAATGTGCTACGTATAGCTAATTCATACTCTTCTAACCCTGTGCAACCAGAAGAATCCATCAACATTTCGAGTGATTTGTGCTGTCCATCTACTAATTGATCGTATAATACGTCACTTAATTTCTTTAAACGCTTACGCTCAGAGGTAATTGAATCGTCGGCAGTGGGTAATAATTTTGGTAAGGGTCTCATTACTTTAGTGTCCACCATTGGCCAAAAAGGAATATTAAAGCGACATTTTTTGTTGCGGTGCATATTATTTTTTTTCTTGTAACATGTGAAGGTGTGCCGGTGAATTTGACGGGTTGATACGTAATCATGATTTTCGTTACATGACACGTAAGAATCCACAAACGCAGCTATTCCTGTATCGGATGCGTCAAGGGTTGGTGCACCGTCACACCAAACCATCATATGGGCATAGGGATGCACATTCCTCTCTGCTGAAACTCTATGCGGTAGAAATAATCAATCACAGTGTTAGATCCAAATACGCCAATCGTTCTTAGGGTCATCATATTCATCATGATATCGAGTTTACGCTTGAACCAAACAGCACACGTTACTGGATCATCTCGAACTAGCGCGTATTTCATATGAGCAGGTAATGCTTGTGCTTCATCCAGAGATAAACTTTCACCACGTAAAATTCTCGCTAAATCTTGTAGCAAATCAGGCCACATAACTTCTGCCGCTGTTAGAGTGATGAAAAACGTGGGCTTACCGAGTTGACGCAGCATAGCATGGACGTCACGCTTCCGTTCTTCCATATAAGCAGGCATTGTGTTCATACTTTTGGTGAATGCCAAATTTTTTTCCGTAAATTCCGAAATGAATCTTTTATCTAGCAACTGTGCAGCTGTGATCGGTTTATGACTATCGTTAGTTGTTCGTTTGAATGCTGTGGTCAAACTTTCACTCATGCGTAGACGTAGCACTTTCATCATTATGTATAACAAGTGGTCAGGACGAACGCCACGACGATCACTGCGTCTTATTTCGCTGTTAGCAATTTCAAATGGCTTTGGTAACTTACGGTTCAGAAACGTGCGTTTTTCTCCTAAGTAAATTCCCGGAAAAGACAACTCCTCAGCATCCTCGTCGAACGCTAACCCTGCGGGCCGTTCATGTTGAGCCGGTGCTATTGCTAGCGCCATGTCCTCATTCCACATCATTGTCGTTTGTTGGTGTGACTGTTCGGTGTGGTAATCGGAATGATCTTCATGTAGGGGTTCGTCTAACTCATAGTCTCGCATCGTTTCAGGAGTCTCATCAGTTTTCACATTTACTTCTCCGGGTACATTTATTTCTCCGGGACCTTGAGTATCCGAATTTTTGCACTTTCGGCCATGTCTAAGGTCTTCTAATGTTAGAGGAACTCCCAACAGGGCGTCTTCATTAAGTTGTACATGATGTTTTTTATAGAGAGGTTGATCGATGAGAAACATGCACCATTTAAGTAAGTCACAACGAGTAACTAATCCACTCATGTATGTCGACTTATGGATGAGCTTTCGCTTGAGATGTATGTTCACCACATGATCATCACTTAGTGATCGTGGAATGGCTCGCACCATATTGTTGACATTAACAGGAACATTAATAATTGAACCCACTGAACCAAATTGTCCGAGGAGTGGGCGTTGCAAATTTTTGATTTGCATGAATGGTAGACGTGGAGATACCATTCGTTCCAGCATCGCATTCATGGGGGGTAAATTATTGGGAATTGGTGGGTATCTGAATCCATTTACCGTAGCCATAGGTGGAATTTCCAACTTTTCTAGGTAAGATTTGCAGTGACTACAGGCTGCAGATATTCGTTGCGATAATCGTTCCTCGCTGAAATTTCGAGCACTTTCGTTTACTGGTTTTAGGTCACTGTTGAACCACATGCGATCGCATAACTGGCATACTGATCCGAACCTATCAACAATACGCGAGTCGTAAATTTTTTTAATTGCATCTGGTAGTATATAATTCTTTTCTTCCGACTCGGATGAATCGACATCATATTTGATAACTGTTTCAGGTAACACAGTACGACGGGCAATTTCAACCTCTGTTAACTGAATTTTTGAAACAGGCTCTGTACTAGTGAATATATTGTCACGTTTACGTTTCCGATATTCTTTCATACGTTGTGTGAGTGGTTTCACGCCAGATGTTGAAGGTACAGCTGGATCGCTAGACAGTCCCCCTAAAACGTTATTCTCAAGAGGACCAGATTTACCGATTTTGTGGCGTTTCCTATATTTTACCATACGCTGGGCTGGAGTCTGTGCATTAGATGTTGAAGGCACCACTGGATGGCTTTTACGGCGTTTGCGATATTCCAACATACGCTCGGCTGGTGTCTTTGCGTCGGACATTGAGGGCACCGCTGGACGACTTTTACGGCGTTTGCGATATTCCAACATACGCTCGGCTGGTGTCTTTGCGTCGGTCATTGAGGGCACCGCTGGACGACTTTTACGGCGTTTGCGATATTCCAACATACGCTCGGCTGGTGTCTTTGCCAGAATTCTGCTGAAATTTTTCGCAAGATATGAGACTATTACGGCGGTATACTGGAGGCATCACTGAATCACTTGCTACGCTGTCCATAATACATGTAGATTCGACTGAGGTTTTTCCATTAGATGCCGAAGAGTCACTATGTTGATTTATCAGAGTGTTTTCGGTAGTGACCGTCGAATTCAAGCGCTTACGCATCCGATATTCCCTACTTCGGTCGACTGGTGAAAAGTGTGGTGGCGAAAGTGTCTTCTTGTCCTCTTGGTCTTGATCTTTTTTTATATTTCTTACAGTTTCCTTTTTATTTTCCTGGATCTTGGCTTGAAAACGCGATTTTTCGTCTTCTCATACATGCAATGAAGAGACGGTGGTCGAAGTGAATTAAAAAAAAAAAAATCAAATTTCCTGGATCTTGGCTTGAAAACGCGATTTTTCGTCTTATCATACATGCAATGAAGAGACGGTGATCGATGTCAATGTAAAAAAAAAAATCAAATTTCCTGGATCTTGGCTTGAAAACCCGATTTTTCGTCTTATCATACATGCAATGAACAGACGGTGATCAATGTCAATGAAAAAAAAAAATCTAATTTCCTGGATCTTGGCTTGAAAACGCGATTTTTCGTCTTATCATACATGCAATGAAGAGACGGTGGTCGAAGTGAATGAAAAAAAAAAAATCAAATTTCATAGATCTTGACTTGAAAACGCGATTTTTCGTCTTATCAAGGGGTAATGTATATAGATATATAGTCAAAGTTAAAATATAAACAGTAATGGCGGTTTATGTCGCGAGCGTAGACGCCTAGACGGAGTATCAATTAACCTATCATATGTCGAATGAAAACCGAAAAATGGTGAATTACAGTTGCGTTAAAAATTGTAATAGCGAACGCCCGAAAACAAATGAAGCGTACCATATTAATACAATTTCAGCGTACTGAAGGAATAGAATCTGTTTACCAAGTGGAAGGAAGCATTGGCTCGAGGTGGCACGACTCTGAAAAAGTCTCACTACGTCTGCGAAAAGCATTTCAACAATGTTTGACTACTTTTTCGACTAGTTTGAAAAAAATCACAAATTCTTAACCGTTTACAAGCCGTAGTTTATGATTTTGTCTTTGAATTTGGCCGCCAATCTTTCCCGTTAGACTCATGTGCCACCTGGAGGACATTCGCGGAGTTGTCTTAAAATAATCACAGCCACTGATATATAGAGAATGAAAAAATCGAAAGAAATCGAAAGAATAATTATTTATTCGAGTAAAAATTCCCCCGGCCCGGACAGAGATATTAATTAATTGATTGATTCGTTTAGTCCGTTAAAATTCCAACTATAACGATACGAATGATAGAGTCTCCAAAATAAACATCTGAAACTTGGGACAATGACGTGTCTAATATATATCATATACACATGACGACTACAGCTTGCCATAATAACACGAGTTTCGAGTTAAGATTCTCCCAGCCCCTCGGTGGTCAAATCGGACAAGGCGCCGCACCCTGCTTAAAAAGATCAATAGATCCCTGTACAATCAAATATAAATTCAATTAATTTGAATGTCATCCTATGTCACGTATTTGGTCATAAATTTAGTGCAGATACAGCTTGTATAGTAACTAATGTGGTCCTATTACACTCATTTTCCAAGTGATTATTACGATTGTAATCCTATACATGCGAATGGTAATGAATATGTTTATGAAAAGTAATGTGAATAGTCGCATGCGTTCCTAATTAAATTGAATACGGATGTTATTAGTGAAAGTTGAATATGCGTCAACTGCAATTTTTGAATACGTAATGAATCGGTTTGAACACCATGGCAGGGCTGTCAGGATTTACTTGGAAATTCTGGAATGAAATCTATGAGTCGGAATGTTGATTTATATCGGGCACAATATGTATGAACATCAATCGTAAAAACACATACGCGAAGATATGTGTTCCAATAGTTTCATAGCAAATGGAGAGTTAACGGGCATTGCAAACTCAAGTTCTACATCATATTATAAGATTCTATTATTCCTATACAGAGCTTCTCACAATGTATTTGCAGGTTATCCTATTTGCTAGACCCAGTCCGTTTCGAATTGTTGTCCATGTGATTGAATCGTTTACCAACCCAGCGCGTCTATGATTTTCTATCGCTTCCTACGTAGCGCATCTCCAGATTCTCCAATCAGTCAGTCCGAGTCCGTTTCGAATTGTGGTATATGTAATTGAATTGTTTCCCAACCTAGCGCGTCTATGATTTTCTATCGCTTCCTATGTAGCATCTCCAGATTCTCCAATGAGTCAGTCCCAGTCCGTTTCGAATTGTTGTCTATGTAATTGAATCGTTTCCCAACCTAGCGCGTCTATGATTTTCTATCGCTTCCTATGTAGCATCTCCAGATTCTCCAATCAGTCAGTCCGAGTCCGTTTCGAATTGTTGTCTATGTAATTGAATCGTTTCCCAACCTAGCGCGTCTATGATTTTCTATCGCTTCCTATGTCGCATCTCCAGATTCTCCAATGAGTCAGTCCCAGTCCGTTTCGAATTGTTGTCTATGTAATTGAATCGTTTCCCAACCTAGCGCGTCTATGATTTTCTATCGCTTCCTATGTAGCATCTCCAGATTCTCCAATCAGTCAGTCCCAGTCCGTTTCGAATTGTTGTCCATGTAATTGAATCGTTTACCAACCCAGCGCGTCTATGATTTTCTATCGTTTCCTATGTAGCATCTCCAGATTCTCCAATGAGTCAGTCCCAGTCCGTTTCGAATTGTTGTCTATGTAATTGAATCGTTTCCTAACCTAGCGCGTCTATGATTTTCTATCGCTTCCTATGTAGCGCATCTCCAGATTCGCCAATCAGTCAGTCCGAGTCCGTTTCGAATTGTGGTCTATGTAATTGAATCGTTTCCCAACCTAGCGCGTCTATGATTTTCTATCGCTTCCTATGTAGCGCATCTCCAGATTCTCCAATCAGTCAGTCCGAGTCCGTTTCGAATTGTGGTCTATGTAATTGAATCGTTTCCCAACCTAGCGCGTCTATGATTTTCTATCGCTTCCTATGTAGCGCATCTCCAGATTCTCCAATCAGTCAGTCCGAGTCCGTTTTGAATTGTGGTCTATGTAATTGAATCGTTTCCCAACCTAGCGCGTCTATGATTTTCTATCGCTTCCTATGTAGCATCTCCAGATTCTCCAATCAGTCAGTCCGAGTCCGTTTCGAATTGTTGTCTATGTAATTGAATCGTTTCCCAACCTAGCGCGTCTATGATTTTCTATCGCTTCCTATGTAGCATCTCCAGATTCTCCAATCAGTCAGTCCCAGTCCGTTTCGAATTGTTGTCCATGTAATTGAATCGTTTACCAACCCAGCGCGTCTATGATTTTCTATCGTTTCCTATGTAGCATCTCCAGATTCTCCAATGAGTCAGTCCCAGTCCGTTTCGAATTGTTGTCTATGTAATTGAATCGTTTCCTAACCTAGTGCGTCTATGATTTTCTATCGCTTCCTATGTAGCATCTCCAGATTCTCCAATGAGTCAGTCCCAGTCCGTTTCGAATTGTTGTCTATGTAATTGAATCGTTTCCCAACCTAGCGCGTCTATGATTTTCTATCGCTTCCTATGTAGCGCATCTCCAGATTCTCCAATCAGTCAGTCCGAGTCCGTTTCGAATTGTGGTCTATGTAATTGAATCGTTTCCCAACCTAGCGCGTCTATGATTTTCTATCGCTTCCTATGTAGCATCTCCAGATTCTCCAATGAGTCAGTCCCAGTCCGTTTCGAATTGTTGTCTATGTAATTGAATCGTTTCCTAACCTAGCGTGTCTATGATTTTCTATCGCTTCCTATATGTAGCATCTCCAGATTCTCCAATCAGTCAGTCCCAGTCCGTTCAATGCCGGATTAACATTACAAGTGACCCGGGGCTTGATGCCTCTTTGAGGCCCCCTCGCTCAGAAAAGTGTTCATAATAATACGAGTAGAGCCGCAAAATTTCTCGAATTGTTGTCCATGTAATTGAATCGTTTACCAACCCAGCGCGTCTATGATTTTCTATCGTTTCCTATGTAGGATCTCCAGATTATCCAATCAGTCAGTCCCAGTCCGTTTCGAATTGTTGTCTCTATTTACTATTTACTCAATTTAAACTATTGAAGACGTTTACTATTGGTTCCAGTGATCTTTCCAGTAGTGAACGGATCCCATTGAACCACTATTGTAGAAACTACTGATTTTTATTAACTATTGAAGACGTATACCATTGGCAGCTTGGAAAATTTTCTACAATTTTTTTTTTCTTTTCAGACTCAATGAATGATGGATATTTTATCAATTTGCATCAAATCTTGTCGGAGCTTAGAAATTTATATTGAATAATGTGTTCCTCAATTTCGTATGATTTTGTTCATAATTTTATCCAAATGGCGGTAAAATTTTATCGAATCATACAAAGTTTAAAGGAATTTTTTTTTTGTACAATTTCATAAACTGAGATACATTTTTTGAGGAATTTGGCTGATTATTGTGAATTATGCATTATACTATTTGATAGACGTGAAATAACGATAAAATTGTGTTGGATTTGATATTTTCGGGCACACAATTGTACATTTGGAAGAGATTATTTTCTCGAAAAATCGAGTTGTCTATAATTTCGTGAGTAAAAAACAAATCCAAATTGATTAGTGGCTCTTTACGGGGACCCATGCAGCGAATATAAGTCCACTGTTGCGCGTGCGCGGGGGATCGATATCGTGGGGACTCAGGCACCGTATCGGCCATATTGTCTCAATGTGTCAAGTGCTGTGGATGAATATATCGCCGTACGTCTGGGTTGAACAATTGTGCTGAGCTTTCGTCTGATTCGAGCTCGACTATCAGGTAAGTAATTGTCTACCATTCACACACTTTGTCTACGAGACTCTCACAATCAAATAGTATTTTCTGTGCCCTGACATACTGTGGCATCCTACAACGTGCTACGAACATAACCTATAATCCCGATCTATCGCTGTCCTTTATCGCTATCTAAATAAGTGTATCAAACAAGTGATTCGCGTGAAATATTTATTCGACTTGAGACTGTCTTACTGACATCGACTGTTCAAGTATCAAACAACCAGTTTTTAAACGAACCTAACCTATAATCCCGATCTATCGCTGTCCTTTATCGCTATTTAAATAAGTGTATCAAACAAGTAATTCGCGTGAAATATTTATTCGACTTGAGACTGTCTTACTGACATCGACTTTTCAAGTATCAAACAACCAGTTTAATGTGAAAGTAGCTGAGGCTGCTTCACTGAGGGCTGAATCGCAAACATTGATACAATTATTTACGGATTATTATGATCTTTCACGTCAATTATTCTGATCGTTTATAATGAAATGCACAGCTAGCCATATCATGAATATTCTCTCACGGTTATATGTACGATGATTTCAGCCGCAACACACCGGTACGACATGTATGTTCTATCAGCGGAAGGATCTCCGTCAGTTAACGACAGTTAACAATCAGAGTAAGTATTTATATTTATTGTAAATTCAAGTTTTCAACACGCACAAGAATATGTCTTTATAGATCTATTTTCATCTCAGTGGCAGACGAGTACAGAAAAAAGGAGCTAGCCGGTGTGCGTCATAAGGATCATATTCTTGATGTTACTGGAACGACAGTACACAACCTTCTACTTTTGAAAAGATGACTACTTATCATACAAGAAACCGGTATGTTCTCTGTAGCTCACGACATAGCTGTTCTGTTCCGTATTCTCAGAGCAGAATCTATAAATCTATTGGTAGGGAAGATACTCTAGTAGTCTTGGTAAAACTTGGCCACAGAGCAATTTCTTGTAGGACATGGTTGACGTGTAAGAAGTCACATCTTCAAAACCATGTGTTATTTCTTATATCATAGTAATATGAACTAGTTTATAATTTTTTCAAATCCTGCGACGAATTTGAGACGCGAAGAACCTTCGCCGAACCCTTTCGAAGCCCTCCGGTGAGGTTTGCGAGGTTCAGCATCAGGTTTGGCGGAGAGGTCCGACGCCTGCTTTTGATGATGTTACCTTTCAGAGTACAACTATATTCCATAAACAATCTTTTTGACAAATGCTTTCACTCAACCCCTCTGAAGGGTTTTATTTCACATTTTATCATATGAAATTATAATTTGAAGGGTGGCACGGCAAAACGGTGTAAGTGCCATCATAATGATTTTTCAGTAGAGCAAAAAAAACTGCCCCAAAATTCTACGAACGAATTTTTTTCAATCTGAGAAAGTACTTTGTAGAGTTCTTCGCGCTCTTTGAAATGGCACAAGCACCGATTGAATACAGCCATCTGTCTTCGAGAAAATGGTTCGCGAAAGTCGATTTTTTTCGTGCCAACTTTTTTTTTTACTTTGGATACTAATTAAGAACGTAATTACGAGGCTCAAATTATGAAAAAAATACGAATCGGAAGCTTAAACCTTAATGAACAAGATTCGGTTATAGATTTCCAAATTCTTATAAATGTTCAAATATTACGGGGCAAAATGGCGGACAAGGGAGGGATCGGAAACGGTGTAAGTGCCAAAATGAACATAATTTTCATACAATATCGTGAAATTTCGATGGAAAAGATAGTAGAACAGTACGAACACTGGTCCGATTCATCGATATTAGATGTTTTTCATCAAACAACTCCAAAAAAAACGTCAGCTCAGAGAAATAAACGACGGACACCGCGAAAAAAAAAACTCCCTTCTGAACCAATATCATACTCATCCAACGAAATAAACACATAATTCAAAAATTGAATACAACTATATGAATTACAATTTTTTTTTATTCGTAAGTGAATATTATCATATTTGAATTCCAATGTGGGCTTAATCTTTTTCATTCGAAGATCATCAACTGTAATTCACTCGGTAATTCATATTTTTTAGTTTGTTGATTCTCACGATAGTCACGATTATAGATTATGAAATACTTTCGGTAAATCTGATTCTGATAATAATTAAGAATAAAGAAAATAATATTACGCGTTCAGAATATTGATTTTGGTTGAAAAAAAAAATCCGTTACATACACTGTGAGATGGTGCAGATGGCACTTACACCGTTTTGCCGTGCCAACTTTTTATATCGTCGCGAATAAATTTTTGTCAGCCATATCGTGTTGCAAGCACGTGCGTACAGATTTTAGAAAATTTTATGAACAAAAAATCGTATTTTCAATTATTTAGCACTTACTCCGTTTTTCCGTGCCACCCTTCATTTATGAGATAAGATTTGAATAATTTTGTTCACTTCTGCGTAATACTAATGTATGATACCATATCGGACAAGTGTACTGGATTCTGGGTGTCTAGTTGGTACTGACTGTATAAGATGCATATCCAAATGCATATGTATAATGTGTTGTATAATGTATAATGAAATAAATTATTAAAATTTTCACAAAAATATATTTGGATAGTAATTGAGAAAGCTACATATCTGATCATATCTGATGAGACTAGATCAGATATGATCATTATTTCCCAGGTACCTTTACCTGGGTAGCTTTATTGAATGATCGATTCATCAAATCATAAGGAGGTGTTTTTACAAGATGCAGTTTTGAATTGATATATTGTTTACTCTTACTATATTTATCAAAATACCTATTTTTTGTGTGATTTTCCATGTCATTCATAGGTGTGCGTAGAATGTTGTTAAACGGTCTGTCCAATAATTTCTATGTGCGGCGGTGTTTAATAATTTCCTCCAGTAGTGCTGCTCAATAGTTTCCTCCAGTAGTGCTGTTCAATAGTTTCCACGAGTAGTGCTGCTCAATAGTTTCCACGAGTGGTATTCTTTAATAGTTTCCACGACAGAATTATTGAACGATACTACTTGTGAAAACTATTGAGCGCACTACTACTACTCTTCAAAGCTATCGAGCAACACTACTGGTGGAAACTATTCAGCAGTACTACTGGTTAAAACTATTGAGCAGCACTACTGGTGTAACTATTGGCAGCACTACTGGTGGAACTATTGGGCAAGTCATGATGCGACCCAATAGTTTCACCAGTAGTGAGGTCCAATTTACTACTGAGAAAGTCCCATGCTGATGGACAATGGTTCTTTCAATAGTTCTTAATAGGTTCTTCAGTAGTATCCCAGTAGTTTTCCTATAGTTTCTCTATAGTTTCTCAATAGTTTTCTGACACTTTTGTCGGTAGTTTTGTGAGTAGTTCCGATAGTTTTTTTTCATAAGGGTTGGGCGTGAATACAATTTTCAAAAACCTCACATGGTCGAAAATTGCATTATTTCACACCCACTGCAACGAAAACGATTTTTCACCCGACTATGATAAAATGACCGTATTTCGCCCCTGAAACGAAAGTCGTCAATTTTGGACCAGAGGGAAGAAAAGTCGATTGTCGGGCAAAAAAGTAGATTGCCGGGCAAAAAAGTAAATTACCGGGCAAAAAGTGGACTTTTTTGCCCGGCAATCTACTTTTTTGCCCGGTTAATCACTTCTCTTCCTTCTGGTCAGAAATTGACTACCTACTTTCCACCCGCGTTACAGCGACGGAATATGGTCATTTTATCGAAGTCGGGTGAAAAATAGCATATGCCACACGGGAGGAGCGCGATTTTCACCTCGTGTTCGTGCTGCCCTCGCTGATTAACCTCGCACTCGGCGAAAATCACGCTCTTTCCTCCCTTGTAGCATAATATACTATTTATTCTCGTATTGTACAATTGAATACTGACGATAGATACGAATAAAGAATACTACATAGAACCGATGGGAAAACGATCGGAAACTGGAGAACACATTGAAGGAAATCCCGCGGGAAACGATAGGACACCATAGGATCCGAATACTGACTGTTGCGTCGCAATATCTAATTCATATGTATATTATTTATTACTAATTATTATTAGCGTTCCGTGCGCAGTGTGTATGTGTGCTGAACGCTGGGGTTTTGAACCTAGCGCGGTGGCAGCACTGACTGGTGCTGCGCCGCTCGAGTCATCCATGACCACGCGCGCTTTTTGTTTTAAAACTGCGTGACTAGCGTTGTTGAAAAAAAAATCAATCATCATCGTGCGTGCGGAGCTCCCTCGCGTCTTTTCCGTTTGTCTCTCGTCAACGGCTTTTCCTGCACAACGTGCAATTAAAATCCATCGGATTTATCGTTCCACTAACGTGGCTTATTATCATTCGAATTGTGTGTGTGTGTATTTAACGAATACGATAAAAGAAATTGTGTAAAGAATACGTGCGTGCGTGCGTGCATGGCAACGGCCATTGCCCTTTGCGTGGCGTCTTTTTCGCGTTTCTTTCTCTGTATAAAATATTAACAATAAATGGGTTTTTTATGCCAGTTGGCTTTTTTTCCCAAAACAACTCTGTGTTAATTCATTCATAACATTTATTTAAACTAGACCAATTTACTTCGCCATTAAATTGGTCACTTCTTTTCATGGTGCCTCCTGTGAGGTAGAACCTCTACCTCTTTCGCTTTCTCGTTTTTTATTCGCTTAAAAAAAAATGACGCCACGCGAGTGCAAGTGTGTTAGAGAGTAAGAAAACGCGTGAACACGACGTGCAACGCGCCATCATCTTCTCTCGCCCTTGCGTTTCCGCGCGCCCGCCTCGTGCTTGGAACCACAGAACAGCGCGCTCAACGATCGCACAACAATACCAACGTCAGCATTGCCATTGCTTCCGACCAGGGGGACGCCCACGCAGCCGGTCATCCACTTCGCTTCGGCGATTGAAAGCTAAGTTCTTTTCCTTACACTATGAATTAATGCTTGTCTTGTTATTTGGCACATTATTGTAGGATGATTATCGGAGTCTATTAAAAGTAACCAGCGTTAATTTGTCAAATATATTCACATTTCATCGTGAATTCAGTTCGGTACTTTCAATTTGAATTTGTTAATCTCGATTAAGTTCAAGTTATTAACGTACAATTCATACGTGATCTAGCTTCAAAATACCTAGTCTCGCAGGTAGACTGAATTCATTCGAATTCTCAAATCAATTCTATATACTATATGGAGATCGATTTGTGCGAAATAACTGTTTCAAAATGGGTGATGAAGCTGAAAAGGCTAAAAAACGCCTATCGTATCTTGAACAAAAATTCAGTTCACTAGAAAGATTGGTCAAGGCACTCGAAACATGCTTGGGGGAGGAGTCGCCGAACTTAGGAGTCGTGGATATGCGAGCAACTGCTCTTACAGCTCTTTATAATGAGTGTGTGCACGATCATGAAGAACTTTCTTCATTGAAGAACGATCATCCCAGCGTTGTCAAGTTCGACGCGCTCGAGACCAGGTACTTCAAAGTCGCGGCTAAGGCGCTCGAATTGAAACCACCCGTGTTCGATCCACTCGCGAACTCTACATCGCTCAACAGTACCGTTACTTTCACCGAGAGAGTCGACGTGCCCAAACTCGCTGCGATTCCAATCCCCAAATTCGACGGCACTCAAGATGGTTGGGTTACGTGGAAGGCTAGTTTCAAAGCACTGATTCACGATCGTCCCGGAATGGCAGATAGCGTTAAGTTATCTCAATTGGGGGGTGCTGTTGAGGGATTGGGCAAGCTAGTCATCAACGAATTCTGCAATAACCCCGTCGAAGGCAATTACGCGTTAGCTTGGGAAGCGTTATGCAGGCATATGACCAACGACGCGTTATTATCAATGAGCATTTCGACGCCCTCTTAAACTTATCCCCTGCACCAAAGCCTACTGCCGAGACAACCGCGAGACTGATGTACACCATGCGTCAGCATGTTAGTATGCTAAACGCGATGAAGATCACAGTAGGCGACGAATTCGTTATACGGATTCTCGAGAGGTGCTTGCCAGCGGGCGTATTGTCGCGATGGATCGAACGGTTATCCAGCAGCGAATATCCCAAATTAGAGGATTTGTACACTTTCATACAGAATTCCATCTTTAGGCAGAGGGAAATGGACAACGTGTCACATAGAGGACATCCATCCAAGAGAGCAGCAAACGATAGCGCCACTCCTTCATCGAAAGTTACCAAATTTTCCACTCGTTCTCTTCTCACCACGTCGGAGTCCACAGACAACGCGTGTGCTCAATGTGGTCAGTCTCATAGACTTTACAAATGCGAAGCGTTCAACGCCAGTAAGATGAAGGATAGGTGGAATCTCGTTAGGGACAAGAAGTTGTGCCGCAATTGTTTGTACACTCATTCTTCCCCCTGCACTAGTGCTAAGAGATGCAAGAAATGCCAAAGGGACCACCACACCATACCCTCCTCCACACGGATAAGAAGCCCCAAAATTCTAACGCACCGAATTACCAGCCCACTAAGGAAGCTACGTCTTCTGGGTTATCTCAAAAATGACTAGTTCCCTGTCACACCTACTCATCAAACGCGTACCTTCCAGACTCCCAACTCATGACCACCGCAGTTTTGAGCTTTCAGTCCAACCGAGGAAACCGTATCATGGCACGTTCGTTATTGGATTCTTGTTCAAATGCCAATTTAATGACTCAAACTTTTCTTAATCGTTTAAACTTGCCAACTAAACAATGTTTTGTGAATATCGGAGCAGTTGACGATGCAAACACTGTTGCGGAGAAATACACTAAAGCCACCTTTTATTCCACTTAGGGGGCGTCCATTAATCACGTGATGCATTTTGGGCTGTTTCTGACCTCTCCCCCCCCTCGTCGTGATCTTAAGTGAGACTGTATCCAACCCCACCCCCCCTCCCTGCTATCACGTGATTATTTATAAAAAAATACATTCTATACACACAAATCAGAGAAACATGAAATGAAATGACTCATTTGCGTAGTAGAGTCAATTGTCAATCGCGGGACATTTGAAAGTCTTCAATAAGTAGAGATTCTTTCGCACTGTTGAACGAAAAATATACGTGATTCGTTCAAATGACCCCCCCCTCCCCCCATGTGATCGGCCGTGATTTTTCTAGCGACCCCCCCCCCCCTCCCTGCCTGAAGCCTCACGTGATTAATGGACGCCCCCTTATTTCCTCAATATTTCACGAGCTATTGACACGTTGTTTCGTGTTATTATCTACGCGTATATTATATATTATAACACATATTATCTACGCGTTCCACGAGTCTCTACGACTATCTCAAAAAATGGTATTATTTTACAATAGTGATTAAGACCTACTGCCTCTAATTGTTCAATTTCGTATTTTTCAAGTTAAAACCTCTTTTTTTCATCACCAAAGGCAGAAAGTCGTATAATGTCGCTTACAACATTCTGAAATTAGTGTCGATCGGGATTACTTTTCATTGAATCAGGTTCAGAAGGGCGTACACGCCCGGATTTACGACGTTCTGTTAATTTTGAGCAGTAGAAATGTCAAACGATAGATGACCGATGCGGTGACTGTAAGGGTCTGGGATATATTTGGATTACCTCACGCATAAAGTATAATTTTCAAATGGAACGTGTGTCTGATATTCCGTGCTAAGAGATGAAACGTGTATCCTAATTATATAAAAAAATCATTTTGTACTGTTCAAGCTATATGCACGTTTGTGTTCCTCATTGCATTTTAACTAATGTGTACTTGCGTGTATTGGATTGGATTCTAAGTTACTTAGTTATTATAATTCTGCTATGCGTCGCATTGTTGTAGAATGAGCAATCGCAAAATCGCAAAAGCGCATCACGCGAACAACGCGAATCCATTGTGGCAGCTCACCTGAATTCTAAACAGGATGTAATTTCTGGACCTGCTGAGGAGCGAGGCGGTGCGGATGATATCGATTAGTTTCCGCTGGTATGTACATGATTTTCTTTGTTATTCAGCCGAAAGAAGACAGAAATGAGCACATTTTGGAAACAAAACTACTCAAATCCGTCTATTGGTCGAAAATAATGGCCGTTTGAACGGAAAACTGAACTTTCGGGATTCGTCAAAGTAGGTTTTTTGTCGAAAAATGAGAATAACCGTAGGTATAGGCGGGCAGAATTTTTTTCAGCAAAATGAAAAAATACGCGTCTCCTTAAGAGCATGCTCTAGTCAGTCTTTACCCACAAAGTAGCCGCGTCACTTATTTTCACTGATATCAACGCCTACGCATAACAGACGCGAAAAAGAAGATAAGAGCGCACTTCGGAATGAAATTCCGAACACATACATACCAAAATATCTCTGTTTTGCGCAACAATAACGACGAAATCCTTGTTCCTAACTAAAATGATAATTACCGCTTTTAACTGGTGTTCGCGGCCGTTACCATTTTAGTTAGGAACAAGAATTTTGTCGTTATTGTTGCGCAAAACAGAGATATTTTGGTATGTATGTGTTCGGAATTTCATGCGGAAGTGCGCTCTTATCTTCTTTTTCGCGACTGTTATGCGTAGGCGTTGATATCAGTGAAAATAAGTGACGCGGCCACTTTGTGTGTAAAGAATGACTAGAGCATGCTCTTAACCTCTTTAATACCGGCCACCGTTCCATAGTTGGAACAAGGGATGAAAATAATTCTAGCTCATGTACAAGACAAGTCGAATTTTTTTGAACGGCATTCCCTCACTTAGGGATCGTATGATGAGGACAAAAATATAGCAAGATTTGCATATATGATTTGTGAATGCGTTTCACTATAGTGCATTTGAATCGAGAAAATAAATTCCACAAACAAACCCCTATTCGAAGCTATATAAAATTTGACCGGGAAGAGGTTAAATTCGTCAAACTTTGGAACGGCATAAATTTTTCATGAATCGTTCGTATTTTTCCTCCCGACCTTGCTAGATGATTTGAGATGGAACCGGCCCCATAATATAATAAAATAGTACAAAAATGGACCAAAAAAAAAACAAAAAAATCTATCATCAGTTACAATATTTTATCGATTGTAGCTACAATTATTGTGTGTGAACCGCAAAGAAAACTCTTTTATCTGTACGAGGAAAATAATTAAAATCAATGGCTCCAGCATTCGTGCCACGCAATCGTCTGGGGAATACGGATCTCTAGTCGAAATTTGATTATCAGCCAGAGTTCCCTATTAAATGTCGTTGAAATAGAAAATTGCATCGATGCTGCAACCGGAGAAGATCACCACAGAAAGATATTGCGTCAAAATATATACATATTTTTTTTTTGTTTACAAAGTCCGTATAAAAGATCGACATAATCCTACGGTGATGATGGAATTCGGACTTCAGATTCGGATTCCTTGGACAATTTCACACCGAAAAAATCCGGGAGAAGTAGATTTCATCCATCATTGCCTTCAGTGCAGATAAAAAAGACTTTTCGTGGCTTACGCGCCGTAAGAGTCCAACAAAATCGTTAAAATGCATAACTTCATCAAAATTTCATAAAAAGCATCAGCCAGACTGAAAAACTTAAACTATTTTAGTGTTTGTTTTACAATCATATTGAGGTGGCTTCAATATTCATGTGCAATATATTTATCTACAATAGGGGAAGAAGCTTAAAACATACGGATTTGCCAAGAAACTCTCGAAGCCCGCAGCGACTGCAACTGTTACTGGAGATGGAAATAAAGAGATAAACAAGTCCAAAATTGCTGGACCCAATTTCGAAAATTCTAGATCCCAATCCAGCAAGGTAGCAGCTTCGACTGTTTCCAATAGTGGGCAGGTCCAACGAGCAAAGTCTGGAGTTCTGTCCGGATACGAAACCGTTGACGGAGTTGTCGCATCCATTACTCCAGGGAACGTGGTCGGTCACTCATGAAATTAAGATTAATCGTTTGCATATTTTGATCACTAAATAATCCAAACATACGGTATAATGTATTATTCAATACAGCACTGATAAACTGCAAACAATTATTTCGGTTGTTTTGCAATTATATTGAGTCATGGCTAATGGGAGGCTATTCATGTTACTAGGTCCAGAATTATGGAACACACGGATCTGGCGAAGAACTCTCAGAGTTCGTCACGATTGGCACTGGAGAAGGGAGTAGATCGAAAAATGTTAGATCTCAATCCAGCCAGATAGCGGCTCTGACTAATCTCCATAACAGACAGGCACAATCTGATGATTCCTCCGGAGACGAAACTATCATTATATCTACTCAAAAAAACGTGGTCAGTCCTTTACAAGATTATATTTTAACGTTGACATGTCGCATCTGCAAACTATGTACAGTAGATTCAGATAATTTATCATTTCTCCTAAAGAACATTCTGCTTGGAAGGAAACTGTCATTTGGTGCAAAAGGTGCACAGAATTTGCATGCGAACCTACTAAGACTCTTTTATACTGGCTTTGTTATGTGGCACGAAAGACAAGCTTCCGGCCTGTGAACAAGGATATCAACAAACAAACATCTTTTGAATTCAGAAACGTATTTCATACCTAGTTGACGCTCTCTCTGTCCTAGCATATAAAGAGAAAGAGAAAAAATCACATGTGAATAAATTGAACATTTATTGACATTTGATTGTTACTGATATAAACAGATGGTCTAAAATTAGTGATGACAATTTACGAAAAACAAAAAATTTATGAAGGACTGTTTGATATTGTAATAATATTTCCCACAGATAGCTGATGGTGTCATTGCTGTGCAACCCATCCCATCGACCTCCACCAACTCATCCCCGGATATGTTCGAGTCACAGAAGAGTCATGATTCAACGGAAGCTGGTATATCAGATGCAGTAAGCTATCGTCGTTTTTTCCCCGTTATTACGCCTATTAAATTATCAAGGAGTTGTTCAATGAAGTGTGGATTTTTCAAACAATCTACTGAAGCAACAAAGCTCCCAATTATTAGACGAATCACAGCTTTCATGCGAATACCAAAACCTGCGATCTGCTAAACAACTTCTTTTCAGACTATTCACATTTTCAAAGCTTACAAAAGACTCCATACGATTTGAAGTACTATTTTGAAAATACATTTGATCTTTAGGAAATTGAAAATTAATATTGCAGAAGGTTTCTGTTCTCAAGTATCAAAAGTATGCCAAGATATTTCAATTGCATTCTAAGATTCTGGATTTTCTTTTTCGGTGCAAATAATTTTAGAGGATCACTTCAAGGGTACGTTAACCCTGGGATGAATTATATGGTTGGGATTCATGATTATAAAGTTCTGGAGACTTCGTATGGAGATACTTGCCTAGCTTACAATTAACGCTTCTGGCCGCGTACACCCCCTTCAATATCTAAATCCCCTAATAGACGACATTCGGGTTTGATCCATGTACTCATTTGACATTGCAGGAATGCGGCCATCTGCAGCATCGGCCGGATCTTAAAATCGACGAAAGAGTTGGTGAGAGTCAGAGTTCGCTGGAGATCAAACGACTCCACACTAGAATACAAGCTCTATCGGAAAAGTGTTCGAAGTTGAGAGAAATCGGAGTGCAGCTGCACGATTCATACAACGATCTTAAGGAGTCAGAAGGGTTTGCAATGACAGAAGCAACGGGCAAAGAAATCATCGCCTTACTGAAAGAGCTGAGTAGGTATACATATAGTTTATCTAGTCGAGGCGGCAAACAGAGTACTTACAATTAATTCTTATTCTGGATTAGGTGCTTCATTTCGACCATTTTTGAGATTAAAAATATATGTATAGGCTATAATTTAGCTGTTCCTGAATCAAAATCATTATTCGTTAACTCACCAATGGAGAATACTACGTATTTGATTCTTGATTATTATATTGACCCATATATTTTATTCGCAAATCGCTTTTCAAGTTTGGTTCAATAATATACATTTATGAAAAGCTGTTCGAAACGAAACGGTTTTCATTACTAGTTTTACCGCTACCAACGTCAGTTTTCTCAAAGAACGAGGTATTTCTTTATTTTCAACGATTTGAGTTCTAGTTTATGAAATAAGCAAACATACGCTAGAAATGTAAAGCTCTATATAAATTTTCTTCACTTTAGAATATACTTGATGAAGTACTAGATCATTGTTTTTATATTTATTTGTAGAATCTTCGAGACAAGGAGCGAATCCAGGTTTCGGAGCTGACCAGACATCGTTATTGGAGAAAGTCAACGTTATTTCATCTAGTGAAGTAAAGAGGATAGTACTGGAAGAGTGTAAACGTGTAGGGGAAACTAGGGAGGTTTGACCACTTTTTTGTAAGTTCGTCTCGTTTATCACTATATTTGAATAACCGGCACGCACAATAGTATGTCATCTTTGAGCATACTGTGCAGAATGTACTTGAATTATTTGATAATTTTCAGTGCCTTAAAAACAAAGTTATTTGCCGTTCTGTAGATGCGCGTAATCGCGGTCAAACCTCCCCATGTATGGGAGGTTTGACCAGGGCGATGGGAGGTTTGACCATGTGGATAAAGCAGTCACATATTTGAGATATTGTGGCATATATTTTGATCTCTGGGCTTTAACACATTATCCGAAAATAATCCAGGCATGAGGAAACATAAAATTTCGCCGGTCCCTTATTGGCCGTCATTTTTTTTCTCCGTACCACCGACCACCGCGCTTACTGCTTAGGCTCAAACTTGACTTCGCAGCACTCTGTTCTTTCATTTTTCCGGATTTCGGGTTTTTTTTAGCGTGCTTTGCACTTTCTTTGATAAAATTTTAGACAGCGATGTCTATTAGCACCTAATTGAATATGGTCAAACCTCCCGATCGAACGTGGGTCAAACCTCCCTAAAAGCATTTGTTTACAATGACAACGAAAAAATATATAATTTGGCAATATGATAAATTTATAACTCCTGGCATCTTTGAGAGGATAGTCCACTGAATGAATCTGTGGTAAGACATTCTGATAAAAGATTGATGGGACTGGCCTACATCCTTAGGGAAGAACAGAGAAAATGACATCGTTTCTCGCCGTTTCAGTAATACACCTCTCAAACTTTTCTGCGCTTTCTAAACAGTTGCTAAATACTTGCGCTACGTCTTGTTTGACGTAATGAATACTTCACATCAGATAACAGTATTTATTAGGCTGTCATAGCATGGTAATCTTACATGACGAAACCTCCCGTATGGTCAAACCTCCCTAGTTTCCCCTACGCACTCCAGCCAAATTTGTGACCACGCTAGCTTACGGCTTATGGGGTTACGAAGCCCTGTCCCTGCGAACAGTGCGTCAACAGAGCAATACTGCATCCAAACTGCAGCTGACACCAATAAAGAAACATTATGTAGCGAGGAAACTGGGCGAATGGCTTGCAGAGAATGAGTATGGCAAAACAGCCATTTCTCGGGAAATGGAAAATCTGAACACCTATTTGGATCGAGCCATAACTGGTGCACAGCGACACCTGAAGAAAAACCCAGGCACAGATAGTAACGAAGAAAATGGCAGCGAAGATGTGAATGAAGACGAGATCGACGATGCTTAGCATCAGTTAAATCTCTCAATGGCTCAGTATTACAAAAACCGAACTGTTTCATCTTTTCCTTATAAAATTTAGGATTAATATCATTGCCACCTATTCTCTCAAGAATAAACTCCAAGCTGTATTATAACATCGGTAACATTACCCTAGTGAAAATTTTGATGTGATAGATCATATAATGTTATGACTGGAACCATCGCGTCATTTATCATATGATTGAGTTTGTGAATTTGAAGAAATACATAAAAAATCGAATCATAAATCATAGGCATGGCACATCACATACAATATAAAAAAAATTACATGATAATTGATATAGTTCACCATATGATTTTTTTATGTATTATCACTGATGAGCCATACCTGAATGATTTATTATGTAATTTTCTAGATATTCGTTCGAATTCACTAACTAAATCATATGATAAATGATATGACGATCTCGGTCATAATATTATATGATTAATCACATCAACATTTTCAGTAGGGTATCCTTAATATTATTCAAGTAGCCGAAGCTTCATCTCATTATTAAGGGATGCCGGTAATTTTTATGTTTTTTTTTTTGTTTTTTTCTTACACAATGAGATCTTATTTGTTTGGAGACCTTATGGTCTTTCTAAACTTTACAACGAACAAAATACTTTTTACTCAAGCATTTTCAATTCAATATTCAGAAATTGAAAATGTTTGAGTAAAATGGGTTTTCAAACCAAAATTTATTTTTCTACCGTTTGAATTTTTAATCGTTGTGAAATTCAAAAAGATGAAGGTATGCAAACGAATGAAATCTCATTATCTCTTTGTTCACTGAAACACATAGGTATTTACTGTTGTTTTCTAGTCAAGTGTAATAAACGATCAGCTTCTGTAAATTTTGATGTAATACCAATGATTCATTGAAATACCTCTTTGTGTCGTGTTTATTCCGTTTTCGCGACAAATATGGCTTTTCGCATACAAGGGTTTGGATGTATGTAATAATGTAAACAGGAAGCCTGGACCAAACACGAGACCAAACACGTATACGTTTCTCGGCCATACTTTCCTCTTGTGTTCATGGTCAGATAACATAAATGTGAACTGCCTCTATAAGACGTGTGACTTTTGAATGGCTTGTCGCGGATTCTGACATCTAAAAGTTGTCTTACGTCAGAAAGAGATCCTTCGGACGTAGGGCATCTTTCAGAAGTCTAAAAGCCGGATATCAGATATGCACGAGACGTTTTATATACAAGTTCTCCAAGAATTTCGCAGACACTTTCATAGAAATCGGACTATCGCAACGAATTCTCAAAATACATTTTCAAAAGGTCTTTGAGGCTTCCGCGGGTAGATTCTGGATGAGTCTTGGCTTCCGGGTTGGAGCCGCGTTGATGAACGGTTTGTTGCCGACGTTTCGTAAACATTGCAGTTTACTGAGAGAGTTTACCTGATACCAGTATCAGGTTACCTCTCGCCCTGATGAAGTAAACTGCAATGTTTACGAAACGTCCGCAACAAACCGTTCATCAACGCGGCTCCAACCCGGAAGCCAAGACTCATACATTTTCAAAGTAATTCATACTTTTGAGTAATAAACGAATAGGTTTTAAAAAAAAATCGCAGAGATTTTCAGAGAAATTGAGTAAACTGCAGGATTATTCAGCGCGATTGCGATATTTTCCTAAAAGTGGAACCCTTTTGAAAATATAACAGGTGGAATTTCTCAGAGTAATCGGACGAATCGGAGAAATTTTCAGAAATAATCAGGGAAAAAATTTCTCTGCCAAACTCTGTAAGTGTCTATTAAGTCGGACAAATGCAGAAAAATCGTGCAGAGTTTTTTCAGAGATTTTCAAAGAAATATTTTCGCCAGGGCATACAGATACATATAGGAATATGCTACCCAGCCACATATACACGAAATAATTAATAGATACATACAATCGGCCACATTGCATATACACGCATATACGTATCTTTATATACCAAATCATTATAACGATCTATTTAACCATACGCACTAGTAAACCTATATATAATCATTAATCAAGTATTAATCAACTGTTCAGAATCTGCACATATACACTATACACATATATGGATAAATACATATATATTCATTCAATTACATAAAATAACTACGTACCTTAAAAGGTACCTTACTAGGTATAACTACGTACCTTATGAATGTTTAATGGTTTTCCATTATACAATTCGACAAAACGTCTATTATTGCAATGCATAGGGAAAATAAGGGGATCGGAAAGAAATGGTAAATAATATATCACAAATTTAGAAACTTGTACGTTTCTATGGCGAATGAAAAGGTGTGACGTATCATTCTCACTGTCGACCAAGAACTATTTTGAATTGTTGGATTTTGTGCTTCTTCCTTCAATAAACACACGTCATACAATTGTGCATTTGTTACACGGAGAAATCAGATCTATAGAAAGTGTATTTCTTACCACCCACAAACTTCCAGATCCGAAAACGGCAGGCTATTAAAACATAGGCCTGCTCACAAACATTTTGGTTTACGTTAAAAACTCTATATTAAAATGATACTGAACAATTGAATAATCATCAGAATATATGCATCTAAGATAGGTATTAATCATACGACAAATATGCACGACGTATAGATAGATAGATAGATAGATTTTATTGTTATTTCCATGACAATGTTGGAAAATCCTGTGGTGCATTTACAATTAGGATGCACCACAGGCGAGAGTACAGTTACTAAACAGTACAGTACGTAACAGTACAGTTACTCTTAGTTACTAAATATTATAACCTAATAACTAGAGAGAGAGAGAGTGGAGAGAAAGCAGGGAGCTTTGGGAGATAGAAACACTCGCATTCGCACGAGGGACAAGGGAAAAGACAGACGAAAAACCTTGTCCGAGTGTAGCCGGCCTGAGCCCATACCCCCAGCTTGCCAGTGCGCCTAAACGGCGTGTCACGTCTTACATTTTTGCGGGTTGACGCTCAGGTCGACACTGACACACTGGGGATTTGAACACAAGCCTCCCGCTCGACAGTCTCGAGTGCTAGCACTGCACTACTACCGTCGTATATGGAGTTGCACATTAAGACGACTCAAAACTCAGGTTAAGCACCCGTAGTCATCATAACTGCTGAAAATAGCTAAAGCGATAAGAAAATCGTGACCCCATAGTTTGACAAACTCGTCTTGCATCGTTGACGAATAGCGACCAATCACGTTTGTCTACTCCCACTTGAATCACCTGAAAAGGGCCTATATAAGCCCTGGAAAAGTACACGGAAATAAATCTTTTGCGAATATCGCATGGGACGCTATTGCTATTTTCGCATTGGAGTGTTCAATGCGAAAAAGGTACGAGAGTATTGCCATTATCGCATGATAACCATGCTACTTTAGCATGACTCGATGCGATTTTAGTATGAAAGTGTCCCATGCGAGAATGGCATGCACCGATGCGATTATCGCACGAGAGCGATGTACTGAACGCACGGGAGCGATGCGCTGAACGCACGGTTACCTCCGTACTATAAACGCACGGAGGTCCATGCGAAAAGAGCACGGGTCCCGAGCGTTTCGAAGATTTACGAACTGCGCATGCTCACGGCAACCTATACCTATATATAAGGTATAGGTATAGGCAGGGGTATAGGTTGCCGTGAGCATATAGGTATAGGTATAGGTTGCCGTGAGCATGCGCAGTTCGTAAATCTTCGAAACGCTCGGGACCCGTGCTCTTTTCGCATGGACGCTCTCGTGCGTTCAGCGCATCGCTCTCGTGCGTTCAGCACATCGCTCTCGTGCGATAATCGCATCGGTGCATGCCTTTCTCGCATGGGACACTTTCATACTAAAATCGCATCGAGTCATCCTCAAGTAGTATGAATCAATACGATTTTAGTATGGCACCCCTGTTGCGAATATCGCATGGTACATTCCCATGCGATATTCGCAACAGATTTCTTTCCGTGTAGGAATAGCATCTCTCTCATTATTCTCTTAACACCTCGTAATATCTTGTATTATTATATTCTTAAATCCAGCGTAAACACATATACGTCGAGTCGAGTTTTCATTATTGTAACCAGTTCAAGTTATTATTTAATAAATACAATTTGAATCTCAAACCAACTTCGAGTAACTTTAATTCGAGAAAACCCTCTAAAACCCTTGCTGAGATCCGGAGCCTAGCAGCTGCAACCGCTGTATCAGCCCCGTCAACGCGGACCATCCATACGAGAACAAGGTAACACACATATCAATTAATCCTTTAATAATCCTTCCTGTCCTACGGACGATAATTCAACAGACTGCCCTACTACGCAGACTGTAACATCCACGGACGATAACGTAGAAATCAACCCCATTCAGTGTATTTCAATACTTTATCGGTACTTGAGCACCCTGAACTACTGATCTGTAGGACCACGGACGTATATTAGAGGACTGGCAACTCCCAGCAATATCGCGCCGACTTTTCCGCCGCTAGTAGGCGCCTTTGCCGTTATAGCGCTGACTACCACTGGGGCCTCTTTGGGCGGGATAATTCAAACGGGAGTGGCGTGACATGGAGGAAACAAAAGAAACAGAATGAAATGGGTGTTTTAGAATTCGGAACAATGCACCGGCGACCCATTTTCACTTCATGCCACTCCGGGGTCACTACCGTGGTCACTACTATACCTTTACTTGTAAGGTTATGTTTCGTTTGTTTATCAACACCAGACCTGAAAATCGGCCCCAGTGGTAGTCAGCGCCGCGCAGCATACGACGGTACAATGCGCAACTACCGGCACAAAAATCGGCGCTACTCTAACACGGCTGACATAGGGGAGTTGCCAGTCCTCTAATATACGTCCGTGTGTAGGACTAGCCACTAGTAACATTAAAACTCTAGGGAGTAATTCCTGGGGTCTTTTGTGAACAACGGTTGGGACGTTACATATGTAGAAGCCTTCCTTACCGACCAGGCTATTCCGAGGCTCCGTGCCTCGCGAGCTATAACAGCGGTGCGCCGAGCGGCTGCGCATCAGTTTTTGAAATGTAATGGCGCGAGTTAGAGAGACGCGGGATGAATCTTTTGAATAAAGCTTATGTGAAAACCCTTATGTGCACGTGTTTATGTTTGTAAAACCCTCTACAAAATCAGAAGTGGGATAAAGCTCAGTGCCAGTGACCGAAATTTATGTTAAAGTGATAATTTACGCGCTATCCAGGCATTTTATGAATTACGTTTATGTTTTACGACGCTTCGGTGTGACGCCATTACGATAGAGACTTTTATGTTATGTTTCCGCGAAATTAAGTGATTGCCTGCCAAAACCGAATTTCACGTTATTTTGCTGTACGTGGATTGATACGAAGTAGTTGATCATGAGTTTGTTAACTGTGATCCAGCTTAAAGATAAACTGCGTGAAAAAAATCTTTCTACTACGGGTACAAAAGCCGAGTTAGTAGCCCGTTTGTTGGAGGCCGGTGTTCCTGAGGAAGAATTAAACATGCCAGAATTAGAATATGGTTCGGTCAACAATCGAGATGTCGAGCCACGAGAGGAAGACGGCGAGGGCCAGGCTGGCCAGGAGGTCAACCGGCGTCCAGCGCTCGATGACGCTTACGGCAAGAGAGATAGCGTTGTTACGCCGAGAGAAAGAGTTGGCGGAGCGCGAAATTCAGTTGTTGCGCAGGGAAATGGACGCGTTGAGAGTCGTGAACGCTGTTGTTCCAGAGCCTCCTCGACAAGAACGACCAGACGTACGTAAGTGGCGTGACGTAAAAGATATGATCAGCGACTACGATGGAAGCGGTCGAGATTACGATTCGTGGGAAAAACAGCTGAAGACGTTAATATCGACGTACGACATCGACGTTTTGGGGTCCAAAGCTTTACTGTGCAACAAGTTGAAAGGAAAAGCGCTAAAGTGGTATCACTCAAAAACGAACTTCGTTGACCAAGATTTTACGGCTATTTTTGGAGAAATGAGAATTATGTTCGATCAACGACCAAATAAATTGAAGCTGAGACGAGAATTCGAAAGCAGAAGGTGGCTTCCGAATGAATGTTTCGCTGATTACGTGCACGATAAAATTACGCTGGGCAACCAAGTTAATTTCGGAGAAGAAGAGATTGTGGATTACATCATTGAAGGAATCCCTGATGTCGGTCTCCAGTCTCAGGCACGCATTCAAAACATTTGCAATACAATTTGGCAAGCTTATATATAAGCTTGCCAAATTGTATTGCAAATGTTAATTAATATTATTTATTATGTTAATACGAGTGCCATTATTACTTTATCGGGTCGATAAAAGGTCAGGAATGGCCGAACTGTAGAAGCCTTCCTTACCGACCAGGCTATTCCGAGGCTCCGTGCCTCGCGAGCTATAACAGCGGTGCGCCGAGCGGCTGCGCATCAGTTTTTGAAATGTAATGGCGCGAGTTAGAGAGACGCGGGATGAATCTTTTGAATAAAGCTTATGTGAAAACCCTTATGTGCACGTGTTTATGTTTGTAAAACCCTCTACACATACGGTGTTGTATCCTGTAATCTCCCGGTAGGTGGATTAAAATCGCGCGCCGCCATATTGATCTGAGCGGATAAAACGAGGGAGGGAATATTTGAAATAGTTTTTAAGATTAGAGTTAAGAATATTGTTCATAGATACAAGACGGTCACCCAAGATAGAAATAAGCCAGAAGAAGGACAGAGGTCATAAATATTGTAAGAGGAAAAACTCTTGAAGTAGAATTTCATTTTTACTGCTTGCACATGTGCGGAGGGTTCTGGTCATTGTCAGGACGGTACAGAATTGTGAAAGTCGCAGGAATTTGAGGAAAGGCATCTCGAGAGGTTGCCCTTTGTTTAGAAGACCGTCGCCTTTTTCCCACGCACATGTGCACAGACCCTTCTGGCGCCGGGCTCTTCCGCGTTCCCGGCGGTGTACGCGGCTCCCACCCCACTACCCCCGAGAAGGGAGGAAGAGGAGAGTCAGTTGAGGGCGGTCAGTAGGAGGATTTTTCAGGGAAACTGACCCCCTAATTGGCTGTATAGATGATTTCGCGGGGACGAGCCGCCTACGCACCCGGGTCGCGCGGGAGGGATTCGGAAGAGGAACGGCACTCTTATTTCTGACCTAAACGGAATAAGACCTTTTCATTTTTATCATACATCTCAGAACGTTCGCTTTTGTATATTTCTTCTGAAATCCTTTAAAATATATCTGAATCCTCAGTTTTAAACGTAAACCTTATTCTTTTTACCGTTAAACGTAAACCTTATTCTTTCACCGTTATTTATCCTTCACTGATTTGAATTCTCCCGCGCCTTTGGAGCTGATCGCTTCAGCGGTCCTACGGACAGAGACGGACTCGCAGAGAACTTTAAGATATACAACAACGGAAGCCCGGTGGGGACATCTATGTACAGACATACACACTCAGTCCGTACACGGGTTTGTCTGACAGACTGGCCCAGTCAGTCAGTCGTCAGGGCGCGAAGTTTTATTTTTTTCTAATTAAATCATTAAAATTACTTACTATCTGACAATAAATTTTAATATCTAAATTTTAATAATTCATCTACTGATGATTTTTTTCGTTCTCCGATCGCTTCTCCTTCTTACTCCACAATGAATATTTCTTCCAATTCCGATTATTTCAGTGGAAATTGGAATTTCACTTTATTCGCGCCGTGACGACTGACTGACTGACTGACTGTGTCAGTCGGATTTAAATTACGTACGGTGACGACTGACCGACTGTGTCGGTCTGATACACCTGTGCGATTCGAACTCTGACTGAGTGTGTATGTTTGTAGATAGATGTTCCCACCGTAAATTAGAATAATAGTTAAAAATAACAGTTGATCTGCATTAAAAAAATTATTAGGATAGTATATTAATTTATCTCATGTTTAAAACAAATAATTGTAATCAGTTTCGAGATGATATTTAAGTTAAGATTTAATTTAAAAAAACTACGCGCCGTGATGACTGCCTGATTGTGTCAGTCTGTTACAGTTACAGTTACAGTTCGCGAATTCAAACTACGCGCGGTCATGACCGACTGAGTCAGTCAGTAAGTCACACCCGTGTACAGACCACGGTGTACAGACTGAGTGTGTATGTCTGTCATGCTTGGGATATTGACCAATCAGCGGGCGATTTCATCCGAAACAGAAGAAGAGCGGCTGGCTCAAAAAGTATTCAAAATCTGTAATTTATATGATGTAATTAGGAAACTCAACAAACTGTTTTGTTTTCCAAGTTTCATATCTTGTAGAGATAACATTTAATCGAAGACAAAGACTGTTTAATATTACTTATTTTGGAGACTCTATCATTCGTATCGTTATTATAGTTTGAAGCTTAACGGACTAAACGAATCAATCAATTAATTAATATCTCTGTCTGAGGAGAGTCACTCAATTCGAGTGTTTGCAAACCTCAGGGAGCATGAAAAAATCGAGAGAAATCGAAAGAATAATTATTTATTCGAGTAAAAATTCCCCCGGCCCGGGTTCGAACCGGGACCTCCGCATCTGTACTGCATTTAAATAACCGATAGGAAACAATAAAAAAAAAGTGTATGATCTTCTATACGGTTTGTGAACAGTATTTTACTAGTTAATACCAATAGCTCCAAAGCCATTCGATTCTATAGTGCTTGTCTCATAGACTATTACTAGGTTTGAATTGTTATTTATGTCACTCAGTTATATTCAATCCTATGTCCCTTATACTATGCTTTTGCAATATAATTCGAATGGTATCAATTAGGTAGTACGTTATTCGCGTGTATTGTAATGAAGTATGTTTGTGAATTACGTTTCTATGTGGCCCTTTACTCATGACCGATTGAATACTGAACAACGATTAATAGTTCTCTATGTAGTAAGTAACGCCTCATTCCGGATTTCTGTGATTACTGGCAGCATTTTCTTTAATGTGTTCTACAGTTTCCGATCGTTTTCCCATCGGTTCTATGTAGTATTCTTTATTTGTATCTATCGTCAGTATTCGGATCCTATGGTGTCCTATCGTTTCTCGCGGGAACCCCTTAATGTGTTCTACGGTTTCCGATCGTTTTCTCATCGGTTCTATGTAGTATTCTTTATTCGTATCTATCGTCACTATTCGGATCCTATGGTGTCCTATCGTTTCCCGCGGGAACCGCTTAATGTGTTTTACGGTTTCCAATCGTTTTCCCATCGGTTCTATGTAGTATTCTTTATTTGTATATATCGTCAGTATTCGGATCCTATGGTGTCCTATCGTTTCCCGCGGGAACCCCTTAATGTGTTCTACGGTTTCCGATCGTTTTCCTATCGGTTCTATGTAGTATTCGTTATTCGTATCTATCGTCAGTATTCGGGTCCTATGGTGTCCTATCGTTTCCCGCGGGAACCCCTTAATGTGTTCTACGGTTTCCGATCGTTTTCCCATCGGTTCTATGTAGTATTCGTTATTCGTATCTATCGTCAGTATTCGGGTCCTATGGTGTCCTATCGTTTCCCGCGGGAACCGCTTAATGTGTTTTACGGTTTCCGATCGTTTTCCCATCGGTTCTATGTAGTATTCTTTATTTGTATCTATCGTCAGTATTCGGATCCTATGGTGTCCTATCGTTTCTCGCAGGAACCCCTTAATGTGTTCTACGGTTTCCGATCGTTTTCCTATCGGTTCTATGTAGTATTCGTTATTCGTATCTATCGTCAGTATTCGGATCCTATGGTGTCCTATCGTTTCTCGCAGGAACCCCTTAATGTGTTCTACGGTTTCCGATCGTTTTCCTATCGGTTCTATGTAGTATTCGTTATTCGTATCTATCGTCAGTATTCGGGTCTATGGTGTCCTATCGTTTCCCGCGGGAACCGCTTAATGTGTTTTACGGTTTCCGTATTCTTTATTTGTATCTATCGTCAGTATTCGGATCCTATGGTGGTCTCTTGATGTGTTCTACGGTTTCCGATCGTTTTCCTATCGGTTCTATGTAGTATTCTTTATTCGTATCTATCGTCAGTATTCGGATCCTATGGTGTCCTATCGTTTCTCGCAGGAACCCCTTAATGTGTTCTACGGTTTCCGATCGTTTTCCTATCGGTTCTATGTAGTATTCGTTATTCGTATCTATCGTCAGTATTCGGGTCCTATGGTGTCCTATCGTTTCCCGCGGGAACCGCTTAATGTGTTTTACGGTTTCCGATCGTTTTCCCATCGGTTCTATGTAGTATTCTTTATTTGTATCTATCGTCAGTATTCGGATCCTATGGTGTCCTATCGTTTCTCGCGGGATTTCCTTCAATGTGTTCTACAGTTTCCGATCGTTTTCCCATCGGTTCTATGTAGTATTCTTTATTCGTATCTATCGTCAGTATTCGGATCCTATGGTGTCCTATCGTTTCTCGCAGGAACCCCTTAATGTGTTCTACGGTTTCCGATCGTTTTCCTATCGGTTCTATGTAGTATTCGTTATTCGTATCTATCGTCAGTATTCGGGTCCTATGGTGTCCTATCGTTTCCCGCGGGAACCCCTTAATGTGTTCTACGGTTTCCGATCGTTTTCCTATCGGTTCTATGTAGTATTCGTTATTCGTATCTATCGTCAGTATTCGGATCCTATGGTGTCCTATCGTTTCTCGCAGGAACCCCTTAATGTGTTCTACGGTTTCCGATCGTTTTCCTATCGGTTCTATGTAGTATTCGTTATTCGTATCTATCGTCAGTATTCGGGTCCTATGGTGTCCTATCGTTTCCCGCGGGAACCGCTTAATGTGTTTTACGGTTTCCGATCGTTTTCCCATCGGTTCTATGTAGTATTCTTTATTTGTATCTATCGTCAGTATTCGGATCCTATGGTGTCCTATCGTTTCTCGCAGGAACCCCTTAATGTGTTCTACGGTTTCCGATCGTTTTCCTATCGGTTCTATGTAGTATTCGTTATTCGTATCTATCGTCAGTATTCGGGTCCTATGGTGTCCTATCGTTTCCCGCGGGAACCGCTTAATGTGTTTTACGGTTTCCGATCGTTTTCCCATCGGTTCTATGTAGTATTCTTTATTTGTATCTATCGTCAGTATTCGGATCCTATGGTGTCCTATCGTTTCTCGCGGGATTTCCTTCAATGTGTTCTACAGTTTCCGATCGTTTTCCCATCGGTTCTATGTAGTATTCTTTATTCGTATCTATCGTCAGTATTCGGATCCTATGGTGTCCTATCGTTTCCCGCGGGAACCGCTTAATGTGTTTTACGGTTTCCAATCGTTTTCCCATCGGTTCTATGTAGTATTCTTTATTTGTATATATCGTCAGTATTCGGATCCTATGGTGTCCTATCGTTTCTCGCGGGATTTCCTTCAATGTGTTCTACAGTTTCCGATCGTTTTCCCATCGGTTCTATGTAGTATTCTTTATTCGTATCTATCGTCAGTATTCGGATCCTATGGTGTCCTATCGTTTCTCGCGGAAACCCCTTAATGTGTTCTACGGTTTCCGATCGTTTTCCTATCGGTTCTATGTAGTATTCGTTATTCGTATCTATCGTCAGTATTCGGATCCTATGGTGTCCTATCGTTTCTCGCAGGAACCCCTTAATGTGTTCTACGGTTTCCGATCGTTTTCCTATCGGTTCTATGTAGTATTCGTTATTCGTATCTATCGTCAGTATTCGGGTCCTATGGTGTCCTATCGTTTCCCGCGGGAACCCCTTAATGTGTTCTACGGTTTCCGATCGTTTTCCTATCGGTTCTATGTAGTATTCTTTATTTGTATCTATCGTCAATATTCGGATCCTATGGTGTCCTATCGTTTCTCGCAGGAACCCCTTAATGTGTTCTACGGTTTCCGATCGTTTTCCTATCGGTTTTATGTAGTATTCGTTATTCGTATCTATCGTCAGTATTCGGGTCCTATGGTGTCCTATCGTTTCCCGCGGGAACCGCTTAATGTGTTTTACGGTTTCCGATCGTTTTCCCATCGGTTCTATGTAGTATTCTTTATTTGTATCTATCGTCAGTATTTGGATCCTATGGTGTCCTATCGTTTCTCGCAGGAACCCCTTAATGTGTTCTACGGTTTCCGATCGTTTTCCTATCGGTTCTACGTAGTATTCTTTATTTGTATCTATCGTCAGTATTCGGATCCTATGGTGTCCTATCTTTTCTCGCGGGAACCCCTTGATGTGTTCTACGGTTTCCGATCGTTTTCCTATCGGTTCTATGTAGTATTCTTTATTCGTATCTATCGTCAGTGAAAAGAAGTGACCAATTTAATGGCGAAGTAAATTGGTCTAGTTTAAATAAATGTTATGAATGAATTAACACAGAGTTGTTTTGGGAAAAAAAGCCAACTGGCATAAAAAACCCATTTATTGTTAATATTTTATACAGAGAAAGAAACGCGAAAAAGACGCCACGCAAAGGGCAATGGCCGTTGCCATGCACGCACGCACGCACGTATTCTTTACACAATTTCTTTTATCGTATTCGTTAAATACACACACACACAATTCGAATGATAATAAGCCACGTTAGTGGAACGATAAATCCGATGGATTTTAATTGCACGTTGTGCAGGAAAAGCCGTTGACGAGAGACAAACGGAAAAGACGCGAGGGAGCTCCGCACGCACGATGATGATTGATTTTTTTTTCAACAACGCTAGTCACGCAGTTTTAAAACAAAAAGCGCGCGTGGTCATGGATGACTCGAGCGGCGCAGCACCAGTCAGTGCTGCCACCGCGCTAGGTTCAAAACCCCAGCGTTCAGCACACATACACACTGCGCACGGAAACGCTAATAATAATTAGTAATAAATAATATACATATGAATTAGATATTGCGACGCAACATACTGCCCGGCGCGGCTGCGAGACTAGTTTGAATCACAGTGGAGCAGTGTTAGACTTAACAGAAAATATATTGACACGAGTCAAGTTATTCTCGTAAATGAACTCAAGGATTAAGTATGTGGACTCAGTTTCCGTTGGAGGGACTGACCCATTGATAAGCACCGATATCACGATTGACTACAACATGGTTTGCCGCGTTTAGGGCGGAGTTTTATCTTCCTGATCTAAAGGCAACACGCAAAGCCGAGTGATGTTTCGCTTGTAGGTCCCTGAAGCCATCTTCACAGACGCTATTCGAGCAATGCCATCACTCCCAGGGTGGATCGCCACGACGACACCCAGCGGCCATCTCGCGCATGCAGGGTTGTCCTCCACACAACCACGGACCCGGGTGTCAGCGTAGCGGTGGAGTTCAACCATTTCTGGCGAGTCTGAAGCTCGTGCAAGTATTCTTTGTGCCACTTGCTCCAAAAGTGCTGCCTGGCCTTGGTAATACAACGATATCAAACATCAATTGAACTTTCTGATTGTACCCAAAATTGCAGATAGAGTCCCTAGTGAAACGTTTCCTCGTGCACAGTTCAACATCCCAAAAAATATCAAGTTAGCTGATCCTCAATTTCATATGCCTAGATCCATTGATGTGCTATTAGCCTCAGGGCCCACCATGTCATCTCTTGCAATAGGTCAAATCAAACGTGTAAGCCAAAAATCTCACATCACTCTTCAAAAAACATCCTTTGGGTGGATAGTAGCGGGAGGTTCAATGGCAAGCGGGGTGCCCAACACCGTCTCCTGTAACGCTGTGAAATTAGATCGGCTTCTCGAGAGGTTCATGGCCGTCGAGGACCTTGATTATCAACCTGTCAAAGCCGACGAAGACATAGCGTGCGAAACCTATTACGTCGAAACTACCACTCGAGACAGCTCAGGTCGTTACATCGTTCGGTTGCCATTTAGATCCGAAAAATTCGAGCTAGGTTCGTCGAAGCGTCAAGCGTTACAGCGATTACAGGCTTTAGAGAGGAAATTTGAGACCAATCCCACTTTCCGAGCACAGTACGAGAAGGAGATCAACGGATATCTGGAGCTTGGCCACATGACGCTGTGTGAAGATGACATCGAGGAAGGATATTACCTGCCTCATCACGCGGTGATCAAGGAGTCGAGCGAAACTACAAAATGTCGGGTCGTCTTCGATGCGTCGGCGAAAACTTCGACCGGTATTTCATTAAACGACGTTTTGTTGACTGGGCCAACTATCCAAGAGACACTTTTACAACAGATCTTGCGTTTTCGTGCTCATCCTTTCGTTATTACGGCGGATATCGAGAAGATGTATCGGCAGATCTGGGTTCATCCGGACGACAGGAAGTTCCAGAAGATCTTGTGGTACTACAAGGGTGCGATTCGAACTTTCATTCTCAACATCGTAACGTTCGGAGTTAGATGCGCTCCTTTTTTAGCCATCCGAACTTTACACCAGATAGCCTTCGACGAAGAGGCCAACTTTCCACGAGCTGCGATACTGCTTCGTCGAGACTTCTACGTTGACGACTTTCTTTCAGGCGCAGATACGCTGGAAGACATCCTGGCAATCCGCGACGAAATGATTCAACTCTTGAGTCGCGGAGGGTTCCTGATTAGAAAGTGGTCTTCAAACCATCCGTCCGCTTTGGACAATATCGACAAAAAGATCTTTGATCTAGATTGCGGAATTCAGGGAAACCCCGTTCAGAAAACGCTGGGAATCGTTTGGGACTCGCAGCGCGACGTTTTCAAGTATTCGGTAAATCCTGAAAATTCCCAATCGATTTCGTCCAAAAGAAAACTTTTATCGCAAATAGCGAAAATCTTTGACCCGTTGGGCTTACTGGGCCCTCTCACCTTATACACCAAATCCCTAGTTCAGGAATGCTGGCGAGCCAAAATCACTTGGGACGAGTCCCTTCCCCAAGACATTCACACGAAGTGGATTACGTTAGCCGAGCAGCTCCCGGAGTTACAAGCGATATCAATCTCAAGATATCTGCGATGCGATAATTCAATCTCGACCGAAATACACGGGTTCTGCGATGCATCTCTTCATGGATACGGAGCCTGCCTCTTCATTCGTTCCACCGACTCGTTCGAAAATGTTACCATTAGATTAGCATGCAGTAAATCCAAGGTCGCTTCACTAAGTCATCAAACGATCCCGCGTTTAGAATTGGCTGGCGCCGCGCTTCTGAAGAGATTATACGTCGAATCAAAGGATCAACTGGTCTTTCCTGTCGAGCGGGTAATACTTTGGTCGGATTCAATGATAGTCCTGTGCTGGCTAAAGAAAGCACCTCATTTGTTACGTACATATGAGAGCAATCGAGTAGCTGATATCCAGAAATTGGGCGAAGAGGTCGAGTGGAGACATGTCCGTTCGGGGGACAATCCAGCTGATTCACTGTCGCGAGGACAGCTACCAACCGATCTGGTGAATAATTCTCTCTGGGTATCCGGCCCTCAATGGTTGTCACTTTCCAACAACACTTGGCCTCAGTCGCCATCTACCTTTCCAGATAACCCAACAGGTTTTCAGGAAGGAATCGTCTTCGTTACGACAGCATCGGGAAGCACTATTTATTCTCGATTCTCCGACTACGGTTGTCTTATACGGTCGGTCGCATACCTGCGCCGCTGGAAAGAAAAGGGAGTAAATTCGAGCGAAATTCCAGCTACGGGTAGGTCAAAACGAGGTATCCGTTACCTATCCCCAACTGAGATAGCTAACGCTGAGCGTATGATCCTCCTTTTAATTCAACGCGAGAGTTTCAATCCCGAGATTAAACTTCTTAAGTCAGCCCAAAAACAGAACCCCAAGAAATTCGCAGGTTCTTTCAGGAGTAGGACCAAATTTGACGAGCTCAATCCCTTCCTCGACGATGACGATCTGATCAGGGTGGGCGGTCGTTTGAAGAAATCCGACCTTCTTTTCAATCAAAAACATCCGATTTTGCTTCCCAGCAATCACCACGTATCGGATCTTATCATTCGTGACGCCCACCAAAGAAATCTTCACGGTGGAATTCAATCTACCCTTTACACCGTACGCGAGAGGTTCTGGATCCTCAACGGCAAGAATCAGATTAGACACGTTATCCATCGTTGCGTACCGTGTATCCGACAGAAACCGAAATTCCCGCATGCTAAAATGGCAGATTTACCGGAATCTCGGATTACTCCCGCGTTTGCGTTCAGTAGAACGGGTGTGGATTTTTTTGGTCCGACCTTGATCAAGGAAAAGAAGGATCGGAATCGAAGTTTTCTCAAAGCATATGGATGCGTTTTTGTGTGCATGGTCACCAAGGCTGTTCACATTGAAGTAGCTTCCGATCTTTCAACTGATGGCTTTCTTGCGTGTTTTCGCCGTTTTATTAGTACGCGCGGTAAACCGCAGATTATGTATTCGGACAACGGAACTAACTTCATAGGAGCGAACAACGAACTCCGAAAAATCTACGATCTGCACGCTACGCCAGAGTTTAAAGACATTATCCAGGACTTCGCTGCGGCCGAACGTATCGAGTGGAATTTCAATCCACCACTCTCTCCACACTTCGGAGGATTGTGGGAGGCCGCAGTCAAAAGTTTTAAACATCATCTGAATCGCGTCGTAAAGGATCAAAGGCTCACGTACGAGCAATTGGATACGTTGTTGAAGGAAATCATGGCTATTTTGAATTCTCGACCCTTATACGCGATTTCCGCTGATCCGAATGATCCACTTGCGTTGACTCCTGCACATATCCTAATCGGGCGTCCATTTAATTTTTTACCCGAGGAAAATTTGGTTTCAGTTGCAGATAACCGCCTGAACCCGTACCAACTCATTTAACCGAGGAAATGACTGAAATAAAGAGACATAATTGAAATAATGAGCAGCGAATGAAATAATAAGAAATAACTGAGAAAAAAAACATGAAATAATAATAAATCATTAACAAAATAATGAAATAATGAGAAAAAAATTTATCAGGCATAAAAAAATTAATTTGAAATAAAACAAAAGAGATTGAAATATATGAAATAATTTGAATTATTTCACAAAAAATAAATAAAATAACAATACTAATAATAATGTGTCAGTCAAATCTTGAGTTATTTCCCCCTCGCTTATTACTGGAAATCAGTGTATATTCACTGATTGAAATTTAGAGAGTACTGTGTCATTACGTACTTGTATTTTATATACAAACTTTGTGGAAGGATTCACCGGTAGATTATCTTTGAAAATAAATAAATAAATAATCGACGCGCTACTGTAGCCGCATATTATGTTGCGTACACTGTAAAAAAAAAATTGGGTAAATTTACCCGTCTGGGTAGTGCAACGCCCTATTGCTCAGTCGGGGTAGAGAAATATGCCTACTCATGGGTACAAAATTTTACATTTTTTTGGGTAGATGAATTTACGCGGTACATGGATGGGTAAATACAAATTGATAGGTATGTCAATTTCACAACCCATACGGGTAAAGTATAAAGTATAGGTCAAATGTAAAAAAAAAAAAAACTTCACCAGCTCGGGACGCGAACCTAGGGCGCCAGCTTTGCTCGCTGATGTGCTACCGACTGCGCCATTGAATCACTGCACATGGTAGACTGCTAGAAAGTTTATGAGTACACAAAATTTTACCCACCGTGGGTACATGAATTTATTACTCTGGTTGCGTAAAGACAAAAAGTATACCCAATTCAGACAAAATTTACTGTTGAGCACTTACATTTTGGCGAATGCATTTCCCTGCTTGTAAAATTAGCCACCTCTTGGGTAGACAATTAGGTGGGAAAGTCTCTTGGGTAGAGAAAATTGATTTACCGTGACATGAAGTAAATTTGCCTACCCATGTGATCGTTAAATTTACCCTTATTTTTTACAGTGTATTATTGTACTGATTGCTGTTCGCATCATACAAAGTTGCCTCCTAGTCTCCGGGGCAGGCCAGAATACATCGAATGTGCCCGCAGCGCGATCGGAATTTTTACAGCTTATTGCGTGTAAACGTGCTTACTTACCCTTCGTTTCTTCATTGGTGCTTTTTGTACCTTCTTAGCGTACTTTGTAGCATCGGGGTCATCTTCGTACATAGATTGGCTCAATTTCGGAACTGAAACTCTCTTGGCCTCAATCAGTTCGTTCAATTTTTCAACTGTTCCTGCAATCAATATTCATGCCGATTGTTAGTGAATAACCGAAATTTTTGGCCATCATAAATTTACCGTCAGCGGTGTCACAAATATCAATGAATATACCTATATTTATTATTATACGTCTGTTTGAAGACGCAGATCTTGTATCATAGTGAATGTAACAAGAGTTTCTGAATCTAAACAATAGGATATTAATTTAGGCAATTATTTGGAGACACAATGTTTCAAAGAAATGAAGACCGCGAGTATTTATCAAAAAAGCATTAGACACATGCATCTGTTGTCTCGAGTAAATTTCATGAGTAGAAAAATAGTTTCTTACCTGCTAAAAGCAACACCTGGCATTTACCCTGAGACCCATCAGCCAACTCGAGTGAATACACTTTTTTATCACTGAACGGTTCGTCACGATTAAAGTTATTTATTGATTTAACGTTTACTACGCTATACTTTTGCGTTTTGGCGAAGAAAACATACGCCCACATCTCGACGGTTTGAATCCTTGGATTTTGTAGACACTATTTCGCAGATAGCCCACGAACTCTTCCGAACTAAGCGCTCTACTGATCAAGATCAAATAGTCAGTAATAACTGACTCCGCAGTCCGCACTCCGCGTGTACTAGCTGGACTAGCTGTGTCGTCCTCGCTGTGCATCCCCCACCCATAGGCGTCACGTATCCACGAGGCCTCGGTTCATTTCAAACGAGCGCGCCACAGCGCTGTATTATAGGCTGGTCGCCATCCACAATTTTTGGGCCTGAGTGCGTCTCTCTCGCTCCCGCGGTGCGGCCTATGGCGCTATCTCTCTCGCACTCACGCACCTTCCATACACACTTAAATGCAAGTAACTGATAGCGGCTGAGTTCAGTGAATGCAGGCTGAGTAAGGCGATTCTAACTGGGTTCGAAATTTCCATGGTCAAAACCTCTCGGTAGTTGTTGTGCCAATGGAAACCCCGTAAAAATGAGCAAATATTCTAAAGAGATAGCTTCCGATGGAGATTCTGCGAAAACGGCTGAAGATAGAGCAAAAGTGATTATGACCAATCTTGTAGAGCATAAAATTTTGAACTAAAAAGTCCGCGAGGGCATATGTCTATCTTCAATAGGGTAGGCGTGGGAGCAGCCCGAACTTTGACGCTGATAGTCGCGCTTTCCGCGATATTGGCGCTTTCAAAAACGCGTCACGTACCGATAAAAAATGTATTACCGATACCTGACGTTTCTTAAAAAATCGCAAAAAATTCAGAGCTTATCTGTACACTTCGCCAGTAATTTACATACCAAAATCAGAAAATATTTTTGAAAAGCTAAATATTGACAGCTTGGAGAAGAAGTTCAAATTTGTAAACACTTAATCTATTTTTAATATTATATTCACTATCTATGAATATCTATAATATACTTTTCATTAAACTACTACTAGTTTTATATTCAATAAATATGAAACTAGTGCTAGTTTAAATAGTTAATGGATATAAAATAAATAAAGAGTTCACTTTGAAATTTTTCTCCAAGTTGCGAATATTTCACTTCTCAAAAATATTATTTGATTTTGGTATTTCAATTACTGGCGTAGTGTACAGATGAGCTCGGAATTTTTTGCGATTGTTTATGAAACGTCATGTATCGGTAATATATTTTTTATCGCTACGAGACGCGTTTTCGAAAGCGCCGAAATTGCCGAAAACGTGACTATAGGCGCCGAAGTTCGGGCTGCTCCTACGTCTACGCTATTGAAGATAGACACATGCCCTCGCAGATTTTTTAGTTCAAAATTTTATGCTCTACAAGATGGGTCGTAATCACTTTTGCTCTATCTTCAGCCGTTTTCGCAGAATCTTCATCGGACGCTAACCATTTAGAAATTTTCGCTGATTTTTGTGTTTGAATTTTTACAAGAGACCTTCGTGAAAGAACCCGCTCGAGCTGCGCATGTGTGCGGGCATCCAATCGGAGAGCCTGCTGGCATGCTGGCAGCCAATCAGAAAGGCAAATGCATTTCATGAGCGAATCAAAACGAAGAATCTTAAATTCCGCGCGGGTCGAGTGGATCCTTTCACGAAAATCTCTCATACATCCGCATAGGCAGGAGGGTATACCAGTCGGAGTAGTGCACCACTCCGGAGTTCCGTGCAATTGCTCGGAGTTGTACCGCGTACGAAGCGTTCGAATAATGTGACCACGGATGTGTTGCAATTATCGTTTCAACGCGAGTTTTAACGTCTATTCGGTTCATAAGATTTTGAGTGTACTTACTGTACGTGATCAAGTAGTGCTATGCCGAAAGGAACTCGAAAGGGATACCTTGATCCTGATTCGGAGGAACAAATTCCTCGGAGTACAATGTACTCTAAAGGGTACAGAAAGGGCCGCAGATTAAGTTCGCAGTCTGATTTGGTGAGTATACATTCGAGAGTATGGGCATAATTCCTCCTGAAATCGGCGAATCAATAACCGTGTTTTTTTTTTTGATTAATTAAAACTCAATAGACCAAATTGCAAGCTTACGTTCATTTCATATTTATACGAGTCGTTGAATGAATATTCAACGTGCACTAGCTTTTCGAAGTATTTGAAGAATAAAACGACAACTTCAATTTTATTAGACGGTGAACCAAGTATTGGTCACACTAAACGAGCATGGTACGGAATCATTTACAATTGATAAAATTGATGATGGACACCGAACATCTAGTCCCTGCGTGCTACAAAATGAGTCCGCATCCGAGGTAAGGGATAGTCTTTCAGTCGTATAATTTGAACCTTTATCATCTGAACCTTTTAAGGCACCCAATGTTTCGATACGCCCTACGAGAGAACCAATTAGTCCTCTGAATCGATCTTGCATTGGATCACTCTGGATGTTAATGAAATAATAATCTTTACGAAACGTATCGTGATAATGAATTCTTCTCAACAGGCACTCCCGATTGCAGAAGCCATTTCCGCAACAGTGATGGCAAATAGCGCGAATAGCAATGATGTCGATACCACGAACGTCAACGAAACAGACATGTTTTCTGGAGAAATTAATTATGAAACGCTATTTGAGGTACGTTGAAATACTTCACAGGAACCGTAACGACTATCATCAAAAATCAATTTATATTTTACAAAACACTTCAACAATTCAATTCAATATTGACCAACGATGATAATTCATATTAACCGACATTTAATGTGCACGAAGAGTCAAATCATTACGTTTCCTCACTGTCTTAGGAATGACGAGCATTACATTTTTTTGAATTTCAAGCAGAGCCAAACTTCCTTTGTATGGACGACTGTTTATATTTGAAACGAATAACGAATAATATTCTGTATAATTCTGTTTTATTTTGTAGGAGGGACGGGTTTATGCCACCAGTACTCCAAACGACGCCCTGCACTCCATTAACAGTGACTGTACTGGATATGATTCAACAGAACACAGTACCGATGATGAAGATGTAAGTGACTAATATGCTTATACAGAATACCTACTTAGTTAAAATATTGGATGAGGTGCATGGAGACAAGTTTGAGATCAGTAGTTGTGATAGCATTGGAGAAAATAGGTATAATCGACGTGGTGTCATAATAATTCCTACGTACAGTTGGAGATGACAGTATTTCTAGATGTATTATTACGAGGACCTATCTATATATATATATATATATATCGCGTGTCTACTGGCAAAAGGTCGTAAGCGCCATTATTCGACCTTTTGCCGTTTCTAATGGCAAAAGGACGAACAATTTTTTTTCCCGAATTTCGACTGAGAACGTTCGAGATGGTATTATTGGCGCACAAACTAATGACGCACAGTAGTCATGGCGCACCGAAATTTGACACACGGTGCAATGGCACACTGAAAAATGACGCACGGAAAATTGACACACCGATCCAAGTGGCGCGCGCTACTTCGACACACGAGACATATGACACACAAAACTTGAAGTCAAATTTCAGGCTTAATTTTCCCGACGCGTGACATTTCGGCGCACGAGAAAAGTGTCGCACGACATTTCGGCACACGAGAAAAGTGACGCACGACCTTTGGGCACACGAGAAAAGTGACATACGACATTTCGGCACACGGTATAAACATACCACAAAATACTCGCACATAGAAGGTGTCTGAGACAATGAAAATTTGGCTGGTCTAACTTTTTCTAACCCTTCTTAGAACACCGTCTGTGCTGTATCATGTGTGTGTGTGTTGTATGATTTGCTGGCCTTTTTTTTCTAACCTTCAGTGGCTAGCCTAACCTACTCTAACCCTTCTTAGAACACCGTCTGCGTTGTATCATGTGTGTGTGTGTGTGTTATATGATTGGCTGGCCAAACTTTTGTCTGTGTATATAGGCACTTGGTTTAAAAAAAAGCAAAAATTCTATAAAAATCAATGTTCTTCGAAAATTCGTTAAAAATTTTGGAGGAAAGGGCACTGTGGCGAACTTCTACAGACAATACCAAATATTTACTCGCGTTTGCATCGTGCGCCGTTTATACCGTGTGCCGAAATGTCGTATGTCACTTTTCTCGTGTGCCGAAATGTCGTGCGTCATTTTTCAGTGTGCCATTGCACCGTGTGTCAAATTTCGGTGCGCCATGACTACTGTGCGTCATTAGTTTGTGCGCCAGTGGGCCATTCCCGAACGTTCGATGCCGTTCGAATAAAATCAATTTCTTTATGCATTGTCACTACTTTTACCAATTTCTAAAAGAAACAAAAATCAAGGAACTGAAATTGAGGGAAAAAAAATTATTCGCTCTTGTGCCATTAGCCAGCCGAACGAAATGACAAAGGGCAAACCATTTTTTTTTTTCAATCACTCCGAAAACACTCCAAACGCGAAGATCTATTGAAATTTCCAACTTCTGAACATTCCTGCAAAAAGTCCAAACTAAGGCGAAAAAAAATTTGTGTTTGCCCTTTTGTCACCAAAATAGCATTTTTGGCGCTTACGACCTTTTGCCATTAGACACGCGATATGTATTGAGGTACGAAAATTTCGCCAGCCAGTACTGATAATACTAAAAAACTATACGTAAATAGAATATTCTCCTACTATTCGTAGTAGCACTAATGACAGTACCTCGATTATTCGTAAATTATTAAATGCAATTACATTATTGTTAGAAAATTTGTATATGGGTAACTTATACTAGAAGAATGAAATTGTAAACATCAGTCCATTGTACCGGTATCCTTAACCCTACTATAACTGTCACGATTAAGCTACTTGAGGTGCTTTACAATTCCATCCAGTTAATAATAAGCACGTTTACAGATGAATGAACCGGGTTGCTGCACTGCAGACCCTGATCCTGACCATGATCCATACTTGAACGAAACGATTTGCGAATGTTCAACGACTACACGAGGAGAAGCTATGATGATGTGTTTGGCGTTGGGAATGCGACCCAATATAAATTAATGAAATATTTCGATGTCAAGAAAAGTTCATTCAAATATCATTTGTACTGCCCACATTGTGAAAGGTACATGGGGGATCGATCGCAAGTACAAGATGAACATGTAATATCATGCCCCACGTGCAGCTCTGAATTCGAGATGAAGAACATGTCGTCCTTTTTCTTGACTTTGGACTTTCATTCACAAGTAGCTGAGCTTCTAAGTGATCCTAAAGTTGTGGAGAGCCTTCAGTATCGATTCAACCGACGAAAATCCAACAGCGATGCACTCGAAGACATCTACGACGGCACTGGCTATAAAAAGTTTTCTGCACCAGGGAAGATTTTGAGTAACAAATGGAACTTGTCATATACCTTCAACACCGACGGATGCCAAGCCGCAAACTCGAGTAGATTGGCCATTTGGCCGATTTACGTAATGATTAATGAGTTACCACCTGAACTTAGAGCAAAACATATGCTTCTCGTAGGAGTCTGGGTGGCCAAGAGTGAGCCAAACATGAATCTCTTCCTTCAACCATTCGTAGATGAAGCAAATTCTTTATCAACAATAGGCGTAACGTGGAAGCATACTAATGGAAAGATGATCAACAGTAAAGTTATACCACTGTGTTGCTGTGTCGATTCTATCGCTCGGCCTGCACTACTGAATATGAAGCAGTTTAACGGCTACTACGGTTGTACTTTCTGTGAACACCCTACCGAAAACGTTGACGGGCAACGAAAGTATACAATTTCTACGGAGGTTCCACCTGAGCGATCTCACGAATCAATTGAGCGAGATATGCTAATAGCTCATTCGCGTGGCATATCCAGGGATGCTGTCAATGGTGTTTGGGGTCCGTCGTGCCTAATGAATTTGAATAATTTCGACATGGCTGACGGAATGGTTGCCGACGATCTGCATGGCGCTTTCTTGGGAGCTGCAAGGCAACACACCGAGATTATACTGACCTCGCCAGGGGAGGAGTATTATATCGGCGATCCCGATACCCTTGCACTCGTCGATGAACGGTTGCTCTCAATTCGACCGCCAAATTGTATCACGAGAACACCCCGAAGTTTGGCCGAAAGACGCATGTGGAAAGCATCTGAGTGGCGATCATGGCTCATCTGGTATTCTCTGATTTGTCTTGATGGTGTGCTTCCCAAAAAATACATTGAACACCTTGCCTTGTTGGTAACAGCGATCAATATATTTCTACAGCGCTCAATTTCACCAGCAATGCTGACTTATGCCAGTCACTTACTCGTCCGATATGTTGTGCAATACCAGGAATTCTTCGGAAAGCCAGCAATGACGTTTAACATACATCTTCTGCTTCATCTTAGTAAGGGTGTAGCCAACTGGGGTCCTCTTTGGACACATACTGCATTTCCGTTCGAAAATGCAAACAGACTTCTACTCGAAATGAAGACAAGTCCTACGCACGTAGCTATGCAAATCGCACGAAGATTTATATTATACAAGTCATTGTCGACAGCTGCCCACAAATTCACTGTTAGTAGCAGAGTGAAGAGTTTTTGCGAGGACATAAGTGGAAATCGTGTGAAATTCTATAAGAGACTCGACGGCGCTGTTCTACTTGGGGCAGGAAAGTCACACGTTCTAAGTTCTTCAGAACAATTATTGCTAAGCTATAAGATTAAAGACTGTAAATCGTATGATAAATTGATCTACAATAACAAAAGGTACACTGTCGATTCGTATCAACGTTGTAAAAAAACAAATAATGCCGTCGTAATAACCGAAGACGGATTAGCAGGCATTATTCACAGTATTTACGAACTGACAATCAATTCCGAAACTCGTCGGGTGGTAATATTCATTCGAGAGATAGAAGTGGGGGATTCATATTTGCGTACTGAATTCGTTAATGTTTCCCACATAAAACATTGTTGCGTTGGTCGGGAACTATCTCATGCAATCAGTCCTTCTTCTCTCAAAGAACCAGCTATTTTATTGAACATTGCTGACAAATGTTTTGTCAGCAGCATTCCACAAGGATGCTTGAAAGATTAGCTTGTCTTTCCAAAATCTATTTGGGGATCGAGCCGATCCAGGTAGACTTCGTTAATGTACTTAATCACACAATAATAAAATTCGTTAGTGGAAAAATGATTGATGAATGTGACAATAAAGCTGCATATTATAAAGGATTGGTCTTATTATAATTATCTACTCTCACGTCCCTTCCACATTTTAGAAATAGTATAGTGAGAGAACATAACATTTAGTCGAACATATTTTATATATATATACATATATATATATAAAAGCCCCCGTGGCTCGAGCATTCGGTTATCATGAAACTCTCTCAATTTATTTATAACAAGCCGATTCGAATAGGTCATCGAATTTTGTTGATAACCGTCTTTAAATACTATTTACTTATACATTTCAGATATAAATGCTTGAAATTTGACGATTTTTGGGAAAGAACGGAAATTCAGCTAATCCCGGAGAAATTGTGTTGGATAATTCGATAGAATTTCGCTTCAATCGATTAAGCCAGTATCAATTTGCTTTAAGAAATTACAGACATTTCGGGAGATTTTAGGGGAAAATCAATCAAACTCTTAAAAATCAAGAGAAATATTTGCACAGAATTCGGAAGTATATCAGTGAAAATCGGACCATGGATATTCAATTCCGTTCGAAAACTGCAGAATCTTTCAGAAACTTGCATAGTAAAATGTGAAAACTCAGACAAACTTGAAGAAAACTGGCAGAGAAAGGTAGAGAATTTCGGCTAGAATCATCCGACGAATACCACTTCATGTGCGAGAATTGTAGACATTTTCAGGAAATGGCGTGAAAGATTATCAAGATTCAGAGAAATTGATGAATATTTTTCTACGAAAGAACAGAAGATTTCATCAAAATTCAGATTCGAATCTTGGTTTTGCTTCGGAAAAATACAGAGTAATTAATTAATTTTCGAGGAAAATCAATGAAACCAAGAGAATATCAGAGATTTTTCTTCAGCAAATTGCAGAAAATTTCAGAAAATATTTTTGGGGCTTTTTCACTTGCCATTTTCTGAAAAATTTTGAATTTTTGTTGAATTCTCTGAAATTCTTTGGATATTGCTGAATATCTCTGAAATTCCCTACGGTTATTATCAGAGTTTTTCAGAGAAGTTTTCAGAGTTCTGCAGAGAAATATTTTCGCCAGGGTGTACCGTCGTTTATCCTTACTCAATGGTATGTGTTGACACTTAAGCGATGAATGCCGCGCGAATACGAGGTTGACATGTTTGTGGCCCGCGCTGGATATTTGAACGCCCCTTTTTATCTTCGTGGAAAGCGGCTAAGGCTTATCTATGAATGTCTTCCGAATAGTTGCGGTCTCCTGTCACTCAACGCGTAGCCATATACACGTTGTTCCGTGATTTGATTGTTGCTACATTAATTTATATTAACAAAGGTTAATAAAGGTATAAGGATCATAATTATAACTATGCCATGTTCCTTAATTAGGTATCCGTTTGAAGGATATCGCTATTACTCCGTACCAGAGTTATAGTAGTAATTATAATTATGTTTTCCTTTATATACGTATATATATATATAGTAATATATATATATATATATATATCTATGTGATTACCCATGTATATATTCCATTACCATTATCATAAAGTATTAGTATTATAAAATAAGATTGATTATCATAATCGTGTCCTTTTTATCAGCAGAGGTAGGCGGGTTCGTCTCGTATATAGAGCCGGTTTGATCTAAGTTCCTTGTATAGGGGATTCTAGTTAGTCGTTAGAAGACTGGACAAGTTACTAGATTTCAAGTTTCTCATCATGGATTCTCGTAGTTCGTGGTGATATAGTGACTTCTAGTAATTCTTCATGAGGATGGGGTATGTCGTCCGGTTAGATGTTACTGTAACGTCCCAACCGTTGTTCACAAAAGACCCCAGGAATTACTCCCTAGAGTTTAATGTTACTAGTGGCTAGTCCTACAGATCAGTAGTTCAGGGTGCTCAAGTACCGATAAAGTATTGAAATACACTGAATTGGGGTTGATTTCTACGTTATCGTCCGTGGATATGTTACAGTCTGGGTAGTAGGCACGATGTAAGAAAGACAGGTGGGTCGACTAGCCCCAAATCCTGTGATTTTTAAGTGGAATTTTCGATGGCTACATCCAGAGTGCGCTGGTGCGCGGGGCGACCAATCAGGTCTCGACGATTGTCACCTAACCTAAACCCTAACCTTACCTGTCAACAAACATCGCGGTTTAAACGACCGTGGTTTAAACTTCAACGGCTGCGTTTCTTGTGCTTCTGGGTAGCTACTGGCAAAGAAATAAAGCTTTATGTTTTTGTGTTCAATTTATACATGCGATGGTAAAAAGGTGTTGTGTGAAAAACTGTAAAAGTGGACAGACTGTCGATGGAACTGCGCAAAATATTGCATCTTCATTCAGCCTTCCGAAAAATGCCGAAACACGGGCCAAGTGGCTGTTATTTTTACAAGCGAGCGGGGTTGAAAAGGTTCCTAAAGCCGCTCGTATTTGCGAAAACCATTTCACTAAAGAGGAGGTCAGAAAAGAATTCAAATCTGTGGATAAACACGGAAATGTAATACTTCAGGTGGGTACAATCAACGTGTTTTTTTTTTCCAAGAATATTAGGTGTACATTATTAGAACTACAGGATAATAATAGCCTATGAAAATATGTCTTCATTTGCAGCGCAAGTTTAGTCACGCGAGCCTAGTGTCTGGTGCGGTTCCAACGATATTTTCTTCGATATTCAACTACAACAATGTTATCCAGCACTCTGTGGTGGAATCCCTTCCACACCCCGAAAGCAACATCGTTGCGAAAAATAATCAAGATCAATCTCAACCTACACTGACAATGAGCGATAGTATAGAGCCTGTGGTTGAAACAGTGACGTCTATTACTATGAGCAATTGTACCGAAGGGACGCCAAATGACAGTACAAATCAGAAACCACCAGATCAGAAAGATCAGAGCGTGTTCAATCAGATATTTCACGGAACCACTGTCCTCCGGCTCCCTAGTGCCACATGGGGTATTCATTGCGTCGACTTTGCAGAAAAAACTCATTTCGTTTATATACCTGAGACATCATCCTACTGAGAACAATGGACAGCCGTATACAGTAAAACAGGTAATATTCTATATCAAATTACAATGAAGTGTGTTTCATCACAATTTTATTCAAATGCATTGATCAGCAGTCGATGAATTATATCACCAACAAATTTTGGTACAATCAAGCATGAACTTCACACAGCAATGAAATAAATTATCATCATAATTCAAGTGTATTTAGTGTTTTTTCCTTCCAGATAACCTTTGATGAAAATCTCAATTTCAAGACATATATTATGAATAAGTACACCCCAATTTCGAGAGCAAATCCACAAACTATTGCGGAGATGGAGTCCCTCATCGAAGAATTTCACAATACCGCAGTGTGTATCGGAGGCCCGCCCGTAGCAATGTATAAAAATGCTGTTCTACGATCTGCCTATAAAGACCTGTGTAATAGATGGCGGCACAATCTTTGTTCATTGCAAACCAAAGGGGAAAGCACTTGCAAATATTGTGTCAGAGTATACAAAACTGCAGACACACATTATTCCGTACACAACAAATCACGAATGCCTCGATTGCCTTCATCACCATCTACGAAGAAGAAGATTGATATATTGAGAAAAGCTAAGCGCATTCAAGCACAGGCCTTGTGCCGTAACCAAGTGAGGTTGTCGCATGTCAGAGAAGAACTGAAGACTCTTTCAGAAAAAGACTTTTCAAGAGAGTCATTCGAGGAAGGGATCAAAAAGCTTAATATCCCAGATAATCAGGTACAATGTTCATCGATGTCATGTAATCTTTTTGCAACAAAAATCATGAAGATAAGATAATGCTGTTGACTCTGAAGATAGTATGCACTATAATATACATAGTACAGTACAGTAATAGTATGCATAACTCTTACATAACAGGCAATATAATATAAAGTGCAGTTCAATTGTAAATATCATACACGTTCTAAGTTGATTCTTTATTGAGAGTCAATTCTTGATAATCATGCAATCAATTCATTTTCTAATATTTATTGTCTTATAATTAAACTAATGTTATGTATCATTTTCGACCAATCAATTGTACACAAAAATAAATGTCAATTTACTGCAAGCAATCATGGTACATTTCACGACGATGTTTCCATTTCCAGTCAGAATAATAAAGCTTAGACAGAACAAGTTTTTTCAGACTTATACCGTCTACAAGCAGACCTGAGCCCTTGTGAATTCATCATTGCAGTAAGCCTAGTATGTCAGATTGGTATATATTGTATTCTAGGTTCTACTGATCAATGAATGCCTCAAGCTCGGTAAGTGCGCCTCCAAAAACGGACGCCGTTACACAAACGAATGGATTCTTCTATGCCTATTGCTAAATATCAGAAGTCCTGCTGCGTACAACTTTTTGCGAGACAATGAGATCTTACCACTTCCTGCACCTGGTACCATTCGTCAATATTTACGTATGGTAAAGATCAAGTGTGGATTCGACGAAAAGTTTTTCCAAGCACTTCGGAAAAAAGTGGAATCTTTACCCGAAATGGCAAGACACGGGTCACTTGTATTCGACGAAATCCAAGTTCGCAAAAGTCTTGCTGTGAATACACAAACAATGACTTTCGATGGATTGATCAACAATGAAGATCCTGGCAAGAAAAATTCGATGAGCGAACTTGCTGATCATGGCCTAGTTTTCATGTTTACTTCTGTCGGAGGAAATTTCCAACAAACAATTGGAGTGTTTGCTTGTAAAGGAGCAACTCCGGGAACTCTTCTTGCGCAGCTTGTTCTACAAGCCATTGTGGAACTTGAAGCAGCTGGTTTATATGTTGATGGAATCATATGCGATGGGGCTAGCACTAATAGGAGAATGTGGACTGAATTAGGTATATCTGGACAAATGGGCAGCGTTCGTCATTCCTTCCAAAATCCATATGATGAAAGTAGGGTTGTGAATGTATTCTCAGATGCACCCCACCTACTGAAATGTGTGCGAAACCGATTATTCGCAAACAAAATGTTGCAGGTGTGTACACAGCACTTGTAATAAAATTTTCTTATCTGCGTCAGTAAGATGACCTAAATATAACATATATGAATATGGGTCCATTAGCGTACGAAACCATAACCGATTCAATAACGTGAACTATTAATTTATGAAAGCTAACTTGCTTGAATTCTCGTTTTCAAGTACTGTGTGCCCCTAACATATAGGTATGTAACATGATTCCGAAGTGGAAGCATTATGTACACTTGTTCGAAGAAGACAGCAAGAATCCAGCAGAACTAAGAGTGTGCCATAAAATAACTGTTCACCACGTGAACCCTTCGAACAGTATGAAGATGAGAGTATACTTGGCTGCACAAGTTCGTAACCTTGTTACATATTTACACGACCACTCTTGCATGGATTCAGTTTGTTTCATATCAATTTTTATCAGGTCTTTAGCAATTCCATGGCTGAGGGCTTAACGTTTTATAAAGATCGCAATGTACCTCCACTAGCTGACTGTCAGGGAACAATAGATTTCACACTCATCATGAACAAGTTCTTCGATGCGGTGAATAGAAAGTTTCCTGCAGAGGCGCTACGACGACCAAAGGACGATGTCATCGATGACTGGAAGGTAATAAAATCGATCATAAATTTGTGACGCATTTCAATGACAGAATTTTGTACATTTTCAAGAATGTGGGCACAAATAATGAACATTAGTGAAAATTATCATAAGATCTCTGTACTTCAATGATAATCATTATTCATGTTAGGTGTTGGAAAATACGCTAGAGACTTTGAACAAGTGGGAGCTACAGCTGCAGAACGGTGACATTCTTGCTGAGCATTTTCTGACAAAACAAACTGCTGAAGGGCTCCGTGTGACAATCCATTCGACGATTGCACTATCAAAGTATCTGCTCGAGAAGTGTCATTATAAATACGTATTAACAGCGAAGCTGAATCAGGATTGTTTAGAGGTATCAGTCTCAGATGATTGGCATCTTAGTTGACTCTAATTCGATTCCAATATCTAATACCATATATTTCAGCAATTTTTTGGCATAATAAGGCAAGCCGGTGGACAAAATGATCACCCTACTCTCCCGACGTTTCTCCAACTCTACAGACTACTCTCCGTCTATAAGTTGCTGAAACCACCGAAGTCAGGAAATTGTAGAGAAATACAACTCGAAACAAAACCAGGAATAACGATGGACGATTTTAAAACTATCTTTGAAAAACAGTCTTCATCAGATATTAATCGTCATATTAAGGTTCTCAAAGAGAAAATGGATAATATTATTGATACCGAAGACTGGGAATGTGAAGACGTGATTGCTACGGACCACGATTATTGCCAAGCACGCGTCAGTGACTGTATTATTTATTATATCACAGGATTCTTATCTAAGAAGCTTATGCAAAAAACAAATTGTGACCTATGTAAGTCTGCGATTGTAAATTCTGGAGAAGGCCCTTTTTCTAACAATAACGCAGCCCAACTAGTGAATACTAAAACTCATGGGTACCTTATCCATCCGCACAGGCATTTATTCAATCTTTTTTCGCAAGTTGAAAAATGTTTCCAAAAAAATATGAGCAGCATGGATGTATATAACGACACTATTGATGAAGTTCTCCAATACGTGCCCTTCACGTTTCCATGCGAAGAACATAAGTGTGAAGTATTAACATACGCATTGCACTACTTCGTAGCAATGCGTATGAGGCAATATGCGAAGCAGATAACCAACCACTACTTCAAACAGAGCAGGGAGAAAAAAAAAATTTCAAAACTGTACAATACTTAACTATAGCGATGTAAAGATATTTTTAACCTTACTCAATCTGTGATATGCACTTTACAAGTGCATTGATATACGTGAATGTGATACTTATGTGATTTAAAAATTTAAATGTATATTATATTGGCTTCTAGAACATCTCATTTCTCGTAATTAACCAAGTCGACATTTAAATTTCCCTCCATTGTATCGTCCTCCGCCGACGCGACACCTGGTGGATTCGTGAGTAAATTCCACGTAAAAATCACAGCGCGTTATATGGGAAAAGGCTCGCAGTCAACCCACCTGTCTTTCTTACATCGTGGTAGTAGGGCAGTCTGTTGGATTATCGTCCGTAGGACAGGAAGGATTATTAAAGGATTAATTAATATGTGTGTTACCTTGTTCTCGTATGGATGGTCGGCGTTGACGGGGTGATACAGCGGTTGCGGCTGTTAGGCTCCGGATCTCAGCAAGGGTTTTAGAGGGTTCTCTCGAATTAAAGTTACTTTGACTTTGTTTATAATTTTAATAATGTTTATTTGGATTCGAAATATTACAAAGACAATACTTAGGTTATATGCTATGCTCGACGTGAAAGGTACAGAGAGAACTCCAAAAATAATGGAAGAAGTGAGATTGTGAGATGCTGCTCCTGCTTGTTCACGGTTTATATAGGCCATTTTGAGGCGTTTCAAGTGGGAGTAGATGAACGTGATTGGTCCACGTTGGTGCGATAACGAAGACGAGCTGTCACCCTCCGCGACCCCGTCTTCCTGTCGCTCAACTCCCCTTATTCTTGGAATCTAGCATAGCTGTGGATGCCTAGCGCATTCCTGAGTTTTCTACTCGTTTCCTGTATGGCCTCATTCGCTGGGTTCATACACGTGTCGAATGATTCATACATTTATTAAATGATTACTATAATAGGGATATAATATATATGTCCAATGATTATTCAACTGTCCAGTATTGTTTTGGTACGGATTTGAATATAATTAAATGTGGTTGCAACGTTTTATATACGTGCATATATATATATAGGTATATGTATATGCATGTATCTGTGTGTACAAAGAGGAATCTGGACGGTTGATTAATACTTAATTAGAAATTGGTTGATTATAATTATGCGTGGGTTTACTAATTTATACGGCTACGTTGGTTATTATAATCGGTCGGTATTTACGGATGCATATATGCGTGTATATGTAATATAGCTGATTACTTATTTGTAGCCATTTATTAATTACTTCATCAATTTATGTAGGTATCTTTGAGCGCGTTGCTGATTAGCATATATGTATATGCATCCGTATATTCTATTGATTAGGCTTATTGATCGTGTTTAGGCGTTTTTTCTATGGTATGTCTGCGCATTCCATGCTGAAGTATTTATGACCCTTGCACGTGGTTGTTTGAACGTCCCTGTTTTTTTCTTTCTTCGAGGCTTATCTGTGAGTGTCTCCGGCGCGGGGCATCGGCCTCTTGTAGCCGTATACGTGTTGTTCTATTGTTATAGTGTTTCGAATTTATGTTAACAAAATGCCCTAGCGGATTCATTTACACCGTTATTTTTGGTGTAATTTTGGTGTGTTTTCAGGTGTGGTTTCAGGGTGGTATGATTTCGGTGTTATTTTGGTAAAATACCAATTTGCCACCAATATTACACCAAAACTACACGGTGTAACTGCTCGGTTTCCACACCATTTTTACACCGAGCTTACACCCACCCATTTTACACCTATATTACACCGATCTTACACCCACCCATTTTACACCCATTTTACACCGATTTTACACCCACCAGTTTTACACCGATTTTACACCCTCCCATTTTACACCGATCTTACACCGATTTTACACCCACCCATTTTACACCGATTTTACGCCAATTGCACACCTTATCTATTCGGATCGGAGTGTACCAACTTCTTTGAAGAAACTAAGTCAATCACAATCATATCAAAGCTTATCAACCTAAAACTTGCGTGTATTACTAAGAAGTACTGTAGCCCAGACGGTAGCGTGACTGCTTGAAAATTCGAAGGACCGTGGTTCGATCCCGATTCAGGAATCTCTTTTTTTTTTCCAAAATCCGTTCTGTGTGAAATGGATGTAAAATCGGTGTAAAATGGGTGGGTCTAAAATCGTTGTAAATTCGGTGTAAAATGGGTGGGTGTAAGATTGGTGTAAAATAGGTGTAAAATTGGTAAGGTGTAAAATCGGTGTAAAAAAGGTGTGGAAAACGAGCAGCTACACCGTGTTGTTTTGGTGTAATTTTGGTGGCAAATTGGTATTTTACCAAAATTACACCAATATTACACCAAAATAAACCGTGTTCTTTCGGTGTAATTTAGGTGTGGTCCGATTTGCTAGGGTGTAACAGTCGTAATTTAGAATTATAGTTATGTTATGCTTATTAATTAGGTATCCGTTTGAAGGATATCGCTATTATTCCGTACCAGGGTTATAGTAGTAATTATAATTATGTTTTCCTGTATATACGTATATATATATAGTAATATATATGTATCTATGTGATTACCCATGTATATATTCCATTACCTTTATCATAAAGTATTAGTATTATAAAATAAGATTGATTATTATAATCGTGTCCATTTATCAGCAGAGGTAGGCGGGTTCGTCTCGTATATAGAGCCGGTTTAATCTAAGTTCCTTGTATAGGGGATTCTAGTTAGTCGTTAGAAGACTGGACAAGTTACTAGATTTCAAGTTTCTCATCATGGATTCTCGTAGTTCGTGGTGATATAGTGACTTCTAGTAATTCTTCATGAGGATGGGGTATGTCGTCCGGTTAGATGTTACACGTACCAGAGCCGCACGGCGCACGGCTGTTTCCGTATCCAAATCAGTTTCGCGGCCCCATCGAATCCAACCTCTAAATATTTGAGGTTGAGATGTCGGATCGTTTTTTGGCGTAGGATATAAAACTGATTTCTTTAATTCACAAAAACCATGTCGTTGGTAAGAGTCAATCCACGATCGTACACGAGGTTAGTAACAATATTCCGAGATGGCAAACGAAATCATTCAGTCGTCGCGAGAGAAGAAGAGTATTCCGAAGCACCGCAGTACCCACGGATCCTGGATCTTTCGTTCCAAGCGAAGGTAAAGAGGAAGGAGGAATCTTTTCACGAACAAATAAAGAAATTGAACACAGTGGAAGAAAAACTAATAAAGATAAACATGCCGCGTTACTACGGCTGGAAGTCACTCATTTTATCAGAAAGCCTCATCCCCTATAACTCGGAATCATTAGCCCAGTACATTACCAGAACGCACATAATCAAAGAACAGGGTCTCCCTAAATACTACGATCACATTATGACGGCAGAAAAATTAGATGCGACGATGAATCTGGTCAAAAGAACGATCGAAGATGTAGTGTTGTTCGAACACACAAGCCGCAGGTATGTTATCTTTCTGGAATGAAACTTTTCTTGTCAAGACATGGACTAGTTGAGCATATGTGTTCTAGTCGAAGGCAGGAGTTGGACGCAGCTAATGGAGAGGATCCAGTCAAAACGATAGATGTCATTGGTGATGCGATTGTGCGTCAGATCAACAGAATCCTACTGACTACCTTGTCGCGAGATTCACCGCATCTACTCGAAGCCCAAATAGACCACGACCCTCGTATCGAGGCATTTTGGTTTGCAGGCGGAATAGAACCTCCAAAAGATACTAGACGCAACAAGGAGTGGGTGCCCTGGATGAGACCATTTGCCAACGAGTATGTCGATCGACGTGTTCAGTACAAGGGCGATCCGATACTTCAACTCCGACACGATCTACCTTTGAACGAAATTGTCAATTTAAACGAGTCCGAGAATCCAGCTTTTACAGTTCCAGAATTTCGATATGACCCTAGAGTCTTGGGGTATGAGGTAAAAAATGTCCATGCAACTACGATACCCGGTTTTTGGCCTGGCGATCAAAGTGAATTTGGTATAATGTCATTTCACCGACGTGGCCATATCGACAGGAGACTGCCCACATTTCAGGATGAAAATGAGGCGCTAAATGTACTCGCCGTGTACGCGTCCTACAGTTGGCTACTTTCGCAAGCCTGCTATCAAGGTTTGCTGCTCATTATCAGACTTTAGTAGCGTACAATAGTTCTACAATCACATTAAAATTGGGTCACTCCATGTCAAATCGTTCACCCTTCAGAGATCATACCTTTCGATTTTGACCAAAATTTTAGGAAACGTTGTTGCACTTGAAAACAACTTATGTGGAACGATTTAAAAAAACCTACTCTCGAACAATTTCACGAACGTGGTTTTTTTTTTGCTAAAATTTCGGGATTGGATCGAGCTAGGACCGTCTAGTTCTCATTTTGAAGCGTATAATCCAGGCTACTATACTACCTATTATTCTGATCTTCATGACATAGTCCACACTATTGTGAAGACGTGAAAAAATTTGGCGAGGGTATTATTTCTTTGAGAGCTGACAAAACATGACAAGCTTGAAAGCTGAGACAGTACAGAAGTATTCAGAAAGCAAAAGATGTCTTCGAGAGTGACAGCAACATTTAGACGTCAAAAAGTGGGATATTTGTCGTCCATACGACGACTTCTAGACAGCTTTTAGTTCTCTGCTGTCTCTGTTTTTTACACTTGACAATTTTTTCACATCTCAACTAAATGATACTCACTCCAAGCTTTCTTCACAGTTTCACAATACAATTAGTCTGCAGTCACATAAAATAACCAGGTAAATCGATAGGTGGGTGTTTTACAGAAGCAACTATTCAGTGTTTCAAATAGGAAACAATTGTTGGCAGTATTATTGTTGGTCAAAACTATAGTACGGCATAGTACCCTGGATCATGAGCTTCAAAATAAGGACCAGACGAACCTCCAGCTGGATCCAGTTTCGAGATTTCAGCAAAAACCCACGTTTCGTTAAACTGTTTAAGGGGACTGAAGAGGTTTGAAATTTGTATACGTTACGTGACTTTGATTGCGCATATCAAGGGTACTAATGAATTCAATGGATTTGTACTATCAGTAGTCTTTATTGGCATGTTTATGTGTAAAAATATCCTATATACATGGTGTCTCTGTCAATAATATAAGCTGTCCAACGTTAGTAGCCGTAGAATGGAAAATGTGGTTGACCACGATTCCGGGTGAACGGATGATCTAGTCTGGAGTTTGTTGGTCTTAATCTCTTCGTTTGACGCCGCTCTATTGATCCCCCCTGAGAAATTGAAAACTCGATGGAAATTGAAAAAAAAAAGGAAAATTGAAAAAAATGGGGACATTTGTTATTATAAAATCGTTGCAAAATTTTGTAGCGAAAATATTTCAGTGGGGATCTATAGGCTAGAAAATTCTGCAACTTTTCGCTCAAATTTCATGTTGATATCTTGAACGGTTCTCGAGATATCGTGGTCATAACATCTCAAAATGTAATTTCGAGAAAAACAGGTTTGAAGTTTGGTCTGTTCTGGCGATCGGCTGGCCACGCGTCATACTACGGTCTCAACTCTACGTACCAAAATTTTGCAAATTTCTCGGTCAACCAAATGGGGCAAAGTTCATGAAGGTTTACACACATTACAATATTAACTTTATAAAGGTTGGACTTACGAAATTTAAAAAGCTCCAACGCTGTAAAATGCAGCCTCTAAATCACAATCTGCTTGCACGCACGTTCTACTGTTTTCGCTCGCCTGACCTCAATTTTGAGATTTAAAAAAAAATCTAACGGAAAAATATTCTTAAAGAATCACAGTATCAAACTAGGCGAAAACGGAAATTCGTTTTTTGCAAAATTTCTAACCTCCAGTCCCCTTAAGAATAGTTTTATTTTCGATTCGGTCTAGTCGTTTTCTAGTGGAACACAATGTTTCCTGAAATTTTGGTCGAAATCGAAAAGGTCGAGGTCGAATTTTCCGTTTTGATCTGTCCATTTAACGGAGAATTTACACAATTGCAAAGTATTGTGAAAAAGATTGGTTGTTAATTTGATTTTTCATATTCACAGGATTTTCTACTTTCACCGATCTGACATACCCCCTGTTAACACAAACGGTTATAACCAACGGGCAGTTATGGTCATTTTATGCATATCAATTGAACACGACACTCGTGCATTCCGAACATGCGGACGAAAATCCTAGGAGAAATCTTTGCTGGACCACCGGATCTCTGAAGTTATTTGAGAAAATTGAAGATGGAAAACTCATCGGGTTCAATGACCATGTGATGAAAGAGTTGATAAAGTTTTACGGAAACGTACCGCAGAAGAGAATCGGTGTTGATATGAAGCCTTATTTGGGTGAATCTGAAGGAAGGGTAGCTGACATCAGTGATCCAGAGAAGAGAGCATGGCTTGAAAAACATTACAAGCACATGGTTTCTAACAGGCCAAGGCACATGTAAGTAGTATAGGTTGAGAATTATTTTGATTTGAGTTTCATTCCAGATTCAAACTCTTATGTTATTGCATTTCACGTGGATCCCTAATTAATTTCTAGGCGAAGAGAAGAAATTGATCACTGGGAGAAGATTTACAAAATCGATAACCCGACGAGACAGTTGGATAAGAAGAGAAAGATGTGGGAATACGGTATAAAGACAACAAGCAGAAAGTATGATGAACACGCGTTGGAATATATACCGAAGAGCCTGAGACCAGGAGGACCAAAGAGCAAAAATAAATTCAGGAAAACGTATTATCCTTGAGTATATTATCGTCATAAATAAAATGTTTGTAACATAGCGTAATACACGTTAGTAATTCAAACAGTCTGTATTAAATTTTTTTCACCTCTATTGTTTGAGAATTATTCGATTCTCATTTACATTACATTACACAACACACATATTGCTATTCTGGATTCGTTTTAATAATCAGCTACTTATACACGATCGTCTGAACTGATTGCGGCGGCAACTGCAAGTTTATGTTTCCTCCTTTTGGATCACGAATGCTCACGTTTATTTCGTTTGTCATACTGAAACAGAAGAAGATGTATTTGAAATAGTACATTGTGTATCTAGGGCGCAAATAACCATTTTTCAAGTGTGCTTCCTCTAAGGGGATCCGCCACCACAATTTTTAAGTCACATTTGTCACTGGAACTCAACAGGCATTCAACTACTCGTTTTGGGGGTTTTCGGGGCAGAAACAAAACTGAAGAATAATAATTGCGAATGACTGTCCCACGTTTTATAATTTTCTGTAAATATTAGAAATCATCAATTTATTTTTTAACATCACATTGTGATAGCATTTCTAAAGCCTTCAAATAGTCCATCATTCTATCATCTTCCTGGATGAGTGACAAAATTTGGAAAATCTTTGTAAAGCAAGAAAAAAAAAGATCCGCACGGCTTGATTAGATCATAATTCAGGGTGTCCAGTGACAGGGAAAACCTGGAAATCTCAGGGAATTCCGTTTGACAGGGAATTCTCAGGGAAATCTCAGGGAATTTAAAAAAGAAGTATGGAAATTTTTTTTGATCTGTAAAGTTCTACGTGAATTTTAACTGCGTACTAAAAATGGAAAATTAGTAGTCTTTTTTAATCTTGTATTTAAATACTGGTCGGTAATATCGGCAAAAATGCACATTGGCAATTCCACCGATTATCGACCAATCTTTGGGCCCTTAAAAAATCGATTTGCCTCCATTTTTCCTTTCTGTGAACTAATATTAGTACATTCACAAAGTTTCAGGCTAATAGAAAGTATGTACCAATCTTGAGAAATCCGATATCCAAATTTTAGAAACAACCAGTTTCTGCGCATCTTTATCCTATTTATAGCGTCACAATGAGAATTTAAAAAAATACGTTTTCCATGTGAAAAACTTTCAGCGTCTTGAATCTATTTTTTTATATACCATCAACTCCGCTAAAACCGCCTCAAAAACACGTTTTGGGACAAAAGAAAAACAGCGATTTATCCGTTTTGATAAAGAGCGGTAATAGTTATTTGTATGGCAAGGGCGCAGAAAGAGGGATGCGTGACGAGTGTGCATACACGTACGAATCACTGCGTCCCTACTCTCTAAATTTGAAACAGTGAAACTCACTGCGAAACAGTGTATATACACTGATTCGCAGTGAGTTTCACTGATTCAAATTTAGAGAGTATATCCGCCCACGCCATATACCCAAGTTTCTCCGAAGGCGGTAGCGCAGAAATAAAATTCTCTTCATTTTCAAGATTATCAATTAATCGTAGCTCACTGCGACCACGTAACCGTCCCACTCTGATAATTTGGCTTTCCTGCTAAAAAAATCTCAGCTTTCAAAATAAAAATCCAAAAGAGTGATAAAACACTGAGTAAGAGGAGAAATCGCTATTTTTGTAAAAAAAAAAAAATAGTTTTTGAGGTAGTTTTCCGCAGAGTCGATGAAAAGTAAAAAATGGATTCGAAAACCTGAGAGTTCTTCACATGGAAAATGTATTTGAAAAAATTTTCATCATAACGCTATAGATACGATAAAAATGGGCTAAAAATGTCCTAAAAATTGGATATCGCGTTCCTCGTGAATGGTACGTCCCATTAGTCTGAAACTGGCGAATTTACCAATCTTGGTCCACAGAATGCGAGGAAAAAAATTAGAGTAAATCGATTTTTAAGAGCCCAAACATTGGTTGATAAATGGTGGAGTTGCACACATATAACTGCATGTGTTCATTAACAAAAACGTAAGTTTTTTCTCTGGAAAAGTGACGAATATTGGTCTGGAAAACCTGGAATTCTCAGGGAATTTTGAAATGACAAGTCGCTGGACACCCTGTAATTATTCCAAGTGGCTTATTGTGGTCTTTGGTGTTATCTTGTCCACTGAATTCAATGAAGGATTTCTGACAATTTTTCCAGATTTCTCAAGGGCTATTATAACGTGAATCAATTTGAAAAAAAAAAATTTAATAAGAAACAATAGATTGAGGGTCAAACGTTCATCGAGCTTTCATGGAATGTGCCACATACGTGTACAGAATTCGTGGAACCGGATATTTAAAAAAACATGAGCATCATCCTACACGAAGAAACGTTTTTTCCAAGGAATATCACCAAATTTTTAAATACCGCGTGTCTAATGACATAAGAACGTAAGCGCCATTATACGAAATTTTTCTTCTTCTAACGGCAAAACGTCGTATATTTTTTTCAATTCAATTGTATTTAGGCTAAAACACGAAGGTTCGTTCATAAACGTTAAAATTTAATACTAGGCCAATTGAAACCAGAAGGTCGTATTTACAAGTGGATACTACCTTTCAGTCCTAACTGTGCAAAAAAAAAAAAAAAAATGGTTTTTATTAATTAGAGAACGTCGTATCTGCCAGGAAAAAATGAGCGCCAACGGCCTGCTTTTATCTACGAATATTTTTTATCAAATTTTTCGAAACGGTCGTTTTTTAAATTTATCGTCGCGTTCAGGTGTTTTCATGACTTTTTGGTTCAGTAGTTTTTAGATTGGCGCTTACGACGTTCTGCCTTTATGTTTTTTCTTATTTCCCTTAAAAATTGTAATGAAAGAACGACGTATCCGCCCAACATACGAACTTTTGCATTTACATTTGTCGATCTCGTAATTTCATTCGATCTTTACGTTTTGATCATTTTTGGAGCGAATGGCGTGAAAAAAATATGATATGATCTTTTGCCACCAAAATCGCTTTTTTGACGCTCACGACCTTATGCCATTCGACACGCGATATGTGGCATGAATTCGCCAAATAATGATACGTATATTTTTCGTTAACTGACTTGGATTTTTTTATCAGTGAAATGAAACTGACCCACAGTGAATATTCACATTTCAAGCGTATACATGTGTTTTGATGATACAGTTAAGCATAAGACATCGCACATAACAAGGTGCCATAACGTATTTCACTTACGGGTTATAAAGCACCACTACAGTCCCATTATCAGGAGTCTTCAGGGCCACTGATTTGATCGAACTTCTGCTCTGAGTGATATCTATTCTTACTGAATCACGTGGGATGAACTTGCTAAAGTGGGCGATGGCATAATACAGAGGCTGTTTGAAAAATTCGTCGTTTTCTGGGTTCACGATAATGGCAGCATCCACATAATTTTTCTTCCAGTTAGGCCCGCCATTTTTATTCAGGGCTAAATTCCAGTCCACCCATCCGGTAACCCAATGATTCAGGTTCTTCAACATAAATAAGAAGATATTCCAGTTTTGCTTGATTTTCGGGTACAGGGGCCGTTCATGAATTACGTGAGTACTTCCTGGGGGGGGGGGACTCCAAATGTGCTTACGTAATTTATGAACGGCCCCACAGACGTATTCAGATATACAGTCTGTCCACCCAGTGTCCAATTTTCTGCGCAGTAAACTAGTTAACCGGAAAGGGCAGGCATATCTGAACATTACTGTACACACCTCAATTATATCAACGACGTATCTCTCCCCTCGGGCCCAAGAGCCTAAAATTACTTTCGTGGTGTCCCATGGTTTGTCACCTGCATAAACGAGTTACCATTACATCAGGAAAATTAATTTAGAATATAACTTAGACGAACCGATCAATATGGTTCATCAGTACCTATGACTGTCTTCAACAAATATTTTAATATATGTACACAATTGACACGACTCTTCCGAAAATTACACGCCCGAAGTTATTCTACGTACCCACAGAAGCTTCCGTCATGATGAGGAACTTGTCTGGAAAATTATGATGTGTTCTTTCAATGACCCATATGGGAACGAGATTATCCCAATACCAATGGACGGCAGTTCCATCGGTGTAATTCCGGGCTAATTCGTTCGCAAACATGTCATTTACAAACCAGGGTAAGCTGAATCTTTGGTCATCCAGAGCGAGGATTAAGGTGTTCTTGTGCTCCGATTTCCGTATCGTTGGGCCAAGATTGTTACCAACCCACTTGGCAACGCTGCTTGGCGTCCAACCCATACTATTGAATCCAGTTATTGGTATAATGCCATTAGACGGCTCATTTCCTGTTGAAATTGCCCACATTTCTAGCCCGTAATCTTTGTACTCGTCCAAGAATTTCAAAAGATAGTCCGCGTACAGCTGGTAATACTCCTCACGTAAGAATCCTGCCAAATATGAATGTGACAAATTGTGAAACGATGTAGCCGGTTAAACCCAAGACGCTTGGCTGAATCTTGCGATATCTACAAATAACTCGTATACGTTGTAGGGGTCATATGTATAATGCTGTTTCCCATAGAAAATAGCTATTATTAGGAAAACTGGGGGGGGGGGTCTGTGTAATGTAGCATAGATAGAATCCTATAGAGGGTTCTAGGAACAAAATAATGTTCGGGAGCTAGTGTAGAAGGTTATAGAAGTTCCTCGGCAGCGATCGCCGCAGTCGACGAGCATCTCGATCAAAACAAACACTTATTATGCGGAATAATGGGATCAGAGACCTGCTTAGGTACTTGCGCCGAACACAAGGAAGAGATAAACTCAACCAACTTTCAGACGATTTGCAGATATTTAGTTCATCATGATCCCTCCGTTTGTTGAGGGTGACATAACTCGTCGAAATAACGTGTAAGTAGCTCGTAAAATATTGAGAAATAATTGCAATGATGAGTAATGAATTACATTTTTTAATTCCAAGTTCGAAAATGCTTCCGGGATTCTGAGGAGGTTTCGGAATATCGTACGGTTATTAGTGGTGGCCCCAAAAAGTTGAATTATTCCACGACCTGAAAGAGTGTGTAGTACATGCAGAAACATTGAGGGTGAATGAATGTTTATGGCTGAAAATATATAGTAATTTCTACACAGCACGTCCTTTTGAATGCCAAAAGTCTTCTGAAAATTTAATGGTAGGCTGATCAGTGGTTTTGAAGATACATGAACCAATATTCGCCCAGTGGCGAAAATTCGGCGATTATGCGGTCGCAAAACAGTTTTTATTTCCACGGTTCGAAAATTCAAGATCGATCACGGGTACGCAAGAAGAGAAAACCTTGTTTTGTTTCACTTCTTGCACTGCTCGGAAATGAGGCACTTTACGCACGCTACATAGGCTATGGAAATCATACTCTCCGAAAAGGTATCATAAAGAAGTTTTATCGAGGTGATATTTCTTCGACCACTGATAATTATCAGCCGAGTTTCCGGTTGTGAAATTTTATAGCCGTTTGACTCTATAGCATAGGGGAATAATTTGCTGCTCATAACACCATCACGACCAGAGACAGAACAATGTTTTTTTTTTCTTGTGTACCCGTGATCAATCTTGAATTTTCGAACCGTGGCCGTAAAAACTGCTTTGCGAACTAATAATCGTCGAATTCTCGCCACTGGGCAAATATTGGTTTATGTATCTTCCGAACCACTGCTCGGCCCACTATGAAATTTTCTAACAACTTTTGGCATTGAAAAATACATGCTGTGTAGAAATTTCAGGCAATTCGATGAGGGGACTTTTTGTTACTGAGGATTTTCGGAGATTTTTCACCAAAACTACAGTTTAGCGAGTCACAAGATATTGCAGAAAATAGTATTCAGAAATTTCATGGAAAGACGCGAGACTCCTGTATAAGAACTTTGTTCATATGTTATCTGGATTTCACGCTATGTTGACCTGAAAAATGGAAAAACCGTAGAAAGCTGAGTATTCGACCAGCTTTAGTTGCAAAATGCTTTGTCAAAAAAAAAAAAAAAAAAACGCGGGTTTGGGCTGACTATGAGCCAGCCTTCCAACTTCCCGTTATTTATCTTTTTCTCAGCTGTTTTGAAATTTGCAAATATGATCTCAGATTTATGATCAGCTGTTCAAAAAACCTTCGAGTACCAATTTCCGTGATAGTACGAGAGCCTTGTAGTTTGGATGAGTCTGAACCCGAAAACCCGATTTTCAGACATTTTGTGCCTTGCGTCTACCCTGAGCGGATTTTCAAAAATGCAAAAAAAAGCCACCCGGTATCATAGCAAAACGTCTGATCTACAGAATGTAGTTAGATGATAGCCCTAAAATATCGTAAACACGATTTTCAGACAAAAATACCCGTGCGCCTGCCTAGGAAACCATTGCAAAAAAAAAAAAAATAATAATAATACACCAAAAACCGTATCATAACAAAATGTCTGAAAATCATGTTTTTACGGCAGAGGCATGATAAAGTCACTTTATGACGCCTGTTTTCGGCCCGTCAAGTGGCGCTTTATACGGCTGTAGTCCACCTCGACACATAAAGTCTTTATAACGTAGTTCACCTCGACCTGTAAAGTACTTTACAAGTCGAGGTCGGACTGCGCCTGCGCAGTAGTGCTGCTCGAGCTAGCAGTCGACTCGGCAAACGGATTATGTGTCATGGTGGACGCGGAGTTCGAAGCGGACCTTAACTGGCGTCAAAGTGACTTATCATACCTCTGCCGTAAAAAATATCGTATGATGCTTGCGCGTAAAGTGACTGTTCGAGCGAGGTTATGTTTTTCGTACTCGCCGCTGGCTTTGCCTGAGGCTCGCCTTCGGCTCGCCGGGCAAAACAGCGGCTCGTACGAAAAACCTAACCTCGCTTGTAAACAGTCACTTTACGCGCATGCCGCATAATATACTATTATACGTAAATTTGGTCAGTTGATGCTAAAAATTCGATTTTCAGACAAAAATCTCCTTGCGTAATTTTTTTAAAACATTTCAAAAATGCAAAAAAAAATTTGCTGATCGGTATCATCGCAAAACGTCTGAAAACGGTTCGACATGATAAAATCCATGTCCCAGATGTAGAATTAACCGATATCAGACAAATTAAGTGTTGCACGGGCTCTATCAGACAATTTTTAGAAAAAAAAATCGAATTTCTACGGTACAGGCATTGAAAAGCCACTTTTCGACGCCTGTTTTCGACCCGTAAAATGGCGCTTTATACGTCTGACTTCAGAGCTAACACAAAAAGTCTCCTCCGCGACATGGAAAGTCTTTATAACGTAGTTCACCTCCAAATGAAAAGACTTTACAAGTCGAGGTCGGACTGCGATTGCGCAGAACTGCCTTTTGAGCCGACTGGGCACGCGGCAGAACCGTAGTCATAGTAGAGGCCGAGTTCGGATCTCAACTAGCGTCGAAGTGACTTTCAATGCCTGTGCCGTAGAAAATATCGTATGGAGCGCGCCCGTAAAGTAACTGTTCGGCGAGGTTATGTTTTTTTACGGCACAGGCATTAAAAAGTCACTTTTTGACGCCTGTTTTCGTTCCGGCAAATGGCACTTTATACCGCTAAGTTCAAAGTTGCGGTATAAAGTCTTTATTCCGAAACTTTGATGCGCAGTTCGAAGTGCGCATGTCAAACTTGCGGAATAAAGTCTTTATACCGCAGGTTACCCCTCTCTATACGCAGTTCGGGCGGAACTCAACTGGCGTCAAAGTGACTATTAATGCCTTTTCCGTAAAAAATATAAACAGTTACTTTCGGCGCATGCCACATAAATATCTATTAGTACTCTCCGTTGGCTTTACCTTAGGCTCGCCTTCGGCTCGCCAGGTAAAACCAACGGCTCGTACGAAAAACATAATCTCGCCAGAAAACAGTTACTTTACGGGCATGCCACATAATATACTATTGCACTACCGAAAATCATTTTACTGAAATAACTTCAACGCCATCGTTGAAGCGTGGTCAAACACACGTGTAGACTGAAGTAGGATAGGAAACAGTCCCTCAACTCGAAGGACGCCATTGTGTACAGTCGCACTTGCGCACAATACAATTTGTATCAACTTGCCCCCGTATCAACTAGCCCGGTCTCCCCTATTCCTTTTGGTTTTCTCTTGGATTTCGCCCATCGAAAAGTATGCAGGTATCTCTTTTGGTTTGCCTATCAATAAAGTATTTGTAATAAATATTAATTTGTAATTAATTGACTACAAATTACAAATTACAATTCGTAACGATTTCCAATTTGTAATCAAACCAAAATCCATTACTCATTACAATTGCAATTCGTAATCAAACCGAAATAAATTGCCCATTTCGATTGTAATTTATAATTGAACTCAAATCCATCAACCATCACAATTTGAAAATGTAATCAAACCGAAATGCATCAAGCATTACAAATGAAAAATTAATCGTAATTGTATTTCAGTTCAATCACAAATAAAAATTGTAATGGTTATTGTATTTCGGTTTAATTACAGTTTGCAATTGTAATCAGTAACGTATTTCGGATTGATTACAAATTCCAATTGTAATGGGTAATGTATTTAAGATTAAGGGGGCAGGTCAGTGTAGGCGAACCTAAATAAGGACACAAATCATAATTTTTTTTTTTCGGTCGAAATTCTTTTTTGTCACCAACGGCTTCCACCATGGTGTGATATACTTGATGCACACTTCATATTTAAAAAAAATCAGATTATTCAAAACTGGATGAATGGCGGCAGCGTTCCTCTCGAAACGCTGTCTTCAAAGTCTGTGGACACTGTCACTTGCACACTGTTAATCTGATGTAGAAGAAATTTGAACCGGATCATCTGCAATGTCTAAACCAGTGTTTGAAGAGCCGTTTTTTTTATACAATTTTTTTTTTTAGGATATTGTTAACATTTGAAGTAAAAAAAAAAACAAATTTTAGTACATTTCTTGACCTTTTAGGTAGCGTCACATGAAGGGAAATCAAAAATGTAAAAAACCGGCTCGTCGAAGACTGGTTCAATTATTGGAGATAAGCCTGTGAAAATTTGATTCCAATCAGATCAACAGTGTACAAGTGACAGTGTCCACAGACTTGGAAGACAGCGTTTCGAGAACAATGCTGCCATTCTTCCAGTTTTGAATAATCTGACTTCCAAAAATTACGAATTGTACATCAAATATTGTACTGAACCATAGTTTCAACCGTTTGGGAGAAAAAAAAAATTCGACCAGAGAAAAAAATTCATGAATTTTGACCTTATTTAGGTGCGCCTACAAGGACCTGCTTCCTTAATTACGAATTACAATTGTAATGAGTAATGGATTTTGGTTTGATTACAAATTAGAAATCGTTACGAATTGTAATTTGTATTGTATTTGAATTGTAATTTAAATTACAAATTAGAAATCGTTACGAATTGTAATTTGTAATTTGTAATCAATTAATTACAAATTCGCCCAACACTGGCTAGCACTGCACGGCAAGAGCGCGCGTCTGACCGACTTCGACCTTTATTGATAGGCAAACCGAAAGAGATACCATACTTTTCGATAGGCGAAATCCAAGAAAAAACCAAAAGGAATACCTTGATTTTTTGTCATAATTTACAAAGTGAGAGAACACGATTGAAAATCGATTTTTAATGTTTTTCTGCATAATAAACATTGATTTATTGGTTTGTCATGAGTGACGTATTTTTTCCTTGAAACTTCATAGTTTTCCACGCCAAGTCGTTAAAACGGATTTGGATTACGATAACTCGTGTCAGCGATATGTTTTATCAAGAAGTCGACGTCCGAAAATTTTTAGGCTCCGCAACTCCTATAGTTTTTCGAATTTCCGAAAATCCTTTGGCCAAAAGTTGTTTCCCTGCAAAACCTACGTGTTCACCAAATTTCATCGAAATCGCTGACTATGAGGGACAGGAATGTCACCAGTTGACGTGGAATTTTTCTGATTATTTCATTTATGTCCTAGTTATTTCTTATTATTTAATTTATTTCTAATTATTTCATTTATTTCCTCTTTATTTCTACAGTAGAACCTCCCACACTGCCCGAGCTCGGGAGAAGCGACCTCCCATACTGCCTGCAAAACCTAACCTCTTGGCCAGCCAATCATGGCGCAATACCAGGGCTGTAGTAACTTCACGTGGGCGCCCTTCTCGATCCATTATTTTCATCTTAATTCTTTTTTTTTTATATTGTTAGGAGGAATAAGGCTCAGGTGAACCACGTAGGTGGTGAACGAAGTTTATTCCGAACTGTTCTCTTATAAGGTTTACAAAGGAATGAATCTAATCTACGGTGTCCAAGTATACTGAGATATATGCGCTGGTGGGGGGAAGGGGTAATCCTCTGTGCCCGGGATGTACACACGCTCTGCGTGGGTACAGAGTCCAAGTCCCCGCTCAGGTGGATTTCCTAACAATATTTTGTTTTATACTTACAATCAGGTATACTAGCCATACAGAAAATATTATTTGTCGCCAACTGAATGAAAGATTTATTGGTTAGTTTTAACCAAAAAGAAAAGTAATAATAACGAATTTATTATTAATTATAACTTGTTTTTTACTACGGAAATAAATGAACGAATATTGTGTAAAAATGAGCGTTTCATGATCGCCCCCACGAGACATCTGATCTAGAGCCGCTCTTGACGCAGCAGCCTACCTGTGACGTACAAGGAGGTAGATGGCGACGAGAGAGTGGGGGGAGCGGAGAACGCGCCGAGCCGCAGGCGGCGCAGTCAGTCGCACGAGGTAAGAGGGCCTGAGCGGACCGGGACAGCTACAGCCCAAAGACAAGGTAGGATTAACATCTCACGCGCACGCACTGGCGAGACCATGAGACTTTTCTAACCTAAAAATGAGTTCGGCTAGCAGTAGAACAAGTAGAAGAAGAAAACGCCTGTCTCCCTGCGGCGTGGGCACCGAAGTGCCCATGTGACCGCATCGGGATTCCGGCGTCTTAAATAAATATCGAATGGGAGGTTGTTGGCGAAATGACAGAGAAATCAGACCGAAATCATGAGCATGGCTAGCCGAGTTTAGGAGAATGCAGAGAACCTCTGACGAGATCAGAGACTGCATAGAACCTCTGACGAGATCAGAGACTGCAGAGAACCTCTGACGAGATCAGAGACTGCAGAGAACCTCTGACGAGATCAGAGACTGCAGAGAACCTCTGACGAGATCAGAGACTGCAGAGAACCTCTGACGAGATCAGAGACTGCAGAGAACCTCTGACGAGATCAGAGACGGCAGAGAACCCCCTGACAAGATCAGGGAATGCCGATCGGTGTGTATGCGTGTGCTGAGAGAGCGGCGTGGATGCTGAACTATCCATGTGACCGCAGTAAGCTCTCAGCGCAAAGCAGGCATTTCCCCGTACTGAATATCGAGTTTGCGACCCCCGCAATCCGTGAGTTGAGACCGCGACCCTGGCTCCTGTAAGATGAACCCCATGAGTCGGTGACGTAAGAGAATATGTTCACCCTAATGAGCGAGTACGTCACCGACTGACGTGTGCCGGTAGAGTCCGGGACATTATTGGACCACAAAATTGACAACAACCGATACAGGGAAAACTCGTATGTGTCGGATTAGAAAATTATCGACATTATACACGTTTTTTTTTTTTTTTACTACAGTTAAGGTGAAATGAAAGTCACGTGATCTCGATATTATTTACACTTGGAATTTTCAAACGCTATTTTCTCAGCCAAAACACATTCGACTGATGTGAAATTGATGTCAGTGACGTAGAAAAACTCAATGAAGGGCCTGCCAATCGTGGATTTTCGAATATCGAAAGACATAATCAGAATTTTGTGTAACAATATTGTTCTGTAACCCAAGGAGGTGCTGCCCCACGTGGAGAGAGGCAGCACTTTCTTGGATTACAGAACAATATTGTTACACAAAATTCTGATTATGTCTTTCGATATTCGAAAATCCACGATTGGCAGGCCCTTCATTAAGTTTTTCTACGTCACTGATATCAATTTCACATCAATCACGTGACTTTCATTTTATCTTAACAAATGACAGCTGAACCCTTCTGAGGTTATGTCTATTCCCTATACACTCAGCGCGCGGAGAGTGGGTTCTCGCTGCGCCCCTGGTGGGATACCGAGAAACTGGCAGTGTTAGAGGTTTTCTTTGCGGCAGTTTGGGAGGTACGGCAGTGTGAGAGGGAGCAGTGTGGGAGGTTCTACTGTAATTATTTAATCTATTTCCTCGTTATTTCAGTTATTTCTGATTATTTCATTTATTTCCTCGTTATTTATAATTATTTAAATTATTTCTGATTATTTCAGTTATTTCCGCTGTTATTTCTCAGTATTTCATTCATTTCGCATTATTCCAGTTATTTCCTCGGTTATTTCGCAATATTTCACGAGCTATTGACACGTTATTTCAACGAATTATTTCCCCCTCGAAGAAAAGCCCCGTCGATTGAACCCAATTTGATCAAAATCCGCGCACTCGTTCTCGAGATATCGCGCGCGCACACACACACACACACACACACACAGGCGTCAAACTGAAAATAGTCGGAGGTGATTCTTTGGACCTCGAAACGTGGAGATTCAGTGAAAACTCAACTTTTCATTTTCGAGGTGAATACAATAACTTCCTTTTCATAACACCTGCGTGGAAAGCTTCGTTTTTGATGCCTGTGTCTGGTTTGGAAAGGGCCCCTTTTTAGATGAGTGACAAAAAGTAATATTTCTTCACTATCGCGCAGGCGCATATCGTGCATTATCATTATTTTTTCACCAATAGGCATGCGCACTTCAAGCAATCTACATTTCTTCACTATCACGCATGCGCACTTTGAAGTAAGTCAGTCGTTCAGTAGCGTCATCGGTCGGTGGCAACGTCCAAGCGTCCGCGAAGTGGCGCCCCCAGGCGGCAGCGATGTGTCAATCTAGATTATCGCCTAACTTCGGGTTGGTTATGGTCGGCCATTTCCTCAGCTGTCAGATGTTATTCGTCTGCATCTCAAATCAAGCTTTCCCGCAGGAATTATAAAAAATATGGTGTGCGATAAGTGCGGATAGGCGACATCTGCCGCGTGTGAAGTTTGAATCACTCGCTCGGCTCGCACAGCATTCACACTCGTCTCGTGTCATCCCGCACTCGCCTGCGGCTCGTGAGTGAACGACACTCGACTCGTCTGAATGCTGCCTGCTCGCCTTCGCTCGTGTTACAAACTTCACACTCATCGGATGTCGCGTTCTTTCCGCACTTATCACACAATATACTATTTTTGTGATACTTGTCATGCGCAGTACTCCCTTTCAAGCCGGCCGAGCACTCGGCAGAGGGATATGTGTCCATTGTAGATACCGGGTTCGAACTGTGGATCTCATACTCGAATTGTGGACTTTTCATACCTTTGCCGTAGAAAATATGGTATGGGACCTGTGACAGGCGGGTCCGAAAAGTGACCCGGAGCACTTCAATAAGAAATACAATTTATTGTAGCCGCTTGACCTGAACGGTTACAACATGATCTTACAGTAATTGTAAAACAATAATCCATTCATTGATGATCTGTTAATCGAACATTACCTAACATTAGCCAGTACCTACCGAAACCTACATAATCGTTGTTTGTCTTCATCCAGGGCGGAGCAGTCCATGATGCTGCTAAGAATTTGAGTTCCGGATTCATCTGTAAAGCTTTCTGCATGAAGGGAATCTTGTACATTAGATCCTCATCCACTAAGTTGAATTTTTCAAGTAGTATGTCATTCACTACGTCATCGTAAGTGTATTTTCTGGTAGAGAAATCAGACCCAGCAATTGGGACTCGGCCCAAATTATAGTTACTTCCTTCTCTGCTGAAGTACGACCTGGCATACAAATTCATTGAAATTATACACAGCATTCCCAAATCGAAAATGAGCAGAATGAAAATCTCCGAGTCAGGTTTGCAAAATTAAGCAATACCTACAATAGTTAGGACTTAATAAAGCTCATAGGGCCTATCTAGTCTAAAAAGTGATAGATATTTCGCCATTATTTCTGCACATGTAGGCCTTACGTAGTGCTCGATTTCGGATCGGGGCATCACTACAAGTCATTCCCGTTGATCCAACTCTTTCTGCGAGTGAATGGTAACGTTTTAAGGTAGTTCTGGAGGTACACGTATCAGCCAAAAGTTCCGACCGCAGCGCACAGTGAAGCCCGCTTCTTACATGGTGCCGTCGGTTAAGAACTCTTGACAGAGCTTGTACACTCTGCCCGTCCTACACAATCACACCCCATGCATGGATAGGTCCCCTACACAAAGTTACCGCGCGCCGATCGCTTCGTCGCAGCGAACACAGTGCAACTGAGCGAGACAGAGAGTGTGTTTCGGTTCCGCGTCGAATAGAATTAATATTTTTCGTGAGTCGATATCTCCGAAACTAAGTAGTAGAAAATTGTCATTTTTTTTCAAATTCATCTCACAATAGTACTGCACACACCATTAGTTTTATTTGAAAATTGTAAGTTCCGTTTAGCGTCTATAATGAAAAATGTAAACAAAGTCCTATCGGTTCGCGTGTTAGGTATAGGCGACGCGTCCAAAACAACCGATCTTCAAATTCGATTATCTCACAAACTAAGTAGTAGATTGAATTAAAAATCGAGGAATCGGTTCGTGAAGGGTGTTTCTACACCATACTAAAATTTCAGGCGATTCGTAAGTTCTTCGAAAAACTCCAGAACTACCTTAAGTTTTTTTACCTGACCTCCGGTTGGAAAACCACTGTCGTTGGATCTACGTCGCAGTTCGTCAGGACAACTTATGTATTCTAATATCAAGTGAAGAGAGACTCGTGGGTGTAACAGTCATGTTGGACTTGAAAATTGTTTATTGAAGACGACGTTTCGATTGGATCATGGCCAATCATTATCAAGCCTGTGGAACAGACCATAAAATACATCACTTACTGTTGCTAACTTATCTAATTTGTAAAAGTACTATATTTTAGTAGTCGTCGTCTTCAATAAACAATTTTCAAGTCCAACATGACTGTTACACCCACGAGTCTCTCTCCACTTGTTCGCTAAAACAGTCAAGAACTCTTCCTATCTTGATCTACAATATGGGTTTTAATTGATGGACATCTTCCATCTACATCACCGAGAGGTTTCCAAGTTGTTCTCCGCCTTCTTCTCGTCACGATTGACGCAGACTCCGTACTCAAGAAACTCTCCAAGGTGAGGAGACAAACAGCACGGGCAACAAACCGAAGAACCTTCTTGCCTAAGTACCTTAGGCTTAAAACAAAGCGCTTATCCCATTTAAGTAACACATAAAAGTCACAAGAGCTCTAAAGCGGTTCCAAAATGAAGTCTTGGACATTGAAATAGGTGTCACCATTGGTAACATAAAATCTCTCAACAAAAGCAACCTTGAATTAACAGCGACACTCAAAAAGCTAAATCCATCCTCTAGTTTCCAAAAAAAGCTAAACAATGATGAAAACAGATCCGAACGTTTCTTTAACAACATCAAACAAAGAAACATCAAGAAATTTAAAGAGCATGAACAACCAGAACTCACTATTCCTACTGATAAATGGTTAACTAATCTATCTGACACTGAATTACCACCTGTGGTACAAAACAGCTTAGCGTTAGGAGCGAAACACGGGATTCCGTATGCTCCCAATAAAATCCCAGTCGATGATATAGTGTGCGCTGTTGAAACAGGAATCATCGGGCTTGATAAACCAATAAAGGATAGCATACGTAGTTCTGTTACCCACAAACTAATCTCTCACACAAAAAATGCTCAATTAGACCGAGAACAACTAAGAGAATTGTCAAATTTTAACAAAACTAAACGGTTTCTCAACCAACACCCAGAGATAATTGTTACAAAAGCTGGCAAAGGCAACAGACCTGTCGTGGTTAACACTATAGACTATCTCACAAATGTTAATAATCTACTAGATGATCAAACCACCTACAAGGTTTTAGCGAAAGATCCAACTAAAATCTATGAAGGACAAAAAAATGCGCTAATCAAAAAGTGGGTCGATAGTCAATTAATGTCGGACAGAACTGGTCGATCTATTAGAACCTATAACTCTGTACCGAAAATCTATTTTCTGCCAAAGATTCACAAACCGAACTGCTCTTATCGACCAATTGTTTCAAATCTGGGCTCTCCCACTTACAAATTAACATTTACAAAATTCTGCGCAAAACCACTTACTGAAATTCTAGGGTCAACAGAATATCACACTAAAGACTCGTGGTCCTTCGCAAAAGAAATGCAAGGAAAAAACCTTCCATCTGATCACGTTCTCATCTCTCTGGATGTTACCTCCCTGTACACAAACGTTCCGACAAAATTAGCGCTTCAATGCATCAACGAGCGGTGGCATGAGATTAGTTCTCACACTTTCCTACCAAAAGATGATTTCATTGAAGGGGTTAGATTATGTCTAGATTCTACCTTTTTCCAACATAAATGTCAATTTTATCAACAAATTGAAGGAGTTGCCATGGGCTCCCCAATTAGCCCCGCCGTCGCTAATTTAGTCATGGAATCTTCAGAATCACAAGTCATTAGCAGCCTCAGTTACCAACTTCTTTTTTTTAAACGATTCGTGGATGACATCATCACAGCAGTACACATTGACAACTTACAAAACATTGTTGAGAAGTTTAATCAATTCCATCCTAAATTCAATTTCACCTCCGAGGTGGAATCTAACAATAAAATTAGCTTCCTTGACATGTTATTACACCGGAACAACAACGTCATCACCTTTTATAGATTGGTACCAAAAACCAACTTGGTCAGGTCGATACTTACACTATTCCTCACACCATCCTGAGGTTCATAAAAAATGTATCGTGGCTGGTTTGTTTGACAGAGGTCTGATCCTAAGTGATCCACAATTGTGAGAGAAGAACCTAAATTTCATTACGAACACTTTAATCGACAATGGATACCCTATATCAAATTAATCAACTCAATCAAATCCATCAGAGTTGACAAACTATATAATAGTTGGGCTTTCCAAGAGCGATTAGAGAACAACTCACCTGGCTATAGCAATATCACTGTTTTGCCCTACATAAAAGGTCTCTCTGAACAAATCCAAGCACTGCTAAGAAAACATGGCACAAGAGCAATCTCCAAAGTACCAAATAACACCTCTCGTTTATTCTCAAAACTTGAAGATCACGTTCCGATGGTAGATCAATCAAACTGAATATATAAAATCGATTGTCTAAACTGTGATCTCTGTTATATTGGCCAAACCAAACAACATCTACACAAACGGGTGTACAATCACTCCCATAGCATAAAATATAAGGACTTATACCGGGTGTCCCATTTTAATCTTACACCTGATTTATCTCGGAAAGTACTGCTCGGATCGAGTAATAAGTAATATTAAACTTTTAGGATTTCGAGGGGGACGTTCAAAAATAATTTTTTCAATTTTATGTAATAACAAATGGTGGCGTAAAAATGGGAAACATGTTTTTTTTAAATGGGAACATGACTTGTTTTGTTCAACAAAAAATTTGTTAGGTCAAAACTAACAACTTTTGTAGGAAACATTTTTCAATTGTTATTAACAATTGTCCATGTTTGGCGTGTGTGTTTGTGTCTGTGTGCATGTATGCATACATGCATGCGTGCATGCGTGCGTGTCAAACATGAACAATTTTTAATAACAATTGAAAAATGTTTTCTACAGAAGATATTAGTTTTGACCTAACAAATTTTTTGTTGAAAATAAGTTATGCTCCCATTGAAAAAGAAACACGTGCGTCATTTTTACGACACCATGTTTTTCTAAATGGGAACAAGACTTATTTTCAACAAAAAATTTGTTAGGTCAAAACTAACATCTTCTGTAGAAAACATGTTTCAATTGTTACTAACAATTGTACATGTTTGGCACGCACGCACGCATGCACGCATGCATGTATGCATACGTGCACACACACACACACACGCCAAACATGGACAATTGTTGATAACAATTGAAAAATGTTTCCTACAAAAGTTGTTAGTTTTGACCTAACAGATTTTTTGTTGAACAAAATAAGTCATGTTCCCATTTAAAAAAAACATGTTTTCCATTTTTACGCCACCATTTGTTATTAAAAAAAAATTTTTTAAATTATTTTTGAACGTCCCCCTACAAATCCTAAAAGCTTGATATTACTTATTACTCGATCCGAGCAGTACTTTCCGAAATAAATCAGGTGTAAGATTAAAATGGGACACCCGGTATAAATCTGCTCTCAGTGAACATTCTCGCGATCTAACCTTAGATCACAAGTTTGATTTCGATAACACAGAAATTCTTGCAAAAGAATCCAACTATCATCACAGGCTTATAAAAGAAATGTTAAACATCTCAAGAAATCTTACTTGTAATAGACGCACTGACATAGATAACCTAAGCAACTTGTACGCTCCTTTGTTAATGTGAGAATCGATCGCTCTTTCAAATTTTCGCGGGTTTGACACTATGCTCCAATTGGGTACATACATTATCGATTATTGATTTTCTATCTCTTCGCCACTGCGCGCCATCTTGACAACACCTTACGTGCGATCGAAGAGCAATTTTGGTATGTTTTACTCGGTTTTTTACCATCCTTCGGTCAATTCTCACACCTCCACTCGATTTAAGGAGGCTCTAGCACAAAGGGCCGATTTGTGTGGGGGCTTACGCGAGGGCCTCTATTTTTACAGAAGACCGCAAGTTTGTCATAACACAGTTGCTTCCGATAAAATTATTGTTAATTCTATGAATACATTATTAATTTCGCGCCACTGAATAAAAACCGTGAAAGAAGAATAATTTTACGGTACGATACTGCATACATAAGTATGGCAACACCGCGATTCTCTATCTCACTTTCTCCAGTGCTAGACGGATGGAGGTTCAATTCTCGCGCAGGCCCTCTGCCATCATATTTCGGTCTCGCTGCCGAATTTCTACGCGGTTCCATAACCTCTCTAAATTTCAAATTTTTCGAGACTTTGACATCGAATATCTCATAATATGAGTCGGTGACCCCATACTGTATTATTGTATTTGCAATCCTCGCGATCTAATCAACATTACTATAGTTTTTCGTAAACATCTGTGTAGTAAATGTAGAGATATCAATTGGCCCATGTCTTTCGAGAGGGATCCTGCCATAAGGCCCATGTTAAAAATTCCAATTTCAACTATTTTTATCTTGCGTATTTAGTCGGTGACCCGGTCTGAAATCTCGCATACGTGAGAATGGGTGCTTGATTTATAATATACTGAAAATTTATTTTTTTCTGTGCATGACCCGTTCGTGCTAGAGCCTCCTTAAACACCCTCACTAATCTGTACAATGTATAATTCTTAATTTTTCACTACCATGGATCACTTTTATGTATCCACATGGTGACCTAACCTCACTTCTTCAAATTATGTAACGGTCGATTTCCACATGGTCATTCCACTTATACTAGAATATAGTACTCTTACAAATTAGATAAGTTAGCAACAGTAAGTGGTCAGGGCCGGATTAACCATTAGGCAGAGTAGGCAACTGCCTAGGGGCCCCGCATCGACTGGGGGCCCGTGCGCCCACCAAGAAAAACAAAAGTTTTTGCGAACGAAAATTTTATTCGGAAATTTGTATGAAATTCCGCAATAACAATATCGCGTGTCTAGTGGTATAAGGTCGTATCCACTAAAAAGTTGATTTTGGTGGTAGAAGGTCGTATATTTTTTTGTCCTTTGCCCTTCGCTATTATAGTGTCCAAACCGCATACATCTATGAAAATTAGCCGAAAGAAAAAATAAAGGTGAAAGGTTGTAAGTACCTACTGGCGGTTACATCCTTTCATTTCTAGATTAGAAAAAAAAAATCGTGCTCACTAATGATGTATGGTCGTATCCACCATTTTCATTTATATTATATAATATTTTTACAAATCCTTAGAAACCTCTGAAACGTATAGATAAATCAAGTTCCGGACGAAATTCCAAAATTTTTTATTTTCAACAAAAAACAAAATCAACGCACTAAAGCTATAAGGTCGCATCGACAATTCTTTTTACTTTTTATACTTTTTTTTACAAAACCTCTAAAAACATCTGAAACGCATAGATAAATCGAATTTTGGATGAAAATCCAAAATTTGTATTTTTTAACAAAAAAAATTAACAATTTAAGGACGTTGCCTACCTCCACGAATACAGGCTCTCACTATATCGAATTTATCTACGATGTCATTCAATATATCGCAATTCTCTTTGAAGCATGTTGAAGACAAAAGAAGGATCTATGTCGTGACGTAGGCCGATTTTAGAATTTCGTTTTGAATTTTCCAAAAAAAAAACGCTGTCGAAAGTAGGCATATTTTGCGACGTGCTACAGCGAAGACTAGACGTTTATTAAAAAATCGGGCTACGTCACGACATAGATGCAACCTTTACCTTCAATTTGAGCCCAAAATCAATACAATCGTACATAAGACTAGCGAGAAAACTTGTATGAGCCGAGGCAGAAATCGCAATTTTTCCGCCCAGAGCAGCCAATCCCGAGCGCCTATCCCTACTCCGTCGTAGCCCCGGGAGTCGGTCCCAACCGTTATCCCCTCCACTTTCGCGCGGGAATCCAAATTCTCCCGCGCTGGCTCACTAGGCAACGTCCTTAACGGTAAAAGGTCGTAAAATGCGTTAATAGTATATTATGCACCTAGGGCGGTAAAGGTTGTTTTCGACGAGTGCGAGGTTGTATTCCGAGGCGAAGCCGAGGATTACAATCGCACGAGTCTAAAACAACGTTTGTCCTGTGGTGCATACGATATTTTATACACCAAAGGGAAATAAAGCGGTTTTTTCGGCTGGAACAGGGGAATAAACCGCCGTTTATATCCCTGAGGTGTATAAAAAAAATAATGGTGATATGACCGTTTACCTTTAGCGTTTTAATAATTTTTTTTAATCTTGAAAATTTTGAAAAAATCCCGGTTATTTTCACTTTTTTCCACGTTTCACGTCATTTTAGAGTGTTTCGAAAAAATGAGTAAAAAAAAAATAATGTCGATATGACCTTTAGCGTATGAATAATTTTTTTTGAATCTTGAAAATCTTGAAAAAACTTCGGAATTTTCACTTTTCTCCACGTTTCACGTCATTTTAGAGTATTTCGAAAAAATGAGTAAAAAAAAATAATGGCGATATGACCAACCTTTAGCGTTTTAATAATTTTTTTCCGGCACAGGCATGAACAAGTCACTTTTCGACGCCTGTTTTCGGCCCATACAGTGGCTCTTTTTATGGCTAGCCGAAAAAAATTTTTTTTGAGTAGTTGTGACGCGCAGTTCCTGACTTTTGTTGCGCGGTACGAACTGCGCATCTCAGAGCTGCCACACAAAAGTATTAGACGGCAGTTGATGCGGAGGTCGAAATGTGGACCTCAACTGGCGTCAAGTGACTCTTCATGCCTTTGCCGGAAAAAATATCGTATGGGGCGCACCCGTAAAGTAACTGTTCGGCGAGGTTATGTTTTTAGTACTCTCCGTTGGCTTTACCTTAGGCTCGCCGGTAAAACCAACGGCTCGTACGAAAAACATAACCTCGCCCGAAAACAGTGACTTTACGGGCATGCCACATAATATACTATTTCACGGCACAGGCATTAAAAAGTCACTTTTTGACGCCTGTTTTCGTTCTGATAAGTGGCACTTTATACGGCTAAGTTCAAATTTGCGGTATAAAGTCTTTATTCCGCAACTTTGATGCGCAGTTCGAAGTGCGCATGTCAAAGTTGCGGAATAAAGTCTTTATACCGCAGGTTACCCCCTCTCTACTACCTTTTACAGCAGCTCCTATACGCAGTTCGTGCGGAACTCAACTGGCATCAATTAAAGTGACTATTAATGCCTTTTCCGTAAAAAATATTGTATGGGGCGCGCGCAGAAAGTAACTGTTCAGCAAGTTTATGTTTTTACAGTTACTTTCTGCGCATGCCACATAAATATCTATTTTTGAATCTTGAAAATTTTGAAAAAACTTTGGATTTTTCACTTTCCTCCACGTTTCACGTCATTTTAGAGTATTTTGAAAGAATGAGTAAGAAAAAAATGGCGATTGCGACCTTCCCAGTCAACACACCTGTCTAAAAGAGTTCTTGTAAGAGCTCTTGCTCAAGACAGGAAAAAGAGTCTCACGATAGTGTTCTTTTCGAAGTCTTTTAGAAGTCAATATTCCGAAGTCGAAGTATAGATCTCTATATGAGGTCATTTATCAGAGCTCTTTCAACCAGATTCGTTATGAGGTCTAAAAGAAGTGCTGACTACACATGAACCTAACCTAACCATGTTCAACCTAACAAGTAACTTGACATACGTTTATGACGAATATTGAACTCACTCGGACACGAGTAATGGTCGCTCAGGTTTTTGGTAGATCAAATAGCGGTAAGTGTTGAATACCACTAATCATTTATATCGAATATCGAGTTGCGTTTACGGAGCGCCATCATTTATCCTCATTTGAATATATTGATCATACATACAATGAAATATCCTCAATCCTTGAAACTATCATGAATCTAACCTCACTTTTTTCTAGCACATACACAGGTGCGTATGCTGCAGTCTGTACCAATCGTTGCACCACGTGAATATTTATTCATTCGTAAATTTCAGTAACCGAGTATTCGAAGACCACCTTGTGCGAGTTGAGAACAGTTCCATGACTGTGGCAAGCGGGCATTCGGCTGGGATATCATAAGCATAATAGAAGCATCCAACTGATCTGCACCCGTAATAGAAATTATAAGTCATCTGCACTCTCTAAATTTGCATCAGTGAATATTCACTGATTCGCAGGGAGTTTCACTGATTCAGATTGAGAGAGCACTGAATACTTTTATATAAATAAGTTGGCTTAAGAATCATAATTCTACGACGATAATGAAGAAAGACATCGCTGATAGATAATTTCGCATCGTATACCTGTGTATTATGTATCATATATGAATTCGTATACAATAACCATGTTTTTAACAAATTCACAAAATCCCTCTCATGATACTTCATTTATACTATTTTACCTGACTTATAAGAATTTCTTGAATACATGCATTCAGCATTCAGAATGCGCCGAGTTTTAATATTCCGCAAATTTCGTGCATTTTAAATGCTGAATGCATGTATTCAAGAAATTCTTATAAGTCAGGTAAAATAGTATAATTGAGTTCCAAAAGCATTCTTCTAACAGACTTCTAAAAAATTTCGTACTTCTGAGCTCTTCGCTCAAGTTCTAAAAGAGCTCATTTCGAGATGATCAAGAGCCTCAGATTGGAGTCGGAAAAGATTGCATAAGAAGTCTTTCGGACTTCTTTTAGGACACTTATCGATGCTCGATTAAGAACTCTAACTAATTTTCACGAGCTCCATCAGAGGTCTTTGAGAGCACATATTGTTCATTGGGTTGTACCTTTACTGAACACAATTATTTTTTTTGGGTTAGAGATGGAAGGGCATAACCGCCAGTACTTACGACCTTTCACTGTTAGTTGATTAATTTTGCAATTTCTAGTTTTCTGAATGTATTTTAACATATTTCGCGTAAATACGGTGAAAAAAATTTTGACATGCCTTTTTACCTTTATGCGTGATAAAAAGTCGTATATTGGCGCATACGACCTTATACCATTAGACACGCGATACCATTGCTTGCCTAGGGGCCCGGACACGGTTGTTGCCTAGGGCCCCGGACAGAGTTAATCCGGCCCTGTAAGTGGTGTATTTTGTGGTGTGTTCCACAGGCTTGATAATGATTGGCCATGATCCAATCGAAACGTCGTCTTCAATAAACAATTTTCAAGTCCAACATGACTGTTATACCCACGAGTCTCTCTCCACTTGTTCGCTAAAACAGTCAAGAACTCTTCCTATCGTATTCTAATATCGTCATATGACATTTACAACGCACAATAAACCCGGCAACAGAGTTTTCATCGCACACAGCTTGTACCGTCCGAACTTCCCCAAGTTCATACCTACACCCGGTCGACCATATGCATTAATGCAATTCGAAGTTCTTCCGTCGTGAATGTTGCATACGCTACATACACTCAGCTTCGTTTATGTAAGCGTTATGTATTCCCTTAAGTAAAACAGAATTTTCATAAATTAATTTTCCCGAACAGTAACTTAACGCTGATGCAACTGTTTTTCATCTGCTGCGGTTGACTTGAGTCCAATAAAAATATGTTCGACATGCATACTTGCTGCAGATCATAATCGGACGACACTTAATCATGAACGCAAACTCGAAGACTGTATACTTTAGAGATACTGGTTTGTCAGCATAATTATTACTTTCAATATATGTATGGCACCCGAATACGGGCCTGATACGAAGTTTTGGAGAATAAGCAATCTCGTTTTATCGTTGGATGTTACCTCAATAAATTTTCCTGTGCACTTTCGCTCAGCGATTTTATGCAGATGCCTGCTGCATCGGTGAAAGCACCTCCAAAGCCGTGTATACTTTGATAAGTGATGTCGGTATTCAGTCGCAAGATTACGTCAGCGGGAGTGAATTCACTGCTGAATACGCCCGTCGTTATGTTAAGCCGCAAGCCGTCCTTGCTCGAAGTGTACCGCACATATGATCCTGCTTCCGGAACGACGTGTTCCGGGGTGCTGTCACAGTAGGTAGCATTGCACACGCATACGGTTCCATCATTTCCGAAGTCACGGGGTACGCAAAGGACGGCTCCCGCTGTGAATGTCAAGAAAAGCATTTGTAATCAAGAATTTCCATGGCATCGTTTTACACTTGTAGAATCTTGGCAAGTTTGACTCTGATATTCTTTTTACATGAAAATGATCAGTAATTTTGACAGACTTCTGTCATGAAACATTATGAATATGATAAGTTCTCATGCTTAAATCTTGTTTTGCGTTGCGATATTTAGTAGAATATATACGACTTTTTATTCAGAACAGACAATTGATCGGGAATCTTTCTCGCTATTCCAGACCAACATTTTTTATTTCACCATTTTTTTCGGAAGTCCAGAATGACGAGCAGACAAGTATGGAGTAGGGCTGTACGGTTTAACCGGCTCAACCGGCCAAGACGGTTAATCTGGTTAATTAGCCGATGGCTTAACCGGGTAAGCGGCCAAGTCGGCCAAACGAATAACCGGTTAACCGGCGAAAACGGTTAACTCGGTTAACTCGGTTAATCGGCTAATGGTTTAACCGGTTAACCGGCGAAGACGGTTAACGTTTAACCGCGGTGAACGGTTAGGTTGGCCAAAAAATAATTTCATCAAGAGGGTCGGATACCTTTCAGAAGAGCCCTATGAAGTAATGATGTCATGAGTTACTGATTTTTTTTCACGTACTATTTTCATGAAAGATTAACTTCGTAGAGCCTCAAAATTTTAAGACGACATCTTCGTTTTTTTGAGAATGCGATTTTATATGCGAATATGTGTGTTTTATTGGTTAACTACTACACAAAGGTTTTTCAAACCTTCAATATATTTACAAAACCGAAACTACGAAGTATGCCTCATAAACTTGCCTCTACGAGACGATTAAAATTGAAACGCCTTTAGCACACTTCCTCTTCTATTATTACTCACACTGGTTTCCTCATTACTGGTTTGAAACACCGTCTTAGGTCGCCTTAGGTTACCCTATCATGACGTCTCTTGAAGTCACGTTTAATAACCTTTTCTTGTAACATAAAGTTTAAAGATCGAGCCCCCCTTCCGAGCGTAGTGCTTTCGCGTGCCGCTTCCAGCGTAACGCCTCCCCCCCCCTTCAGAGCGTAACGCTTTCACGTGACTCTGTCAGCGTAACGTCACACGTAACGCGTAACGCCCCCCACCCCCGCCAACCTCAGTAACTTCAACTAACCAACTTCAGTAAGGAAGGTTTTTCAAACCTTCAATCGAAAATTCCATCATTTTCAGCTCATATTCAGGTTGACCCGTAGTGCCCCATGGGGTCAACTATTGTACCCCACGCGTGGGACACAATGGGTCAAAATTTCTTCACTGGAAATGCATTTTCATCACTTTTTCTATGCAAGATATCGAAATTTTCGTTTTTGGACATTGTTGCCATTGAGTTGAGTCGTGAATGCCGCCTGGTCACGTTTTCAAATATCTTTCAAAAAAAAAAAAAAAAAATTGAAAAATTGAAAAGTGAGAACTGCCCCATTGTGCCCCACTCTCCCCTACGCAAATCCAGCCTCCAATAAAAAAAAAATGTATACGAGCTCTTCACATCCTACTTATAGGAATGATCAATAGAGATTTTCTCTAGTATGGAAGCTTTCCGACTTCAGTTAATAGAGGTTTCTATAATTATTAGATTTTGCTAAAAAATTTCACAATCTGATCAAAGAGTTGAAAAATTCGACGCTTTTTTGTCATTATTTCGCACCTCCAGAATCAAAGTGTAGGTAACATCTAAAAAAATACTCTTCGTGAATTTGCTTCCCTGCTAAAAATTCCCGAGAGGACCAGTCAGGACCTTGTTCCAAATTACGACGTGGGGAATGGACCTATGTGGATCCATGTGGTCCTGACTCGGGAATTCACTTTTCTGAAGTGAAAAAGGGCCCTACTGAAAATTCCCAAGTCAGGACCTCATGGGTCCACATAGGTCCATTCCCCACGTCGTAATTTGGAACAAGGTCCTGACTGGTCGTCTCGGGAATTTTTAGCAGGGTTTCAAATGAAAGTCAATGGTAATCCACGAGGTTTTGAGGAGTTTTGAATAATCGAGATTTTTTGAGTTGTTACACTTCAATTCTGGGGGCACGACTTGTGCATTTCGATCTTGACATGTAAAGGCATGTATTTATAATGTATAACGTGCAGACATGCACATGCATTCGTTGCGCTTGCACGAAACTCCGAAATCCCCGGATTTTTTGACGTCTTCGAGTCCACCCCGGCTCGGAAACGACGAATATCGTCATTTTCCCGCGACCGGGTCGTCGTACGAGCTAACATTTTCAATCAAACTTCGTTAAAATGTCCGGCGACATGCCATAAATTGGCATTTCTGATCTTGGAATCAGACTTTTTTTGTGTTTCGTGGTGTTTTCGAGTCTGTCCGAACTTGGGGACGTCAAATGTCGCCGTTCGGTCCCAGCTGCACCTTTGTATGAGCTAAAATTTCAGAAAAATATGGATTTTCGTTGAAATGTCCGGCGACATTGTACGGTGATCTCGAACGCTGGAGCGATATGACCATCCGATTTTCATGAAAAATAGTAAGGGGGCGTCCACAAATTACGTGAGGCGTTTAGGGGGGGGGGAGGGGGTCGAGCCGGATCTCACCCAATCTCACGTGGGGGGAGAGGGGGGGTCACGGCCAATATCACGTAATTTTTTTTATTCATAAATTGTGTTTTTTCATTAGAAATCCAAGGCAATCAAGCAAAATACGCATTTCGAAAAATCTCACGTGAGATTAGGGGGGAGAGGGGGTCGAGCCAAATCTCACGAAATCTCACCAAGGGGGGAGGGAGGGTCGAAAAATCGCAAAAATTGCCTCACGTAATTTATGGACGCCCCCTAATCCGAAGTGTTTGGGGTCGCTGAATCAGAATCTGAATATTACACATAATAATGATACAGCGCTGAAAACACAACATAAAGATCGAACAAGACAGTTTTCTTCTTTACCATAAGAATTATTTATTCGGATTCGATCTATGTTACAATATATATTAGCATTGAAAATGCTTCCGTTTTCGGGGTAATAGTGCACCACTGGTTCAGTATAGGGGTTCAGATATCAAATTTTTCGAAAAATGTCACGAAAAAGCGTTACGCTGGTTGAGCACCAATGGTTTGAGTGGGTCCAGCTAGCCATGAATTCTGAGGTTCGACGGTTGCGAAACAATTGAGAAAATATTGGATACGTAAACGTGAAATTCGCAATGTTTTACAGCATTATCCAAATAATGTATAGTAAAGAATACATTCCTCTTCTACAGATCAGATGAAATTCGGAAACAGAGAGCGAATTGTTTTGAATCGAATTCGCAATAACTTGAGTCACCCAGACAGCACAAACACATCTATGCAATATGTATAAAATATATCGAAAATTATATCCAATATCAGTAGAATATTTGTAAATCTTCAAATTACGTGCTTGAAATATTGTAGCAATATAGGTTTGATCCTTTTTTAATATTCAGCATATGTATTCTCGGGATATTGTACAAATATTTGAATAATATTTCACGAATGTCCTATACAGCAATGCAACGTTGCAGCAATATTGAAGCAATGTTGCAGTAATATTGTGTTGTACTGCTGTGTGTATAACGCGAAGCTGGATTTTGAATTCGGGATAGATGACTGGGAACAATTCGTCGAACGAATGGACCTTTACTATGTAGCCAACGATATCTCAGATGAAAATAAGAAGCGAGCAATATTCCTAATTAAAGTGGATGCGAAAACGTACGCGATGATCCGAAAGATATGTGCGACGGATAAGCCGAATGAAGTAGCAATCAAAGACATTGTCAAGAAAGTAAAACAGTATTTACAACCGAAAGTTAACGTTACAGTGCGGAGAGCAGAATTTCGACGCCGAGGGCAAAAAACAGATGAAACCATAGGTCAATACGTAGCAGCATTGCAAGCACTAGCCGTAGAATGCAAATTCCCGGACGCAAACGATTCGATAAAAGATCAACTCCTAACAGGGATACGCGATAAACAGATAAAAATAGAACTTTTCAAAAACGAAAACTTAACACTGGATGTCGCGCGTAAAATAGCAACAGCCATAGAGGAGGCAAACGTTGCTGCAGAATGTGTGGGTAGTGAGACGACCCAAGGCGAAAACAGTGAGGATAAACAAGTGGACAAATTATACACGAAGCATAGAGGTAACGCACACAAACAAAGTCAAGCAAAATCACGATACGGACGATCCCAGGGCCGATCGCACGCTCCATCACAATCCAAAACAGATTCGACCCAATGCCGATGTTGTGGAAAACCGGGTCACACAAGAGAAGGGTGTTGGCATAGGAAGAAAAACTGCAACAATTGTGGCAGAGAGGGACACCTAGAAGGAGTATGCAAAAAAGGAGCAAGAGCGGTGAAGAAGGTACAACCGTCGGACAGCGATACAGACTCGGAGCGGGAAGAAGAAACTACGGAAGAATCAGACGTTTCATACATGACCAGTGAGATAAGAAATTGTAACTCATGTAGGGTAAAACCTCAGTTTTTATCTCTCAAAGTAGACGGACAAGTAATTGATATGGAAATTGACGGGGGCTCGGATATTTCACTAATTAGTAAAAATGATTATGCGAAACTATTCCCAACAGTATTATGGAAATGATAAAAAAAAATCGGATTTAAGTACGGAAATATCCGAGCCACCGGAAATCTATATATAATGGGGGACACAGGCAAACCATTAATAGGTAGAGAGTGGCTAGATAAGTTAGGGCTGTGGCCACTACAAATAGTACAGTCGGTGGATAAAATAAAACACCAAAGAAAAGAAGTGAACGTGATAAAAAATGAAAACGAGAATTTGGAAGAATTGAGAAAACGTTTTTTCGTAAAACATGCAGATTTGTTTACACCCGGATTGGGAAATTTCACGAAAGGTAGCTTTGAAATCGTGTTGAAAGAAAATACGGTACCAATCTATGTCAAACCACGTTCAGTTCCTTTCGCCTTGAAATGGAAAATAAACAAGGAGATTGATAGGTTTGTCAAAGAAGGGGCTTGGACCCCGGTTGAGATTAGTGAGTGGGGTACACCAATCGTACCGGTACTCAAGCCGGACGGTCTGGAAGTTCGTCTGTGTGCGGATTACAAGGTTACGGTCAACCCGAACATACTGAAACGAAGACTGTTTCTCCGCTTTTCTCTAGGTCTCTGACAACGAAGTAAATGTGAGTCAAGAAAGTACGCCAATCTCCAAACCAAATATCTTGCAATATTCTCAGTATATTCTGTAAACGTGTCAACTCTTTAAAGTCTGGGACAAGACTGTTTTTACAATAATAATTCTTATGCTCTTCTCTTAATAACAAATTATCAGCTGTTTTCCCAGCCCACTAAAAACTCCGGCTGTCAAAGTGACAGCAAACATCTGATCGTTAAAATCTAACGGGAGTCCCCGTAACACTACTCCCCCCTCAGAAAAAGAGTCGTCCCGACTCTTGGAAGAACGATCGACCATAGTTAACTAATCGATATAAAAAAAAACTACTAGAGCTGAGGCTCTTCAAAACTGGTGTTCTTCCAAGAACTATCCGGCATTCGCCTTTTTACTACTTTTTGGAAAACCCCAGAAAACCAAAAAGTGGATAGAAAAATTCCAAACAACATCCTTAAAAACTACGACATTGATTCTTCATCGCCAGAACGGCGTCTTCATCGAAGATCCCGAATCTGTTCATTGAAGATCCCGAATCTCTTCATCCAATGTCCTTTCCAACCAAATCAGCAGTATGCTGAAAACTGAGTCTCGTCCACGAAGACGGTCCTTGTAACGAAAACTTGTCCATCCGAAAGAACCTCGTCACATAAATTCAGGAAATCGTCAGGAACAAACAAGGAACCGCTTCCGCGAGGACCCTCAAAAATTTCTTCACCTTAAATTGGAAGGACAAGGATGAGTGATGGGATCGGTCGAGGAAAGAAAAAAAAAAAGAAACAATTGGTCCGATCGTAGCTTTCCCAAAAATAGAAGTGTCGAGCGTAATCCTCTAATCCGGTGAAGAAATTATCAAGCAAAATCGTTCGAACACCGTCTCTTGTCTTATCCAGCCCTCGTAGAACCGCTCCATATCCGTTGGTAAAAGAAAATTCTAGGAAAACCTTCAAAAATGGAAACTTCCATACCTACAACTGAGACGGGAAAACTGCCAGTATCCACTTTGTAAATCTATGGTTGAGAACCATTTTGCTCCAGCAATCATGTATAGTGTGTCTTCAATCCTAGGGATTGGATATGAATCTTTCTTTGTTATATCGTTCAAAAATCTATAATCAATGCAGAATCTTTTTGTTCCGTCTTTCTTTTTTACCAAAACTATGGGAGAAGCCCAAGGGCTACACGAAGGTTCGATTACATCGCTAGCGATCATGTCATTTACCAATTTCTCTACTTCTTCTCGTCCGTTAATCGGCAATCTTCTAGGTGCCTGTTTAATTGGCGAATTGTTTCCTACGTCAATTCTATGTTGACCCAATTGGCAGCAACCCAAATCTTTAGAATCTTTTGCAAAAGCTCCTTGAAATTCTACTAACAAGTCACTCAAGCTTTCCTGCTGGGTGAACTCTAGGTCCCGAGAAGATTGATCAAATAAATTCTGCAGAAAGATTGGTACTTGTTTGATTCCTCGAAGTCTTGGGGCAAGATTTTGTCCGACTGGTTTTTCCTGAGACACAGGTCTTGAAGTTAACAAAGGAATCATGATAACCCCGGAAATTAGTGTGTGAGCTTTCACATTAATATTGCAGTTATGTATTAGTAGAAAATCCATTCCCAGAATTCCCTCATCTTCAATATCTGCCACCAAGAATTCGTGAGACGTTTTTAGATATCCCTCTACGTCTATATTGGCAGCGACTTTTCCCAAAACAGGGGCTGTCTGTCCTGTCGCTGTTCTAAGTGAAGTATTTGTGGAATTTAGTGGAAAACACTGAAGCAGATCCGAGCGTACAATTGACACCTCGGCTCCGGTATCAATTACCCACAAACAGTTCACTCCATTAACTGTTCCTCTGGCATAAAGTCCCGATCCGGTATACCTTCTAATAACAACTTGATCGTTCCTAGTGTTGGAAGCAGAAGGATTTGGCTGCCTGATTGAATTATTGTAATTACTAGTACTCGGGACAGCCAAGTTTGAAGTCTGGTTAGTCTGTACAGTTCCGTCTCTATTTTGATTGTCAGTCGACCTGGTTTGCCAATTATTATTTGGTCTGTCTCTATTTTGACTATCTGTCGGCCTTGTTTGCCAATTATTATTTGGTCTATCTCTATTTTGGCTTTCTGTCGGCCTTGGCTGCCAATTATTATTCCTCCAAGATTGGTTTTGGCTTTGATAACGATTAAAGTTGTTGTTTCTGTTCTTGTCTTGGAAGTGACGCTGAAGCGCAAAACAATTTTCAAAAAGATGTCCCTTCTTTTTACAATAAAAGCACTCCCGATCAAACCTTGATTTATTTCCACTGGGGTGGAAAGAATTATCTGTTGTCTGTGATTTATCTGTATAGTTTTGACCACCCCAGAAGGAAGAATTATTTGTCATTTGCGTGTTATCATTCCTCCTCTGAGGAAACGATCGTTTTACTTCCAACACTTGTCTCACTGTTTCCTCGTTTCCTTCATTTTCTCTAGTTTCAAATTGCCTGACTCGGTTTGAGCCGAGATCTTCCTTATTGATTGCCTCTAGTTCTAATGCTTCAATGATGGCTTGATGTAACGTTGAGGGGGCTGCCACTCTGAGTGCTTGTTTTAGATTTTGGTCTGTTATTGCAGAAATAAATTTCGTGCAAGCTATTTGTTCTCGCGTTCCAGTCGGACAGTCTGGCAACGCGTTTCTCATTAATCTTTCAATATCGTGTCCCAGAGAGGCAAGCTCCTCGTTACGGCCCTGATGACGATTTTCTAATTGTGTATAAAACAATTTTGACAAATGCTCATCACCGTATCTCCTACTCAGAGCCGTGCAGATTTTCTCATAGTCTTTCAAGTCCGAGTTAGAAAGTGTCGAAAGAACAGTTAAGGCGATTCCTCTTAATGAACTAGTCAAAATCGCTGCTTTTTCTGTCGGTCCCCACCCATTGTGTTCCGCGATGATTTGAAATTGACGTTCAAAATCTGTCCAAGAAGTGGTTCCATCAAAAGTTCCGGGTTTTAAAGCGATTGAATTGACTTTAGGTTGTGTTGCCGGTCGTATCGGTTAAGTGAAACCGGGTAGGTCGTTGTTATACGCGAGTGGAACTGGTATTCCCTGGGTTTCGTGTAACGGTAAGAAAACATTAGAAGGATTGACAAAAGAGCGACTAGCTCCATAACCCGAAATACCAGCTTGTGACAGGTGATTAACTTGAACTTGGTTTCCTTGTGAGACATTCATTTGTCTATTTTCGTTCGAGTAATAACTAGCAGACGGAACATCGAAAACACTGACAGCTGGCTGTGAAAATTGTGACACCAAACCTCTATTTTCGATGCCTCTGGATATCTGCGTGACGGGTGCTCCATTGACGGTCTCTCGAACCCTGTCAATATTTAATGAACTACCCTGGAAATTAAACACGGCATTCGAAGTGTTTGGCAGCTCAGGAACAGTCTCTCGTACATGTTCTGCATTCATTCTAGCCTCTCCTACGTTTCGATAATTCTGATTTTGTGACGACTCTGATATCTCAAGTTCTCTCAGGTGACCGTCGCCACACATCATAATAGGCATTCTACTCCTGTTGTCAACCCGCATTGTATTTCCAATGCGGTCGCACTGTGGCTGCATCCTGGTAAACGTCGTCTGTGCGAGCGTTGTACCCGAATCTAATGATCTACCAGCAAAGATGGGGTTTTCTGTCCCCGTAACTGGCACTGACCTTGTGGTAACCTCTGTTACCTGTTCGTTAATTACAAACGGAACTGGAGCTGGAATTGGACACGTCGGGATTGGGATTCGCGCCGGGGTAACAACGGGAGGATTCTGTGAAGTGGGTACCGGAATCTGAAGATTTTCCATCTTTTTCATAAATTCCTCCCTCTCACGCCTGTCCTGTTCCCGTTCTTTTTCTCTTTCTGCCCGTTCTCGCTCTCGTTCTAACCGCTCCCGTTCTCGTTCTCGTTCTTTCTCAGTCCGTTCCTGTTCACGTTCCAATCGCTCTTGCTCTCGTTCTCGCTCTTTCTCTGCCCGTTCCCATTCTCGGTCTGTTCTTTCCTGATTTCTTTGTTCTTGAAACGCTAGCATCATTTGATTCATTTGAGACTGCATCGCCTCGATTATCGGTGACTGAACTGCACTATTGTTCTTGGTTCTGGTCCAAACGACTGGGAGTCGTAATAGAAGCAGCTCCTTCTTCGTTGAGTTGTTGTAAACGAGCCCTTTTCTGTGGCGTAGCAGTCAGTTCTTCCTCAACTTCTCCGCAAGATAAATCATGAGTTCGTCTTGTACGAGGCATCTTTTCTCAAGTCCTTTTTCAAATTCTTTTTGAAGTCTCCTCTCAAAAGTCTTCACTCAAATTCTCTCACAATTCTTCTCTCGAAAATCTTCTTCAATTCGTCAATGCTCCTACTCACAATTCACTATTCGCTGTGCAGAAATCCCACTTCTGACACCAGTGAAACGAAGACTGTTTCTCCGCTTTTCTCTAGGTCTCTGACAACGAAGTAAATGTGAGTCAAGAAAGTACGCCAATCTCCAAACCAAATATCTTGCAATATTCTCAGTATATTCTGTAAACGTGTCAACTCTTTAAAGTCTGGGACAAGACTGTTTTTACAATAATAATTCTTATGCTCTTCTCTTAATAACAAATTATCAGCTGTTTTCCCAGCCCACTAAAAACTCCGGCTGTCAAAGTGACAGCAAACATCTGATCGTTAAAATCTAACGGGAGTCCCCGTAACAATACTAATAAATAGACACCCACTACCGCGAATAGAACACTTGTTATCAGAAATCGGTGGTGGCGTATACTTTTCGAAAACAGATTTAAAGGAAGCGTATGCGCAAGTCCAAGTTAAAGAGGAGAGTAAAAAAATTCTAACAATAAGCACTCATCGAGGCTTATTTCAACCAAATAAATTACCATACGGTATAGCGTCAGCACCCGGGTTTTTTCAGAGAGCAATGGAGAAAATTTTTTCCGGAATGCCTCAAGTGCAAGTATTCTTAGATGATATTGTAATCTGTGGAAAAACCGTGGGCGAGAATTTAAAAATAACGACCAAAGTTTTCAATAAATTACGAGAGTGTGGATTAAAATTGAAAAGAGAAAAGTGGGTCTTGTTAGAAAAAAAGATTCGTTACTTGGGGGTAGAGATAGATGAAGAACGAGTACACACACTAAAAGAACGAATCGAAGCTATCAACAAAACACCAGAACCAACAGATCTGAAGGGTTGACAAGCCTTCCTAGGAACGATCAATTTTTACGAAAGGTTCATTAAAAATAGAGCACAAAAATTACATGCGTTGTACAGTTGTCTGGAAAAAAAACAATTTGAATGGACTCAGGAATGCAAGATAGCGTTTCAATTGGCAAAAGACGAGTTAAAATCAGCGGGAGTATTGATTAATTCCGATCCTGATAAACCTATCGTATTAACGTGTGACGCGTCCGATTATGGTATTGCGGCAGTTCTAGCTCAAGAAACTCCAGAAGGAGAGAGACCGATTGCGTTTGGGTCTAAAACACTTTCGAAAAGCGAACGGAACTACGTAACCATTGACAAAGAAGCCAAAGCAATCATTTTTGGAATAACTAAATTCTACGACTACTTATACGGACGAGAATTTCTGTTAAAAACAGATCACGATCCTTTAGTAAGGATATTCGGTCCTAAAAAAGGAATATCTACAATGGCAGCGCGTCGATTGCAACGCTATGCGAATTTCCTGAGTGCGCTCATCTTCAAGATACAATATGTCAAATCAAAGGATAATTGTGCAGACGGACTTTCTAGACTCCTGATCCCTGAGAGAGAAGGAAATAAAGAAAAGAAGGAATTTACTCATCTAAATTACGTAGAATCATAAGAATTTACTAGTTTTGACAGTAAAGAAGCAGTGGCTCGGGAAACTAGAAAGGAAAAAAACCTGTCACAAGTGGCTATATACAGGGTGTTTCCTTTAACTCTGTCAACACTTTTAGGGTATGTTGGGGCTGCCTAGACGAGCATTTTGAGATAAGGCAACCATGGTCAGAAACTCATCTTAACGGCTGTGGAGGGCTTTGAAGGATATGGTACCGCGCGCTTGTTCATAGTAATAAATCAGATGTGATCACTTTCGACACAATATTTTATTTACAAAGTTCTTGTGTAAGATCAACAGAACGATAATCTTTGAAGAAAACAATAAACAATCAGAAAGAAAAACAAATCAATGAATGAAACATTGCGTCGAAAGTGATCACATCTGATTCAATCAAGGTGTCTACTCAAGTCAGGATCTAAAATTCCCTGAAAATTCCACGATATTCCAGGGAAATCTTTAATTTTTCCAGGCGTATCGAGATACGATTTTTATTGTTGTTTCCTAAAATACACTAGGCACCTTTTTTTTCAATTTAATACTGGTGCCCAATATTCCCCAATACTCCTTGTAAAACCCAATATTCCCTACAAATTTCGGGAGGAGAAAAAAAATCTTTGAGATTTTCAACCAGGTTTTTCAAGGACGTAGACACCCTGTCAATACACTTATACAAACAAACGCGCGGTACCAAATATTTCAAAGCCCTCCACAGCCGTTAGGATGAGTTTCCGACCACGGTTGCCTTACCTCAAAATGCTCGCCTAGGCAGCCCCAACATACCATAAAAGTGTTGACAGAGTTAAAGGAAACACCCTGTATATGAAGGAAGGCTGGCCAAACCGAAAAATGATTAGCGAGGAACTGAAAGTTTTTGAAAGTAGGAGGGATGAGCTGACAATTGAACAGGATTGCATCATGTGGGGATATCGGGTTGTGCTTCCAGAAAAATTGAGAACAAAGGTCTTGAAAGAACTGCACCTTACCCACATGGGGATAGTAAAAATGAAATCAGTCGCGCGTTCATACTTTTGGTGGCCGGGCATTGACGTAGACATTGAAAATGAGAGCAAAACATATCGCAAATGCACGCAAGTCCGTGACGATCCACCGGCAACGACGCTCAACCCATGGGCATGGCCAGGAAAACCATGGCAGCGTATTCATACCGACCTAATCGGGCCATTCCACGGAAAAAACTTTCTATTGATAATCGATGCCTATAGTAAATGGCCAGAAGTATTTGAACTGAAAACGATAACTTCAGAAAGTGTAATCAAATTCTTCCGGCAAGTTTTTGCACTTTTGGATTGCCTATCCAAATCGTGAGTGACAATGGTAGACAATATACCAGTGAAGAATTTGAGATATTCATAAAAAAGTACGGGATTAAGCACACGTTCTCAGCAGTCAAGCACCCATCATCGAATGGAGCGGCTGAAAATTTCGTAAAGACGATCAAAAAGAAAATGAAATCGCTTCTGCGACAAGGTGAACCAGTTCAAAAAGCCATAGATTTGATCTTATTCGATTATCGCGCAGTGAAACATAGCACAACGGGTGAATCACCAGCACGACTCATGCTAGGTAGAGAATTAAGAACGATATTTGATACTATGCGTCCGATCACAGAGCAGAAAGTCATAAATGAACAAAACAGACAAGTTCGAAACAAAGAAGGAAGGAGACTAGTTAAGTTTCAAGAGGGAGACAAAGTTTGGGCGAAATCATTCGGAAAAAACTCTGCCTTGTGGTCGGAAGGTATTATCGATAAAGTACTAGGACCAGTCACCTTACCAAATAAAGGGGGAAAAAGGGGGAGGCGTCGACAAACGTCATGTTGACCAAATTATTGAGCGAATATCGGATACTCAAAAAAACATTAACGCGGACAACAGCGTGGTGGTAACTACTAAGGAACCACGACGATCCGCTAGGTTACTCAAGAAAAAAAACACAACTACAAACTAGACTATACGCTAGATTTAAGAAGGAAGGAGTTGGACTGTATGTAAGGATTATGGTATAGTAATAAAGATAGAGTAAGTCTGTACAAGAGTGTATGCTGAGCGACGTCAGTTCTGAGTTAGCTCTTGCCCAATAAACACGTATTGTATACTACAGGTATTACTGTGTAAAGAGGGCCCCTAAGAAAAGTGGATAGAAGAAACATTTGGGATGAGGTCAAAAAAGAGGATTATTTAATTACTGTGTAATGTTATTCCTCCTACCTCCCATATAGTACAGTAATAATAATAGTACAAAAGCAAAAAAAAAAACGTGCTCCGACGGGGATTCGAACCGTGATCCCAACACCCGCCTCGTCCTACGAACCGCGCGCTCTATCCACGGCACCATACTACTCATTGAACGAGACAGCAACTTTGAGTTATATATCGTCAGAGCTTCATATTTACTGATGAATATTTAATCCGTCTGATCAAATAAATGCCCACGTATACATCCTTTGATATTATGTGTTATGATTCCATTTCATTAATACACGACCAGCATTCAATTTCACGTATTTTCGTTAGATCAAATTTGTGAAGAGTATACCAATATCGATATGTCAATATTGTAAAACACTTACAATATTCATATAATGAGGTTATGGGTTTATCCCACCTCGTTCTTCTTTAGGTTAGGTTCGACAATAAATCTGCGAAAACCGATTGCGTTGCTCTGTAAAGACAAAGTTTTCATTTATTTCAGACCTACGAACGCTATTTACAATATTTACAGTTCTACTAGGAATTATTATTACCTGTAAAGACAAAGAAACGACAATTAATGTTTTTTCTTTATCGTCGATCCTTCTTTTACAGTTCTAACCTATCTTTCTCTATTCATGTTCTTCTAGTCTCATCTATTGATATTTCCTCCATCTATGCCGTGGTCTTCGAACTCTCTCGAGAGTAATGGACACTGCTTTACCCGCGTGCCAAAGTGCGCGGTTACATTCAAATTAAAGAACTAGTTTTCTTTACATCTCCCCCCCTCGGCGCGGGGAAAGAATTCTTCGTTCTTCATGTTTCTTCATCTATGTTTCCTTCTTCCTCCTCTTCCTCTTCTGTTGTTGGGATCAGCTTTGAGATGTGGAAAAAGTATGGTTTTGATCTTCTGTGGCCCATGTCGATTCTGAATATTGAGTTTGATAGTTTTTCCATGATTTCGTATGGTCCGGTCTTCAATTCGTCCAGCTTTTTCCTGTTTAGTTTGTTTCCGTTTTCTACGAACACCCTGTCTCCTACGTTAAATTCAAAATGTTTCCGATTTTTGTCATATATCTTTTTGTTGTACTCATGTGATCTCAAAGTATTTTCCAACGCCCTCTTTCTGTCTCGTTTCCAGTCCTCTTTCGTACCTTCCTGTTTTAATTCGCTTGGTAATATCGTAACGTCTGTACCCTCCAATAGGTATGCTGGTGCGAATCCGGTAACAGTGTGTTCAGTCTCGTTATATTTTCTTACACATTCTTGTGCTACGTTTGTCCAAGCTCTTTTTCTTTTTTCTTCGTTTATTTTGCATCTAATTTTATTGACGATTGTTTGATTTAATCTTTCATTTAGTCCGTTCGAGAATGGTGAGTTCACTGCTGTAAAGATGATTGGTGTATTCTTTTCTGCTAGAAATTCTTTGAATTCTTTTGAATTAATTCCCGGGTATTGATCCGCGAGAATCATACCAATTTCCTTAGTTTCCATGATGTTTTTCACTAGTTTTATAAAGTCATTTGCGTTTTGCGTCTTCGATGTTAAGATGTACGCGTACCTTGTGAAATGGTCCACTAGCAGGTGCAAGTATTTTTTTGTAGATCGTGAACCTCCAAAACCTCCTACCGTGTCTATGGAGACTATTTCGAAGGGCTTTGTGGCGGGGCCTAGGTGAGACATCAAACCTAGCTTGTTTTGTCCTCTTGATTTATTTTTTTTACATACTGTGCAACTTTTACAGATTCTTTCTATGTTCCTCGTTAAGTTTCTTGCTGTATAAAATGTTCCTACTTTCTTTTGTGTTTGTTTAATCCCTGTATGACATAGGCTCTCGTGTATATTTTTTATAAGATCTATACTGAATTCTTTTGATAGGATTATTTTTTCCGTCTTTTTTATTTTTTTGTAATAGATGCCTTGTTTTTGTATCAGCTTGTCTTTTTTTTGTTGGATGTCCTCGTTTTTCTCTTGGTCTATTATGATATCTTTTAGTTGTATTAGATTAACGATTTTCAATTGTTCGTCTACGTTTTCGTGTGGTTCTAGGACTGGGTTCCTGCTTAGGCAGTCCGCTTCTAAGTTATTTTTTCCTGGAGCATATTTTATTTTGAAATCGTATTGTGAAAGATAATACGTTAGATCTCCCAAGTCTTCGTCTGTCCTTGATCTGATGTTCATATTTTCCAGTGGTTTATGATCCGAAAAGACTGTAAATGGTCTATTCATAAGCCAGTATTGCCAGTATCTGACAGCTTCTTTTATTGCCAGACATTCGAGATAAACTGCTTTCTTTCTTTTTTGGGGCTCACTTAATTTTTTTGAAAAGAATGCCACTGGTTTTTCCTTTCCGTCCAGTTGTGTTTGTTTCAAGATCGCTCCAACCCCTTGTAATGACGCGTCTGTGTAGATGTTTATTGGTCGATCCTGATCAAATATCGCTAAAATCGGTTGAGAGCACAATAAGCCTTTAATTTTATCGAACGCCTTTTGACATTCTTCTGACCATATGAAGTTTTGTCCTTTCCTTAATAAATTATGTAGTGGATCGAGTATTGTTGCACTATTTGGTATGTACTCGTGATAAAAGTTTATTTTTCCTAAAAACTGTCTGATATTTTTTTGTGTTTTTGGGATTGGGAAATTCTGAATCGATATCAGATTATCTTTCACTGGTCTTATAGTGTTGTTCTCTATGATGTGCCCTAAGTATTTCACTGATTTTTCTGCGAATGTGCATTTTGTAAATTTTAACCTAAAACCTTCTGTCACTATTGCTTCCATTAATCTGGTTAAATGCATCATATGTTCAGAGAAGGATTTTGAGAATATCAAAATGTCGTCTATATAATTGACTGCGAAATCGGTGAGCTTATACTTCCTCAAAATATTGCTGAGTATCCTTTGGAATATTGCCGGTGAGGTTTTCAACCCGAATGGTAGGCACGTCCACTGGTAGTGTCCCTCTTGTGTCACGAAGCCTGTCTTCTTTCTATCTTCGATACGTAGTGGGATCGACCAGAAGGCGGAGTTTATATCCAGTGTTGAGAAGTATTTGCAGTTCCTCGTTTTTGTCATCAAGTCCTCTATCAACGGGAAAGGTTGGGCTTGAGGCACCACAATTTTATTTAGATCTCTGAAATCCATACATAATCTTGACTTTCTCTGTTCTTCTCTTTTAAATGCTAGTGTTACCGGGGCTGCGAAAGGGCTATATGATTCCTCTATAAGGTTTTTCTCCAGTAGTTTGGCGATTTGTTCCTCGATTTCTTTTCTGTCTTCTATGGTACATCTGTAAGGTCTCTTGCTACAGTATCTGTCGACCAATAAGTCGATGTGCGCTTCATATTCCCTTACTGTACCTATGTCATACTTGTCTTTCGCGAAAACTGTCTTGTATTTTTCTATCAATCTATCTATTTCTTCTTTTTTCTGATAGTCCAAATGGTTTACCTTTATTTTGAAATTTTCTTCATTTATATGTTCATTAAAGTTTATTTCGTATTTTCCCCGGAATTTTTCTTCAATCTTCTTTTTTCTCTTTTCTTCTTTCTTCGGGATTTCCTCCGATGATAATCCCTCTGGTAATATCTGCGTGATTTTTAGATTTTCGTCTTGGGTTAGTTTGAATTTTTTTATCATGTCTAATCCGATTAAGACGTCATAATCAAAGTTTTCTTCGTCTATCACCAGTAAATCCATCTTCTCCTCGATGTCGAAGATCTTAACGTTCATTTTGATTATGCCCTTCGTTTTCTTTTCACCATTAATCGTCCGAAGATTCGCATTTTCTGCACTAATCTTTTTATTTTTTAATTTCAGCAATTTTGCGTTTATCAAAGAAACATTCGAACCCGAGTCGTATATCCCGAATGTTTCTAACGTGTTGTGCAGTAGTAGCCTTATCTTGATTAATGGTGGGATGTCGAGTTTTTTTGGTCTACATCTTGTAATTCAGCTTCTATTTCAGAGCTATTCACGTATCTTATCTGGTTTTTCTTGTCTCTCTCCTGTTTTTCGTCCGTTTTAAACCAGCACAATTGTTCAGGGTGATACCGGTTTTTCTTCCCACTTTTTTCACATATTTTACATGGTTTTTTTTCTTGACCTTTTTCTTTCGGGTTTTGGTTTGTGTAATTCTTCTTTTCACTAGTATTCCTCTTTGCTAAATGCTCTAGGCTTCTGAGTTCGTTGAACAGGCATTTAGTTTCTTTCAACTTCTCTCTATCGATTTTATCTGTCACCGAATCTGGTAACCCTGTCGCAATCAGATCAATTAAAGTGCTTTTATCCATTGATTTATTCATTTCCAGCAACATTCTTTCTTTTTTTAGTGCGTAATCTAATAGTGGTCCAGTTATGTATTTAAATGAGATTGCATACTTGACTGGGGTCCATCCTTTATCCGCATACGTCCCACAAAAATTTTCCTTCCAGTTCTCCCACTCTGAATTCAGTGTAAGTTTTATGAGCATGGAGCTGTACCAGTCTGAGCATGACCCTTCCAAGAATAATCTAAGGATTTCAATTTTGTCTTGATCTTTTTGTATCTTGAATCTGGAGCATTCACTTTCGAAGAGTTCCATCCACTGAGTTACGCTTGAGGTTTTATTCGTAAATTTATCTAAGACAAATTTTTCTGATAACTTTTTTAAGTTTTTCTCGGAGTCGTTTTCCGTTTTTCTATTAGAGAATTGTTCCAGGATTTTCGTTAACGCTTCTTCTGTCAATCCGCTTGCAGCCGTAGAGGCTAGTTGCGTAGTTTTTTGTTCCGCTGTCGTCTGTTCCAGCAAATATTCTTTAAACTGTAGATTTCCGTCTTCATCTATGTAGGTTTTTGATAGTTCCTCGTTTAGACCGATCCAGACTTTCCTTGTCTGGTGTCTTTTCTGTAATGTGGCTCTCACTTTTTTATAAACGTTAGTGTTGACTAGTTCTGTGTGTTGGCTCACTGTCTGGTATTGTTCTGGGATGGCATAAGTCTCTTCTTCAGGTGTAGTAATCGATGTTACCGCCATCCAGTTTGTTTTTCCATCTCCGGATGCTTTCACCGTAAATTCAAACTTTAACCTTTCCATCTTTTGCCTTAAAACGGAATTGTCGTTTTATAATGAGGTTATGGGTTTATCCCACCTCGTTCTTCTTTAGGTTAGGTTCGACAATAAATCTGCGAAAACCGATTGCGTTGCTCTGTAAAGACAAAGTTTTCATTTATTTCAGACCTACGAACGCTATTTACAATATTTACAGTTCTACTAGGAATTATTATTACCTGTAAAGACAAAGAAACGACAATTAATGTTTTTTCTTTATCGTCGATCCTTCTTTTACAGTTCTAACCTATCTTTCTCTATTCATGTTCTTCTAGTCTCATCTATTGATATTTCCTCCATCTATGCCGTGGTCTTCGAACTCTCTCGAGAGTAATGGACACTGCTTTACCCGCGTGCCAAAGTGCGCGGTTACATTCAAATTAAAGAACTAGTTTTCTTTACATTCATACAGAATTGGAAATATTTTTGAAACGTAAGCCGGTTAATATTGCATACATATTGTCTGAGTATATTTTAAAAATATACTGCAGTTGTAGGAAATATATTTGCAATATTAACACATATGCACTCATGAATATTAAATTGGAAATATATTGAGAATATTGTACCAATATTGTCGAATATTTTCAGACGTTTCCAGACATTTCCAGATATTCTTGATATATTTTGTGCTGTCTGGGGCACGAGAGTGCCCGCGGTCGAAATTCCAAACGACAACAAAAATATGACAGGCGAAATATCTAAAAGTGAAATTAACAACGATTACAAATGTCAAATGGGTCATAATATAAGGATAGGTCAGAATATATAAAAAAACAAAAATTACGAATTCAAAAAGTTTGAAAGCGATTTAGAGCGAAAATAAATTCTCTTATTGGGTCACAACTGCGGACCTGCAAAATATCAAATGCGTCACAATTGACAACGCCAGCGTCGAGATACGCGCTCTGGTGGCCGTCTCAAGAAGCTACCACTGCAGTCTCTACATGCCACAGCTGATTGCGTTACACAGCATTAGCATGTGTTTATAAGTTGATTTACGTGTGCAGAAAAAGTGTGAAGCGATGAGTAACGGTATAAGTGTCACGATATTGATTATTTCATTGGTTTCATGAACTATTCAAGCATACATGCGGCTAATTCACAGACAAAAGAACGGCGACTTTCACTCCGAGAAAAGAAACAGCAAACAGAACATTTTGCAGTGTTCCCCAGTGTTCTTCGCGAGCCGACATTCGGAGAGATTTATCTTTTCATTTGTGGCCGAAAAAAGGAGAATTTGTGAAGGTCGTCAATTATTTTGGTACCGAGGAAACCGTGGATCGTCAGGATGAATGGATGAGGAGGTTCAAAATGGGCAAAAAGTGCTCGTCGACAATGCGAGTCTGCTCTATTCATTTTACAATTGATGATTTCTACTACCAAGGTAAACGAACACGTTATCAACCATATTTTAATCATGTATGTATGTGTATATGACAATTTTCCTATTTCCTGTAGGGGAAAATACTAAAATAAAAAAGTTAAAGAAGAATGTTCTGCCTTCACAAAATCTACCTTGTATTCCTCAACGAGGCACTGGAGGTAACGCAGAGAATGCAACACAGCCAAAAAAATCAGCCAGAAGCCAAAGGCTCCAACGTCGCTTAGATTTTAAAGCATCATCGGGTGGGAAAGAAAATATGGAAAGGTTTGTATCATCAAAAAATCTAGACTATCATGAGAAAGTGATTCAGTATTGCAGCCTACAACAAATTCTCCAGTTGCTTCAAACCTTTTAACTTACCAATTCAGAAACTAACTCCTCCATGCCCTTCCTATCTCTGACAAAATATCCGCTTGAAACTGGACTTTGAAGTTCGTAACGTTAATAGCACATAATCTTATCAAAAAAATATTGTGAAATGTACATCGATAATTACAATTAAATCTCAAGGTTCAACCAACTGGTGTATTCCCACACAGCATTTGATATTCACTGTATATTCAAAAAAAGTACACAATGTGCAAAAAATATTCTAAATGTGTAAAAAATATTGTATGTACAAGTCCAGAAGAATATTCATCCATGGGCTTGATGTGAATATTATTTTCACGTTTCTCGAACATTCCACGATATCTCACAGTATTTCACGATATTCCAGCGATATTAATGGTGTAGTATGCTGCAGACATTAATCCTACATATTCTACGTATGTCGTCGAATGTTCTCATCGATTAAATCTATATCTATATCTATATCTATACTAATATATAAAGGAGTTCGTGCGTTTGTCTGTTTGTTACCGATAAACTCGAGAACCAGTGGACCGATTTACATAAAACTTGCACCAAATTGTTCCTCAGGTCTGCCCGAGTAACATAGGCTATATAAGTTATATAAAAGCAGTCCGATGATTGAAAGAATGTCGAAAATATGATAAATACGTTGCCTTTTGACATAGAGCGTACACTATGCGCTTTGAACTTCTGAGCGTCACCGCGAGGTGGCGGGCGTTCCCTAGCCTACCTCACCACCATAGCCAAACAGCCCAAGCAACGCACTGTACCGTACAGCGTTACGTAATATCTGGACAGCTCCTTACAAATACATTCACCAGATGGCTAAAAGAAATAAGTGAGTGTTCCGGAAAGAGTTAGAAAAGGTTAAAACAGCCACTGAAGGTTAGAAAAAGTTAGGCCAGCCATCCCTAGGAAAAGCGAGGCGCGAAGCGCCGAGTGCTCGAGGCACGTAGCGCCGAGCGGGGTTGCCGCGCGAAGCGCGGAGGGGCGGAGCCCCTAGTTTTAAATATGTTATTTTTTCTAATAATTCTTAGATGAATTCGAAGGGAAAAATTCATATTAGGCAATTTTGTGTAATATTCTTTGGTGTTATTCCTTGTCGAGATTGGAGTGCAAATTTTTTTTACCTCGTTTGTTACTCTGTTTTCAGTTTTTCTCAGCAATTTCTTCATAGCTATCGCGCGATCATTGCAGTTTTATATAATTACCAACTTTATTGATCCGATTTCCGGAAAATTGGATACAAAATTTACAAGGCAATGTTTTTTCAAAGATGATTATGAAAAATCTACTACAGTTTCAAAAAATAAATGTCAATGCATTTTTTCCGTTTCTGGGCCATTTTACAGAAACGTTATGGTATAATGAATCGACATTAGGTTTTCAATAGTAAAGTATTTCAATGAATTTGATGAACTATACAAAACGCTGATACTGGCGGTTACACCCTTTCATCTCTAACTTTGAAAAAACAATCATGTTCACAGATGGTATAATGGGGGCGTCCATAAATTACGCGAAGCGATTTTGGCGCCCCCTCCGGTGAGATTTCGCGAGATTCGGCTCGAACCCCCCTCTAAACGCCTCACACAATTTTTGAACGCCCCCTAAGATCGTATATATCCAACTTTTTTTTTCCAAATCTATTTACTTTTCTGCAAATGCTCTAACAACCTCTGAAACGCACAATGCCATAGTGAGTGGCGAAAAAACATATATATAGGACCCTCTAGCACTAAAATCGCCCACTATATGCTGGCTATGGCATAATATCGCCCTACATACGGGGGATTCCACGTCAAATCGACCGGTCGATTTCCCTGACCCATTTTGATCTGTTTGCCCTTTCACACAGTGGAAGTATACGTTGAAAGGATCAACTGTGAATTTTTTTCAGATTTTTCTGACCAAGTATTTTTTTACTACAGCTGGTCAAATAATCAGCTTTTAGCGTTTTTTCGATTTTTCAAGCCAACATAGCGTGAAATCCAGATGAGCAATGAAAAAAGTTCTTATACAAAAGTTTCGTGTCTTTCTTTGAAATTTCTGAAAATAATTTTTTTCAATTTTTTGTGCTTCGCGAACTGCAGTTTTGGTGAAAAATCTTCGAAAATCTTCAGTAACAACAGTGCCCTTATCGAATTGGCTGGAATTTTTACACAGCATGTCTTTTTCAATGCCAAAAGTTGTCTAAAAATTTCATAGTGGGCCGAGCAGTGGTTCAAAAGATACATCATCAAATATTCGCACAGAGGCGAGAATTCGGCGACTATGAGGTCGCAAAAAAGTTTTTTCGGCCGTAATTCAAAAATTCAAGGGCGAGCGCGAGTACGCAAACAAGAATAATAAATATTGATCTTGAATTTTCGAATCGTGGCCGCCGAATAATCGCCGAATAATCGCCGAATTCTCGCCTCTGTGCGAATATTTGTCGATGTATCTTTTGAACCACTATTCGGCCCACTTTGAAATTTTCAGACAACCTTTGGCATCGAAAAAGACACGCTGTGTATAAATTTAAGCCAATTCGATTGGGGCACTTTTGAGTTATGAATGATTCACACTCATTTTGTATTAATTAAACTACACTTGAACGGGGTATTAAAAATCTGATCAAAATAATCTCGAAAAGTTCACAAAATACCCCCAAAATCCTCCTATTTGAACTTTTTTCATACATCGTTCACGTTTTGAGCTATGTGGGCGCGAAAATTGAAAAATAATTGAAAATCAATTTATTCGATGATTTTTCGTAATAGAATGACGAGTCGAAAAAATCTGAAAAAAATCATAGTTCATCCTTTCAACATGTAGTTTGACTGTGCAAAAGGACAAGCAGATCGAAAGGGGTCAGGGAAAAAATCTCGTTTTTTCGGTCGATTTGACGTGGAATCCCCCATATATACATACACTATACACACGATGTGTAAATATAGTACGAAATGTAAAGGATAGAAGCCAGATTTCTTCATTCTGAGGATAAATCATATAATGAATGATTTGAGATGCATCGATATTTATCCAGGCAAACACAGAACGCCTTTTCAGGTTTTGAAAGTCCCGCGACATGATCGAGTAGAATCGCGGCCAATGAATTGATCGCGTCACTTTCGTCGGCGAATGGAAAGACTGCTGTTGTTGGCGTGCGTCTCATTGGGTGAGCCCCTGTGCTGTTCCCGCGCGGGCAAGTTTTTCAAGTTTTCATAGCACTCCATGTAAAGTTTGTTGTTGCACGTGGTGAAAGACCGGTCACGACCGGAGTGGATTGTATAATATATATTATACTCACAAACGTGCACATAAGGAGGTAAGTCAAATCGTCATTATTTTATCTCAACCCTGTTCATAATCAGAATACTGAATGTGACTCGCCTGCCTATTATTCCGATATTCTTTTGTCTTGGGTTAGGGGTTAGGGGTTAGGTTAGGTCAGATGAGCCGGTACACGATGTAACCTTGAATACAATCGGTGCTTTTATGAAATCTTGATAATTTATTTTTTCACACATCACGTCGCGAAACGCTTCTTTTGCCAATTATTCAATCAACATGCCTAAAATTATTAGTAAAAGACATAGGCTCAGGTTAGTTGCCCAAGCTCGTGCTACGTCAATGCATGGCTTCAATAGAATCCGCCGCACGTCCTGTAAATTTAGATTTGGCCGAAAAATCTGACAACAACAATTCTTGTAATACTGACATTAATTTTGATCATAATTGCGATCCTAATTATGATAATAATTTTGATAATGATTTCGATAACATTGATCTCGACGAAGACTGCTCTGATGATTTTAATCAAAATTCTGCTTCCGAAGATCAGATCTCTAATCACAACTTTCCTGGTACGGATTTAGTTCACAGTGATAGTGTTTCGGTAGGAAGTGAAGCTTCAAATCTGAGTGACGTTTCGAATGAAAGCGAGGTTTCCATTGCAAGCGATAGCACTAACTATACCACTGACAGCGATGATGCTAATGAAGAGGTAGACTTTGACGTAAATTTGACCTTGAACAAGAAACTCACATTATGGGCTGTCGAGGATAATATCCCACATTCAAAGTTACGAAAGCTTCTCAATATTTTAAGAAATGAACAGGATCTTAACGCGTTCTCCAACTACCGAAAGACCCTAGAACATTACTGAGTACTCCTAATGCAATAATTCAAAGCAGGATTTTGGATCCAGGTTCTTTTTATTATTTTGGAATATCGAACACTATCAATAAGTTATTAGAACGAACCCATTCGAATATTCCACAGGAAACAACGATTGAATTATCAGTGAACATTGATGGTTTACCGTTAGGCACAAGTAGCACTAGTTCATTGTGGCCGATCTTGTTTCAAATAAAGTCTGTACCACTTTTGAAGGATTATGTTTTTATGGCTGGTCTATATCATGGTTATGAAAAACCAAAAGATCCTAACAACTTTTTATCAGAGTTTATAGAGGAGTCGGTAAATTTGATAGATAACGGCATTTTGATACAAGGACAGCTGTATGCTTTCAGAATTGCAATGCTGATTTGTGATACTCCGGCCAAATCGTATATTTTAGCTGTGAAAGGCCACAGTGGGTATTTTTCTTGTTGTAAATGTAAACAAGAAGGCGATATGGTGAATAACGTCATGTGTTTTCCCGAAACGGTGATAGTTCGCCGAACTGATAATGAATTCAGACAACAGTTGCAAGAAGAGCATCATACTGGATATACCATATTGAATCGTTTGCCAGAGTTTGATCTGATTCAAGACGTTTGCCTCGATCGATTGCATTTAGTAGACCTTGGGGTATCGAAAAGGATGGTAGCGGGTAGAAAACATGGCTTGGTTTTCGGAAGGCAACCCCACAAGTTACCGTCCCATCGTATCACACTAGTATCCGATCATTTACTATCAATCAGAAAGTTTATACCATGCGAATTCGGGAGCAGAAGAACTAGAGCTTTGGAAGATTGTAGACGGTTCAAGGCAACGGAATGGAGACTTCTATTGTTATACACAGGCATTGTAGTCTTCAAAGCAGTTCTCGACCCCAACTACTATTATAATTGGGTCACTTTACATGTGGCAGTACGAATAATGTCCAGCGATAAACTTTGTCAGCAACCAGATTTACTTGATTATGCTAATGATTTGATGCTGTGTTTCGTTGAGTCATCAGCAAAAATTTACGGGTATGATTTTATATCATATAATGTTCATAATTTATTGCACCTTAAAGACGACGTTTCGAGATTTGGAAACATAGAGAACTTTAGCGCATATAATTTTGAGAATTATATGCAACGTATAAAGAAGATGGTCCGAAAGGGAGAAAGACCGTTACAACAAATTGTTAAACGCGTTTCTGAGGGAGCTCCTGCCCAAACAATTCAGAAAAGGAAAATGAATATAGTGTGTTCACAGGAACACCATAGTGGACCGCTCATTCAGAATTGTACATCTCCGCAATACAAATCCATGAAAACAGACAAGTTCACAGTCAAATTAACTGCAGCAGACTGTTATGTAAAACTTCAGACGGATGAAATTGTTTATGTTAGAAATATTGCTTTCCGCAATGGTGACACTGTGATCATAGGACAGGTATTGACTGAAAAAGAAGATTTTTTCACTAAGCCATGCCGTTCATCACTGATAGGGATTTACGCTGTGAGTTCGAATAAACTGCAGCCGTTACATTTTTGGAATGTCAAAGAGATTGAAGAAAAGTTGGTTTATTTGCCTCTCAACAATAACCAGGCAGTCGTATTTCCATTTCTACATGTATAAATAGACTAATTATTACAATACACCGTTCGATTTCGTCGACACGATTTTCCAGTGTATATCGTAAAACAAATTTCTTAACTTGTTTTATTCGTAAGAATTTGCAAAGTATATCGTATCAGGTCACATACATTCTCGATCATTATCATTCATATACGTATAATCTATTCGAGTACACATAGTCGGTGGAAAAAAAAACGAACACTGTAACGATCTTTATACTGGCTAATATATCGTTAATGCACCTTGCCCAAAGATAAGTTACTTGAACAAATATAACTTTATATCATCCAATATATTAACATATATCAATTAAGCGGTCACAGAGTCATGAAGCCATGGCTGGTGGTATCTTTTCCGGACGAAGAGACAGTACAAGTCATTCCAAGCACTTGGTCTCTAGACGATGGTTCCCGATGCTTTTGGCCACCTTATGGGGACAAAAAAAATTACCAAGCTATCAAAGACCGAGAATCACCAGATTGCAAATGGAAATCACACGAAATTACCATCCTCGGCCAATATGGTGAGAATATTGAAATATTTTGATCGGTTAACAGGACTGAAAACCAACATAGCAGTATTCTACATACATATCTATTGCGTTACTAGATTGATTTGACTGGTCAATATGTTCGTATTGCTGAATTACAGATGAATTTGGGGTTGCCTGGATAAAAGCCATCAAAGCTGAAACTACTGACAATTTATCTTCCAATGCGGAGTCACTATCAAATTTTGGAAAAGGAATGCGTAAGCGACAACGTACGAAGCGCTATGGGAATATTGGTGACGTAGAAGCTGGGAATATTGGTGATGAAAATGACAACCCTCATCTGATTGATTTTCCAACACCGCCATCGAAATCGAAATCCCACCCGAATGAAAAGTACGATGTTCCGAACAGCTCTGGATGAATAATTAATATCATTTGTTTTCTCATTCGACAAATTAACGAACGGCGAAAAAATTTACTAATCATTGTTTTGCTCAACGACTGCGAAGACTCCTGTTGTTCGTGCCAACACATCCTTCCGTCCTAAAGCTACGAAGGCTTCACTTTCCCAAAGAGTTCCTCCTTCTTCCTCGGCTCCGGGACAGAACATATCAGCTCAACCTCTTACAAATACTGTGTTGGACAAGAGTAAAAGGAATGTGTATGAACAATCTGTTCGTCCTAGGACGGTGAATCCCATTCGTGCAACCAACACATCCTCCCAGGCTGAAACTGGGCCATTTACACTACTCCGAAGCGATTATTCTTCGCCTTTGGCTGTAGGATCAACTAACTCAGCTCGATCTCTCGCAATAACTGCGTATGGCGACAGTGAAATGGGACGAAATATGGATGAAGAATTCGCGCGTCCTGTGGAGACTGCCATTGCTGCAACCAACACATCCTTTCATGCTGAGAGTGAGACGTCTATACTACTCCAAAGAGACAATTTTTTGTCTTCGGCTGCAGGACCAAGTAACTCAGCTCAATCCCTCGAGGTAACTACGTATGACGAGAATAGAGTAGGAAGGAACGGAGACTCCAATCGTCCTCAGACTGTGATCCTATCGGTTCTACCTACAAATCTTTTCCTGCCGAGACGTCTGCCCTACCCCAAAGGAATTATTTTCCGTCTTCCGCTGCAAAACGTAGTATCTCAGCTCGACCTCGTACGACTCCTGAGTGCAGCAAGTATGCAAGGACTCCGAATAATCCCACTATTGGTCACGCTGCTGGATACCTCCATGCTGAGAACGTCGCTAACTACAGAAGACCATCCTTGTCTTTGACGGAATCAGCTTCATCGCATTATAGCCCTTCTGTGGATACTTGGAGCAATCCAAGTGATCTGAACAACCTAATGAAAGGTTTCATGGAAAAAAATGAAGGTATATCACACTTATTTGTATACACAAGCTAATTTTGCCTATGCTAACGTAATTATTAGATTTTTCCATGTGCACGGCGCACGCATACAAGCACGAAAACAAAAAATCATCACTTTCATTTTATTTGCAGAATTTCAGCTACAGGTTATCCAATTTCTTTGCAGAATAGATGGAAAGTGCAAACAGTATGATGGAAACTTTGAAACTCTTCTACTCAGAAATGCAAGGGAACCAGTCGAACCTAATGTCGATAATGAAAACCAAAAACCAGTTTGCAAAATACTCGACATGTTTCCAATCCAAGATTTCGATCAACTGAAAAAGTTCGAAGAAGCTTTGGGACCTGAGGCACTGCAGAAAAGTCTTGTAAGTCTGAGTTTCAATTCATAATAATACATACGTGATACAATATACACGTTGTATGTTATATATTTCATTTTGCTATTTTTTTTCCACGAAAATTGGAATGTTTATCTATACATTTTTTTCCCTGCTGCAATTGATTTACAGGTAAAGGAATTAGCTCGCATGGGTGGAAACACCGTCAAGGAGCTGACGAATTCAATATTGGACAATAATATTGCGAGGCATTTCAGTTGGGAAGGGGCTAAGGGCAAGAAAAAATTCAAATATCTTCGGTTCGCTCCAATTATCCTGAGTACGTATCGGAGTTCAATTATGACTCATGTGACTTATTTTTGGGTTTCATGTAGCATGTACAAGAAAAATCATACAAAACAGTTGATAGGTATCCTCAATGCTAGTATATTCACACTTATAGAGGCTGTACAATGCAACGCTCACACGTGCAATGCTACTGACGCAGAAGTCATTCAAGCGATCAAGCTATGGTTGGTAAGAGCAAAACAACGTGCTGAAGCCCAGCAACAAAATCGGTTAGCAAATCATTGCATTTGGAATTTATTTACTTCTTCGTATACCTATACATCATTTGTACCTATGTATATAAATACTCAATTGAACTATCGGTTTTACATTAGCGGCGAACCCTTCGATGATGACATGTCTGATGAAGAGGAGGTGTACGACATGCAAGAAGATGATGCAGAGGATGAGGCCGACATGCAGGACGAAAAAATTTGTCATAAGTGAATATTTTTAAATTTTTGTGATAAGATATTACTAAGAAACCAGGAAGAAGCTCACTTTTTATAGCATCCATTTCTGATATAATGGTGAGATCTATGAGTGGGTATGTGGCTGAAAAAAATCTAATTTTTTGCAATTGAAATTAGTTAACAAAAAAGTTTCCACAGAAAATCATCGGAAGGCTTCAAAAGGGGTTTCGCAAAAGGTTCCCTGTAAATCACTTTTGGCACAAGTGTTAATAAATTGCGTTTAGTCATTTACCAGCTGTAGCTGACTGGAAAGGCTTCAGATCAACATAATATATTTTGGTTCTCATTTTTGGTTTATTTGCCCGTAGCCCAGGGTTCATATGGAAGCTGGGTTGGAATTATTTCGTACGCCTGCAAATTGAATAAAAGTTAGCTATAACTGTGTCATGTTTATGTGTTGAAAATTATTTGCCGAGCCCTTGTCGATAAGTGCGATGTAGGTGTGACGTCCGGGTAAGGTACGGGTGGGCCGTCAGCCGATGAGAACAAAGGGGGGGTCTATCGCCGGGTGAACCGAGTGGGTCGGACGGGGCGGCAGCCGGGGGGAGACGGTAAGGAAGTCAGTCGTACGACGGATTTCGGCGAGGACGGAGCTCGGATGGGCGCCGGGCGCTACCCTGGGACTCATAGCGGGGGCCTCTCATCAGCGGATCGTAGGTAGAGGAGTCGCTGCCCCCTATAGAACGATAGGGGTGGGGGCGAACGATTCCCCCTTGAACGCCGAACGTGATGATGATGAGAGAGGGAGAGAGAGAGAGAGAGAGAGAGAGAGAGAGAGAGAGAGAGAGAGAGAGAGAGAGAGAGAGAGCGCGGAGATACCGGAGGGGCCCGACGCACCCCCTGGCCTAGAACCGTTGCTACGTCGCTGCCGACTGTAGACCGATAGTCGGGGCGGTAACAACCAGCATAATTTACAAATTGAGGGTACATGTAATAGGATCCAACATTTTATGGACAATTTCAGTCAGGTCTTACTTTGGGTATCGACACATACACGTACTATTTCCTAATATTTTATATTTCCATATCGTTATCCAACTATATTTAATTTTGATAAATAAGTAGGTATACTTCAAAATGTGAGAGTATACCTAGAACTTTAATTCGAAGCGAGAAGTCTTAGATCTCATTATACCTATATGCAATATGGCAATTTCATATCTGCAATATTATTTTATATGATAGATCTCGAAGGCAGAAATTCTCAAAGATCACCGAATATTTCTATTCCACGTATTTTTTAATTTCATGTTTGATAATAATATATTCTATATTAAAATTTTATGTCCATATTTATATCTGTGCTCAGACCTATGAGGAATATGGTAATTGTATACCCGCAATAATATTTCATAGTAATGCTTATTCAACGGCTTCGATGTAAAAAAAAAAAAAATGATACGTTTATTTTTTTTTTTATATTCTGTGTTTTATATTAATATTACGATTCCACCCAAGCTCTCTTCAGTCATGTCTATATATAATGATGATAAAATGAAATATATAAATAAATGAATCGTAATTCAAATTTAATCATACCTTACTGATGTTTTATGAAATTATCATGTGTTAAATGAAAGGGTATTTGGATTACCGGTTTCCAAAGGTTCATGAGAAAAACGTATTCGAATGTTTGATTCATTCGAACCTACAAGAAGCGTGTGTCCAAAATCATTGAATTTTGTCACCAACGGAACAGTACGTCATATTAAGATGGTTACTGGCTTGAACATAATTGCACGCATTCACTATTATCTTTATCCTTACTCCACCAACGAAAAATGGAGACATGATATACGTTCGTACGTGTAAACATGTTCAAGTCAGTAACCCACCTTGAACTATACAATATAATGATATTAGAGGACATTATATCTGCATATGTCGTGGGAATATCCCTTGAATATCCCCATGAATATTTTTTGGATATGAATTTCACGTATTTTGGGGTGACATTGTCATGTTCATTGCACATTCAAAACACATTCTCGAGGTGGAATTGAATATTCTCTGAACATTCAAATATTTTTTTCGGAACATGTTAGACATATACTATGAATATCTAATGCTGTGTGGGTTTGCGTTCATACCTTTCTTAGACATTTCCTGACTAAAAATGTTGGCAATCTTTAGTTTTCTTATTTTTTCCGAATGAAAATCCATAAGCTGGCTTTAAAATATTCGTCACATATGAACACTAAGTTCTTCGTCATAATGATCTTCCATTTACAATCTGTCTCTTTCAATATAAATAGTGTAAAAGATTCGACGACGGACCCTACTAACAATAACACTGAGTGTTCGGTATGTCCCATACATGACACTTGTACCAGATCCGCTGAACACGAAGCTGATATCGAAAATCGGAATGTTGTGAATACAGAACAGAATAATAATATATCAACAAACTCAGTGAATTTGGAAACACAGGAATCTACACATACTTCACAAACAAGCGAGGACGAAAGTGAGGAGATGAGGCCGATGTCGTCTGAAAATGTGCAAGATTCTAATGTTCTCGACACGTTACCAAAATTGAGTCGTGATATTGGCATTCAAGTCACTGCTGGAATCTTTCTGCCACCCGGTATATTGTCAATAATTAATAGTGACGCCACCTTGAAGACGTTTACCGGAATTCCTACATTGGCTATGCTAGATCGATTAACATTGATTATCGAAAACGTGATCAGTACTTCACGGAGAGATCGCTTGTGCGTTAAGGAAAAGATTGTAATGACTTTGATGAGAATTAAGCTGGACTTATCTTTTACTATGCTTGCTGCGTTATTTCAGAAGGTCACCCGACAAACGTGTTTAAGAACATTCAGAACGATGATTGTAATATTGGCAAAAGTACTTTCTCCAGCATTGCGATGGAATTCTCGTGAGGAGGTAGATGACAACCTTTCTCTTTTTTTCACTCAATTTCCAAAAACTCGAATCGTTCTGGATTGCACAGAATTTGTTATTGAGAAACCGACATGTCTGAAATGTCGCATTCGATGTTACTCGCAATATAAATCCAACTTCACTCTGAAATATTTAGTCGGGGTTTCTCCCGCAGGACTCATATCATACGTAAGTCCAGGATATGGCGGTCGTGCATCTGACAAATGTATCTTCATGAACTCTGGCATATTAGATGAGCTAACAGGAAATAGAGATGCGATAATGGTCGATAAGGGATTTTTGATGGAATCTGAATGCGCGTCTTACAAGATCGACCTTATTCGCCCTCCATTTTTACGAGAAAAGAAACAATTCACGCATGCAGAAGCAATAATGAATCGAAATATTGCTGCAGCAAGGGTCCATATTGAGCGAGTTAATGCAAGAATTAAACTGTTCAAAATTTTAACCTGTCGTTTTCCTTGGGAGTTAGTAGGGTACGCAGATTGAATTTTTGAGACTGTATGTGCAATCACCAACTTATCTAGTCCAGTCCTAGCCGACGATAAGTTTTAGACTCGTAAGTACAGTTCTATTGATGAAGAAATATCTACCCACCTTTGCAAGTAATTGATACGGGAAAGGTAGTTAAATACTTAAGAGATTGTTCCTTCACTAGCCTGAAAATTGAAGTACGTACTAATATTGATAAGCTATATATACATATATATATATATTGAGTACTCTTCATGTAAACATCAACATAGCTAGTCCCGTTGTAACCAATGATAAGTTTAAGGCTCATGCGAACATAAATATTTCTAAAATGTTTTATAATAGAGAATTTATAATAGAAAGTTAAAAAATTGGAGAGTATGTATTAGTCTAAGAAAAGTGATGTTCTGCTCATTCATATGAAGTTTATTTGTAATGTAAGTATAAACTCGATGTGATAATAATATTTAAGTATGGTAATGACGATGTGTATCCACCTTAGTAGATGATTTCATATCAAATAAGTACAGGTAGATAGATTGAATCGCTCTTCACTCTGGATCCTGATTTTGCTCAGCTTCTGCATTATGTAAACAAATGAAGTGTACCATCTTCTTCAAATATACTTCTTGAACAGCCAATACCATATTTAATGCGAAACTTTTATCAAAAGTGACTTCGGTAACACGAATCGACTTATCGAAAGAAGCATATAAAACAAAATCACACTTTTTCAAACCTAACAACAACATTCCCAACTGTACTTGACCGTAATACGTATGCTTTTTCCTGAGTGTATGATCTTTCTGCAAAAATGTACACGCGTCCAAACACTGATTGATCGTCTTTTTCTTTCCTTCATAGATACATTTTATTTCTAGTAACTTCTCCAGGCCATTTTTTCCTGGAACGATGCCATCAGGGGAGAAACCAACCCAACAAAGGCCCGGGTGAACAATGAAACCAGTTTGAATTACTGTAATATTATTCTCCTTCTCATAGATTTCCCTTGCGTACTTCTCGTGATAAAGACCATGTCTGATCTGTGCAGTCGCTGAAAACTTTTTAGGCCAGAAATATTTCTGGGACTTTTCTTCCCAATTTGGGTTTTTGTTGTTAGCGTAAGTAGATAATCCGTAAATCCGTGTTCCTGAAACTCTGAACTGCCTTTCCCTATCCCATGCATGACGAAATTTAGCTGTTTCACAGCAAATCTTGAGAGGATCAGAAACTTCCAAATTTTGAAGTACTTCGAAGCAGCAGTCACTCAGCCCGGTCACATTGAATAAATGTTCATACTTCATCAATGTTTCGTTATTCAAAACATGCTCGATAACATGTTTCAAGGCTACTTCGGAGGAACTTTGATCTTCCTGGACGACGTACCTGTTGGTAGTTCTACGTCCTTTTACACTTAAGTACATCGCTGAATTTTCATTAAGAGACAGCACTTGATCAAACAACGTTTCATAGCCTAATTCTTTAGAAAAATTGGGATAAACTGGTGTTTTAACGCAGCATAGTTTCTTTGCTTCACTTGGAGCAAAATTCATCTGTGCCGTATTTTTTCGTTCAGACCATGCACATTTCAGATCAGTGCAAGATAAATCTTCCAATCCATTTATGTCATTCCTACAGAAAAAAAATTATATTTGCGTTATTGAATGAAATAGTAAACCAAATCACCAAGAATAAACCCAGATTTTTTATTCAAATACTATTATTATTATTACCTTTCAATGAATAGCAAAACGGCAACTACGTGCTTGCAAATTCCACTCAAGCCGGCCTTACATGAGCACTTCATGCTTTTGATAGATAAACTATCATTTTCGGTCGAAATTATACCCAGCACTGTATGTGGATAGGAACTCATCGCACTCGTTTGCATTATAAGGGCGGTGATTTCTTTCTCCTCCTTGGTTGCTTTGGAGCAGCCAAGTGTCACTATTTGACCAGATTTCAATATTTCTTCGCCTTCACACACATTCCGAGAATTAACATCACCTTTTACGAAGTTGTAGATTTGCGATAACCGTAAATACATTCTATAATCCCTGCAAGTCTACGAAAATATTCGAATTCGGCTATGATTCCCATGCAACTAAGCTTGGCGGAGACTGCTTTGAGACCACGTGACTCCCGCGATCGACGCGCCACCATCGGTGATGAGCGTTGTCAATAGGTATCGACGGTTCAAAAGAAGTCAAATCTATTTGCCCGGAATATTAAGAGCATGCTGGACTCAGTATTTCCGTATTTAAAAAATAATGACGCCTGATATGAACGGGGGGGTGTTTAATGGGTTCCTTAGACGATTTGTAATCAAATTGGTAGCTGCATGAACGTGTATCTCACCAAAATCGAGTAAAATAAGGCTTTTTTGTTTCGCGAAGCGTGGGGACCGTCACTTGTTTTCACTGATATCACCGACTACGCATCACAAGGGTGGAAACGAATCATTGAGCGCCCTCAGGAATATAATTCCACTCACATATATCGCAAAACTTGTTCATTTCACTCAACGATGAAGACGAAAAATTGTTTCCAAAAAAAGACTGTAATTTTTCTCGGTATAAAGCACTGGCCGCGGCCATGTTGGATCGTTTCACGTGGCGTGTCGGGCCGAGCAGCGCTTGCCAACCTTCGTCTCACGGTCCTGCGTTTCACGAACCACCGTTCCTTGTTCAGCGCTATGACAGCTGAGCGGGAATTCAAACGGAAATAATTCGGAATAATAATAGTTATAACAAATGTATGATATGTATAAGTTGTAAAAATTTGTAAATTAGTCTAATTTTAAGTAGTAATGTATTCGATGAAGTTATGGAGACGGAAACCATGTAACCCTGAGGGGAACATTAAATAAACATATATAAACATACATAAACATACATAATAGTTATAACAATGCATTGTTATTATTATTATTATTATTATTATTATTATTATTATTATTATCATTATTATTACTATTATTATCATTATTATTATATTATCATTATCATTATTATTACTATTATTATCGTTATATTATTACAATTTCCCAAATAATAATCATAACAATTATTATAATAATAATTATTATTATTATCATTGAAAAAAATTTACTCGAAAGTGGTGAAATTTGTGAATGAAAATGAAAACGTATGCGCCATTTTTTTTTCTACCAACACTGAAATCCTGTGAAACGCACAGAATAATCAAAATTCCGATTCTTTTGAGAGATTTTCAAGTTTTAGCATAAAAAAAAATAGACAAGGCAGAGGTATAGAGTCGTATTTTTATTTATTTTTTTTATCTTGAAAATGTTGTGAAAATCGGAATTTCAATTTTTTCCATACCAAAAATAATAATATAATAATCACAATTATTATTATGATAATGATTATTATTATAAATTATTATTATTATCATTGAAAAAAAAATTACTCGAAAGTGGTGAAATTTGTAAATGGAAATGAAAACTATGCGCCATTTTTTTTTCTTTTTCTACAAAAACTCTAAAATCCTGTGAAATGCATAAAAAAGTCTGATTTCAGAGTTCTTTATGTGAAATTTTCAAAATTCAAAATTCAAAAAAATAAAAAAAAACATTGACACGGCAACGGTATAAAGTCGTATAGTCGTAGTACGCCATTTTTTTCACAAATACTCTTGTCCTGTGCAACGCATAGAAGAATTGAAATTCCGATTTTCACAACATTTTCAAGATAAAAAATGTTAGCACAGTTTGCCTTGGATGCGGGAGTGGAGATAGCGCGTGATAGTAAGAACAGATCGTGCTTGCATAAGCGGATTATATTTATCTATTCTTGTATAATATGTATGCCTTGCATCTAGTCACACTGACAGCCATGAGCGGAAGGGGCCAACAAGTAAGATCGATGCGTTAGGCGCATCGATCGAAAGTCGATACGCAGCAATGGCCGCTGCGCCTGTGCGCTGTGACAACCGCGAAGGTTCGATCCGTAACAAGGATTTGTTCCAACACACCCTACTCGATCCAAGCGGTTGGAACTCATCAATTTTCGTAGGATACGGATCCCAAACCCAGTGCGTCTACACATTTACAATGTTTTGGTCTAGGTAATGACTTGGTAAATACGTCGGCGGTCATCTCCTCAGTCGGGACAGACTGCAGCTTGAGTATGCCGTCTTCCACGGCTTTGCGGACAAAATGGTGACGAACGTCGATGTGTTTCGTCCGTGCACGGAAGATCGGGTTCTCCGTCTTTGTCTTAGAAAAACGGACGATAATGTCCTCGGGTACTCAGATGCAGACTGGGGAAACTGTACAGTGGATCGAAGGTCCTATACCGGCTACGCTTTTCTATTGAGCGGGGCTGCGGTGAGCTGGAAAGCTCAAAAGCAACGAACCGTTGCACTTTCATCCACCGAGGCTGAATACATGACAGGTCCTTTGCTCCACGGTTATCGCAGAAGACTATGATCTGGGCGAGCTTTGTATGCCCGAGCTCCGTCAGGAGAGATCGCAGGTATGCAGCTTCCTTCGCTGTTTCTGTGAGTGCCATGTATTCAGCCTCGGTGGATGAAAGTGCAACGGTTCGTTGCTTTTGAGCTTTCCAGCTCACCGCAGCCCCGCTCAATAGAAAAGCGTAGCCGGTATAGGACCTTCGATCCACTGTACAGTTTCCCCAGTCTGCATCTGAGTACCCGAGGACATTATCGTCCGTTTTTCTAAAACAAAGACCAAGGTTAGATGTGCCCTGGAGATAACGGAGAACACGTTTAGCAAATCCCCAATGCAATTGAGTAAAGCAATGGTTAAATTGAGCCAAATAACTTGTTATGTAAGCTATATCTGGGCGCGTAGCGATGGCCAGATACATCAGAGCTCCGATAAGCTCTCGGTAGGGCTTTGCAGGGTTCTCCCCCTCTTCGTCAGCTTGATTCTTGGCCTTGACTGACTCGCGAACCTTGCGTTCCCCACGTGTGGACACTGGGTTTGAGTCGGCCATGTGGAATCGCTCTAGGACCTCCCTGGTGTACCTTCGCTGGGACAGCGAGATGGTGTCTCCGGTCTGAGCGATTTCGATACCTAGGCAGTATCGCGCCAATCCAAGCTCTTTAATTTCGAAGTCTCGAGCCAGGCCTCGCCTGAGTTCCTCGATCCAATTTTTATCCTGTGAACAGATTAAAATGTCGTCGACATAGATTAATGCAAGCAGCTGGTTGCTGTCACGCCTTGCGTGGTATAAGCACGGGTCAGCGTTGGTGGGTAGCAGTCCAAGACGGCGGATCACCTCGTCTAGTCGTGCGTGCCATTGACGTCCGGCCTGTTTAAGACCATACAGCGCTCTCTTCAGTAGGCAAACCTTGTCGCCCGTCTGAGCGTCTCGCAGCATCCGCGCTGCCTTTCTACCAAGATCGCTGCTCTCTCTGTCTCGTCGAATGATCTCCTGAAGTACTTCTTCAAGCATTTCAGGCTTCTCCATGAATACTTCTCTGTCGAGGAATCCATTCAGGTACGCCGTTACGATGTCGACTTGGTGGATCTCCATTCCGTTCCTCACTGCCAGAGCCATCATCAGGCGCATCGACTCCAATCTCGCAACTGGTGCGAATGTTTGGATAAAGTCAATGCCCGGTCGCTGTGAAAATCCCCTAGCGACGAGTCGAGCCTTTCGACGGCACAGTGTTCCATCCGGCTTTAGCTTCGTCGTGAAAACCATACGGCAGCCAACCGCGGTTCGGCCCTGTGGACGGTCGACCAACGTCCAGGTATCTCGGCTGAGGATATTCCTGAACTCTGTTGTCATCGCATCCATCCATTCATCTGCCTGTGGTCCGGATATAGCTTCTCGAAACTTTGTTTCTGCTATATTTGCTGCGTCCATCACGAAGTTTGCCTCATGGAAGACCTCGTCTTCTTCATCATCTTCGCTCTCTGGCGAGTCGCCAGAAGCAGAGATTCCCTCTGTTGTCCCGCGTGTCGAGCTTTGACCTCGGCCTGAGCCTGTACTTCCAGTACTATCAACGCTCACGGTTCGGTGTAGCTTCCGCGGTCTGCCGCGGCTTCCAGTTCGGACGATCCGTGGCCTTCCTGGTCCCCGCCGCATTTCTTCGGTGGGCTCGCTGCTTCGATCGTCTGGGATCGCAGCTATGGGGGTCACCTCCACCTCGATCGTAGCTGCAGGGTGTCCCTCTCGCTCGTTGTCGCTAGACTTTCTGCCCAAAAAGTCCTCGGATTCGATCCCTTCGACCCTAGTGCGAGCCAGGATTGGCTCCTCGTCGAACTTTACGTCCCGGCCGACGATCACGCGCCTGTCTTTTGGTATCCATACTCTGTAGGCCTTGCTTACCTCCGAGTATCCGACCAGGACGCCCTCTTTCGCTCGTTCGTCGAATTTTCCCTTCGTCGGAGTCTTATCGTGGACGTACGTCTTCGTACCGATAACTCGAAGATGCCGAAGATCTGGTATCTTCCCGACCCACAGCTCGTGTGGCGTCTTGCCCTTCAGACTTGCCGACGCACATCGATTTCTCAGGTAGTTTGCGGTGTGTATCGCCTCTGCCCAAAATGATGCATCTAGGTTTCCCTGAAACAGAATACAACGAGCCATTTCTTCCAGGGTTCGATTTCTTCTCTCCGCAACGCCGTTTTGTTGCGGTGTGTGTGGAACAGTGTTTCTTCGTCGAATTCCTTGCTCCTTCAGATACACGTCAAACTCTTTGTTGCAATACTCCTTGCCGTTGTCGCTCTGAAGTCGCTTGATTCGCATTCCGGTGTGATTTTCGGCGTAGGCCTTGTACTCCTTGAATGCATCGAATGCTTCACTCTTCCGTTTCACGAGGTAGACCTCGCCCCATCTGCTGCAGTCATCGATGAAGGTGACGAAGTAAGAAGCGCCTCCTTTCGAGTTGACTCTCATCGGTCCACTCACGTCAGAATGGACGATACTCAACCTTGTTGTGCTCCTATTGTTACTCGGTTTGTAAGGTGAGGCAACGAGCTTACCCTTGATGCACGTGTCGCAGGGCGGTAAACTTCTTTCGCCTCCTAGACTTACGCCTGAGACAATCCCCTTCCTCGTCATCTCTACCAGGTCGCGGACATTCAAATGTCCCATCCTCTGATGCCATAGTGCCAGATTTCCCGGATTTCGACCCTTCTCTGCTACCTGGGCTTCCTCATTTTCTCCACGAAGATAATATAGGTTCCCAACGCGATCAGCGACCATCTTGGTCGACCCATCGGAACCTCTTACGATAGCTTCGTTCTTTCGAAACACGACCTCGTGCCCTCGGTCTGTTATTCTGGACACAGATACCAGATTCGTCCTCAAGTCTGGAACGTACAGAGTTCCCTCCAGGTTGATCGTTCTGTTCGCCGATCCATCCGATACCTGTACCTGGACAGTCCCCCTCGCTTCGATATCCGTCGATGCGTTGCTAGCCAAGTTCAATTTCCCTCGTCGCAGGTTTGTGACGTCGACGAAGATATCCTCATCGTGGCACACATGGGACGTGCAGCCACTGTCGAGACACCAGCGACTATCCTTGCTGTGTGCATCAGCTCTGTAGGCCATGTTCTGCTCCGCTTCAGTTGCAATAAACACGTCGGGTTCCTGTGCTGCGTTAGCTCCGTGTCCTTCGTGTTTTAAAGGGCAATCGGTGACCCTATGCCCAATCTTGCGGCACTTGAAACATTTCATTTTTGCATCAGCTTTAGATTCAGTATTACTGTCGTTTTGTTTGGAAAAATTTCGCTTTTTGAACGCACCTTTCGACTTCTTCCATGCAACCATCGCCCCAGCTTCGCCGTCCTGTTCCTTCTGACGCCGAGCCTCGCTCTCCTCCAAGATCTTGACCTTCAGGGCCTCCGCCCCAGGTAGTTCATCTCGAGATTCGATGGCGCATCTAAAGTTCTCGTAGCTTGGTGGGAGACTGTACAATAACAATATGCTGAGCAACTCTTGATTTACGTCTACGCCCATGACGGCTAGTTTGTCGACAGCATCGAAGAAATGGTTCATGTGGTCACGCACATCTTCGCCCTCTTGCAGTTTTTGGAACGCTAACTTCTTCAACAAAGTAGCTTTCCTTGCGGACCCCTTAGATGCGTAAATGCCTTCTAGTTTAAGCCAAATATCGCGTGAGGTCACACATCCTCGAATCTGCTGCAGCTCTACCGGGCTGATAGATAAAATCAAATCAGACTTAGCTTGTTTGTCGTTGGCTCGCCACCCGTTGAGTGCTGTCGCGTCCGTAGTTGAGGATGACGGCATTGGGGTCTCGCCGCTCGGGTATCCCCACGTGCCGTTCTTCGTCATCAGTGCCTCCACCTGCATGCTCCAGGAGTCGTAGTTATCCTTCGTGAGCAGTTCAATCCTCATCGAGCCTGCCATTTTCGCCACAAGCCCGAATCTCGAAGATCCACAGGTACACCAGACTGTCTCAACACGTGCTCGTGGCACACGCGGTAATCGCACACCGGCCGGCGACTTTGTTTTCGCAAGTTAATCTCCGCCGCATCCACGCGCTAGGTTAAGTTCTGGGCCCATAACCTGTTAGCACAGTTTGCCTTGGATGCGGGAGTGGAGATAGCGAGTGATAGTAAGAACAGATCGTGCTTGCATAAGCGGATTATATTTATCTATTCTTGTATAATATGTATGCCTTGCATCTAGTCACACTGACAGCCATGAGCGGAAGGGGCCAACAAGTAAGATCGATGCGTTAGGCGCATCGATCGAAAGTCGATACGCAGCAATGGCCGCTGCGCTTGCGCGCTGTGACAACCGCGAAGGTTCGATCCGTAACAAGGATTTGTTCCAACAAAAAAAAAAAAATAACAATAAAGGGCGTATACGACTTTACACCTCTGCCTTATCTAGTTTTTTTTATGCTAAAACTTTAAAATCTCTCAAAAGAATCGGAATTTTGATTATTCTGTGCGTTTCACAGGATTTTAGTGTTAGTAAAAAAAAAAAAAAACGGCGCATACGTTTTCATTTTCATTCACACCACTTTCGAGTAAATTTTTTTCAATGATAATAATAATAATAATAATTATTATTATAATAATTGTTATGATTATTATTTCGGAAATTGTAATGATAATGATAATAATAGTAATAATAATGATAATAATAATAATAATAATAATAATGATAATAATAATAATAATAATAATAATAATAATAATAATAATAATAATAATAATAATAATAATGATAGAGAGTTACAAATGAGCCTTCAAGCAGGCCGGTCGTGCCCTGCGCCCGCCACCCTAAAGGCCTCATTCTAACATACCAGCGCACCTGAGCCCACCCTTACATACCACCCCCGGCGCAGAGACTTACCTTGGACAAGCGCAGTGAGTTCTTTCGCTACTCTGTGCACTGCTTCCCCTGCTTTTTCGCTAAAAACCTAGCCGGCTTGCCTATTTCGAGGTTAGAAACTAGCGGTGAGGGAACCGGGGGGTTACACTCCGAACTGATGCCAACTAGCGACATCTCTGGTAATCCGGACACACCTCCGTGCCCCTCTACCTACCTCCGGCGCTCGCCCACGGACTGCCCAACCGATAAAGCCGCCACGGACACTGCCACCGCTGCTCCTGCTGGTACCGCGCGCAAAACAAAAGGCCGCCCGACCAAAGCAGCACAACTATACAGAGCTAGAAGCAATTCCTGCCCAAAAATCTCGAGCTACGTTCTGAAAAGGAAAAGAGGCACTGTATCCCCGACGGTGGAAGCAACACCTAACACCGCCTCGTCAACAGAAAACTCCCTAAAGAGACATAGAAGCTGCACTGACAAAAACTTGAAAACCCCCCAGCCCCAAGTATGACCTTGGATGGCAGGCACCCCTCCGACAAAACCCAGGGTGTGGAAAACAAGTTAGTGCACTGCCAACCATTGCCCGATGAGCACCCTCTCATGCAGAGAATACAAAACCAGGAGCAGAGACTCGAATCCATGGAGCGCTCGGCTATCAGAAACAACATCACTATTCGGGGCTTGGCATGCCAACAACAAAACTTCCGTGAAGCGGTTGAGCAATTCCTGGCGTCGCACTTTAACGTGGCCGAAATAGTAGAAACACGTCGCATCCCAAGCAACGGACTCATCATAGTCAAGCTCGACTCCTGGGCAACGAAACTGGAAATCCTTAGGAACAAAAAGAAGCTTGCCGGCCAGGAGATTTTCATCGACCACGAGCTCACCCGTACCCAAAGTCGAGTCGCCAAAAAACTCAGGGACCTGGCGAAACGGCTTAAAAAAGACAACCACAACATAAAGCTACGCCACGACAGGATCTGCATTGATGACACCTGGCACTCCTTGCCCGAAATCGAATCCCAACTCGCCGCCCCTGCGGAGACCACCGTGGGACCCCCTGACGAGACCTCCGCAGCTCCTTCCCGCCGCTCGGGCCCCAGCCGCAACACGGGCACCCCAAAAAACTAATCCCGCGAATGAGCACCTCTCTGATCATAACTTACTGGAACATCCACGGCTACGCAAATCTCGACCAAGAAACCATCTCTAACCTTGGTGATGTTATCTGCCTAAGTGAAACTTGGCTAACTTCAGCCCCATCCCCAATGCCCTCCTTCCTCTCGAACTTCGAATGCAGCTGGACCCACGCCTTAAAGGACAAATCGAGAGGCAGGGCTAGTGGTGGACTGGCGATACTTACAAGAAAAGGCTTACCGCTCGAAACTCTAGACGCCCGCCCTTGGTGGACCTTCGTCCGGATCTGTTCCGGCGGAACTACCCTGATTCTGGGCAATATCTACCTAAGACCTGACCTTGACGTAGCCCCCATCCTGGACTCGCTACAGGAAGTTTTGGACGAATACGCCACCCTGAGTGAAGTTGACGCAATTATTATCGGGGGTGACCTAAACGCTAGAGTCGGCTGCACGGACTCCCTACCGGACCAAATCTTCGAAGGCTCCAACCTCTTCGCTGAGAGATCATCCCACGACAACAAGATAAACGCAAGGGGGCTGAAGCTTGCGGAATTCATGTCCCTCAACGGGTATATCCTACTAAATGGTAGGACACCCCGCGACCACCCTGCTAGGCCCATCTTCTGCAGCGAGAACGGCACCAGCGTAATCGACCTTATTTGGATAAGCGCCCCGGCCGTAGACATCACTCTTGACCTGCACGTACGTTCCGAAATCACAGTCTCGGACCACTTCCCAGTCTCCGCTGAGTTCCAAACCTTCCAAGCACCGAGAGATGCGGTTGACATTCCGGAGACGCAGCATACCCCCGCACCCCCCCGTCTCACTTGGACCCAGGACAACGCCGAGGCCTTCCGCACAGCACTGATCCACTCCGAACGGCTCACTCCCCTGCTGAGCATCGAACCGAACGCACTCCACCGTAACCTGTGCTGTGCCATAAAGGAAGCGGCACAATCCTCGGACATGCTGAAACGACCACCCCGAAGGAATGCACCGCCCGGCCCCGGTCCCGCCTCCGGAACCCCGAACAGAAAGGCCAATAAACCTTGGTTTGACAGCGAATGTAAAGATCTGAAAGATAGAGTGCAAGCTTCCCTGTCCCGCTGCTTGGCCTCCAACTTCGAACGAACGGATCGACTAGCCTTCGTCAACGATAAAAAAGAATTCCAAAAGCTCATTTGCACGAAGAAGACCGAGTACAGCCGAGGGATCCAAAATGCCTTCGCTAACCTCAAATCGCCCAAGGATTTCTGGAGCGCAGTCAGGAAATCTAAGCCACGAGCAGCAGCGGTGCACTCACCGCCTGTTGCTGTCTGGAATGCCTTCTACAGCAAAATATACCCCCCCAAAATAGAAATCGCCAACATCGCACACGGTCCTCCCAATCCTCTGCTAGACGGTATCACCACAACCCTTGAAATCCAGAAGGCTCTCAAAAGAAGCAAAACTGGCAAGGCCCCTGGTCTGGACGGGCTCTCCAACGAGTTCTACAAAAACCTTCCGGATGCCTGGCTCGACTACTTAAAAATCCTCTTCAACGCCATCCTTGAATCTGAAACAATCCCCGAGGGATGGGGCCAGGTTGTTCTCACTATGCTATATGTATAAGAAGGGCGCCAAAGAGGACCCAGCTAACTACCGGGGTATTGCCCTGGTCAATAACGTCGTAAAAATCTTCACAATGATCCTAAGAGGCAGGATCATGACTTGGGCTGCCCAGCACAACATCCTCCCCGAGACTCAGCAGACAGGATTGAGCTCGAAGATCGTCAACGTACTGAAGTCTCTGTACGACCAAGCTAAAATCCAAGTCAGGTCCCAAAACCAACTCTCTCAGGAATTTAGTGTAACAGAGGGTGTCCTCCAAGGCGAGACCCTCAGCCCTGAACTCTTCCTCCTGTACATCGCAGACTTCGAGAAATCTCTCAGAGACAAAGGCCTGATCGGGCTCAACATCGACGGTGTCAATGACCTGCTACTGCTCCTCTACGCGGATGATACTGTGATCTTGGCGCACTCGCAAATCGACATGCAGCGTAAGCTAAACGCGCTCGAAGAGTACTGCGATGCCAACGGTCTAGCGGTCAACGCAAGTAAAACAAAAATCATGGTCTTCAAGCGCGGCGGCAGGACGAAGCAATCAGCCCACCGATTCACGACGTATAAAGGAGAGAGTCTGGAAATCGTCCAAAACTTCACCTACCTGGGGATCCCTATGTCCAGCTCCTCACTCGGACTACTAGCGGCCAATGCAGCGGTGTCTAAAGCCAAGATCGCTTCAGGGATGGCTCTCTCGATATTGGCGAGGGCCCGCTGTACCTCCTGGGACGCGTACAACAAGCTGTTCGACAGCCTTGTACTATCCACGGCCCTTTACGCTTTCCCAGCCTGGGGCCTTCGATACCTTGACCACATCGAAAGAGTCCAAACCGACTTCTTCAAGAGGCTCCTCCATCTACCTAGCAGCACACCAAATTGGGCCCTGAGGATAGAACTTGGTCTACCCCACCTCGCGGTCAGAGCCATGCGACTGACCTGGCGCTTCTACGTCAAGATCCTCAGCTCAAGCCCAACCTGCCCCATGAAGCTCTGTATGGACAGACTGCAAGCTCTAGCACAACCAGGCAGTCCGGAGGCACAATAAAACTGGGCTCAGCAGTTCAAGGACTTCCTCAACATGGTTAATGCCGCCGACCTCTGGGGTAACATGGATCCCTCAGCTTGGATAGCCAGGGAGAAAGACGCCTTCTCAAAATACGACGGGCTACTCAGGGCCGCCGACCTGGCACAGTGGCGCCGCTCGACTGTCTGCCAAATCACAAATCTGAACCTGGTAATCTTCAGCCCGGCCAGATATCTTAGGTACACGCTCCCGCTGGCCCTAAAAAGAACTCTCGCGCAGATAAGACTCGCCACGAATTTTGCCTGCTCCATCTCCTACAAGAAATGTGTCGCCAAGCTGCACCCGCAGAAAATCTGCGAGATCTGCAACATGGACGAAAATGAGACGCTGCTCCACGTCTTCTCCCGCTGCCCCTTCTACCGCCAGCTGAGGACTCACTACCTTGGGGCCCTACTTCCAGCAGACCCCAGCCCCACGCAATTCGCCGAGCTTTGGACCCCAGCCGATCCTAAGCAATACACGAAACTTTGCCAATATGTCACCCAGGTGCTCCTCCTGAGGGCTTTCGCTCTAAATGAATAGCCCATCAATTAATAAATGTATGCATTTGTAACCCCTGCTGTAAGGGCCTAAATACGGCTCTTTCAAAAAGCAGTATGTTGAATAAAAAAAAAAAATAATAATAATAATGATAATAATAACAATGCATTATTATAATTATTATCTATGTTTATGTATGTTTATGTATGTTTATTTAATGTTCCCCTCGGGGTTACATGGTTTCCGCCTCCATAACTTCATCGAATACATTACTACTTACAATTAGACTAATTTACAAATTTTTACAACTTATACATATCTTACATTTGTTATAACTATTATTATTCCGAATTATTTCCGTTTGAATTCCCGCTCAGCTGTCATAGCGCTGAACAAGGAACGGCGGTTCGTGAAACGCAGGACCGCGAGACGAAGGTTGGCAAGCGCTGCTCGGCCCGACACGCCACGTGAAACGATCCAACATGGCCGCGGCCGGTGCTTTATACCGAGAAAAATTACAGTCTTTTTTTGGAAACAATTTTTCGTCTTCATCGTTGAGTGAAATGAACAAGTTTTGCGATATATGTGAGTGGAATTATATTCCTGAGGGCGCTCAATGGTTCGTTTCCACCCTTGTGATGCGTAGTCGGTGATATCAGTGAAAACAAAACAAGTGACACTCCCCACGCTTCGCGAAACAAAAAAGCCTTATTTTACTCGATTTTGGTGAGATACACGTTCATGCAGCTACCAATTTGATTACAAACCGTCTAAGGAACCCATTAAACACCCCCCCCCGTTCATATCAGGCGTCATTATTTTTTAAATACGGAAATACTGAGTCCAGCATGCCCTTAATGTGTCAAAGCGCTGTCTGACCAATTCGCTCGCGCAATGCAGTACAGCATGGACGGAAAGAAAGAGAAAATCCCACTTAAACCAACGGCGTTTATGAAGACCTTCATGAGTAAGATTTGCGCTATAGAACTATTATATCCCGAAGACAGAAAAAGAAATGAGATATTTATATATTTATCAAGGATATGTTTATTGAAATGAAATTTATAATTTATTTAGAAGCTGCTAAACTGCATAAGTCAAATCCCAGCGAAGACGAAATTAAAAAATCAGTTAGTGCCTGGTTCGTTGGAGCCAAATTGAGATTTACACGAGAAACGTAAGAAACACATTTCAAAAATCATCCTTAATTGTGAATGAATAGCTATTTATTTTGAAAAGTTTTCTTTAATAAAATCTGTCTTTTGATTGGACAGCGCCAAGGTGGTGGTAGGACTACAGAACGTCGAAGACGAAGAAGATGTAGGGGACAATGGGGGAATGACGGTCACTAACATTTAACCTCTTTTTTTGAGGGCAAACGTGCTTTGAGCCAAAATAGAATATTCAACCCATATTCTACAGATCATTTTTTGACTGTAGGTCATCTTATGACAGTAACAAAAAAACATTAAATAAACTTTTCGTTGAAAATTACAAACCCTGCATTGACCGTCATTGTCCAACGTGTGGGGGTAATTGCGGTTGCTCTTGGGGTAACTGCAGTCAGCTTTCCGGGGTAACTACGGTCAACTTTGGGGTAATGGGAGTCGGTTAAATCACTAGTAAACAGAAAATGTCGATATTCTAACCTCAAATTCCGGCCCAACTAACCTAAAATCTCGGGCACCGCACGGGCTCGATAGCTAGCCACTGTCGTGAGCCTCGACTGTTATTTCCCCATGCACGTGACCGCCGTTACCCCGAGAAGTTCATTTGTTTTTACCGCATATAAACACATTTATACATACGATGACAACATTCTAACACAAACGGAATGAAAAATAGCGAACCAAAGAAGACGTGAATAATAATGCAAGTTGATTTTCAGGACTATAGGTTTCGTAAAATTCCTATTTAAAATAAGGTGTTTCTTACAAGAAAAAGGGCGAAAACTAATGATTATCATTTTATCATTTGTTTATGTTGGTTCAACAGGCACGGTATGATAAATTAGTTATTTATCATGTTTGTAAGCGAACAGCGGAAAGCAGTTCAATATAATCGCTGGTTTTAATGCAAATTAGAGCTGACCGGCATTGCCTGATGACCGTCATTCCCCCATTCTCCCCTACATATCTCTCTTCGATTTATACAGTTCCTCGATCAGTGATAACTCGTCGATATTGCATTAACGATGACTGTGAAAAGTTGAAAAATGAGAGAAGAAAATAAGAAGACATAAAATGAATATAATAAAAAAAAGATTGAAATAATATTTCGATAAGTTTCTTTGGTTAGTGATAACTCGACATGTGAAAAGTTGAAAAATGAAAGAAGAAAATAATAAGACATGAAATGAATATAATAAAAAAAAGATTGGAATAATATTTCGATAAGTTTCTTTGATTAGTGATAACTCGACATGTGAAAAGTTGAAAAATGAAAGAGAAAAATAAGCAGACCTAAATAGATATTTATGTGGCATGCGCCGAAAGTAACTGTTTATTCGGCAAGGTTATGTTTTTCGTACGAGCCGTTGGTTTTACCTGGCGAGCCGAAGGCGAGCCTTGTAAAGCAACGGCGAGTACTAAAAACATAACCTTGCTGAACAGTTACTTTCTGCGCGCGCCCCATACAATCCCAGACAGCACAAAATATATCAAGAATATCTGGAAATGTCTGAAAACGTCCGAAAATATTCGACATATCGGTACAATATTCTCAATATATTTCGAATTTAATATTCACGAGTGCATATGCATTAATATTGCAAATATATTTCCTACAACTGCAGTATATTTTAAAAATATACTCGGACAATATGTATGCAATATTAACCGGCTTACGTTTCAAAAATATTTCCAATTCTGTACGAATATTGTAAGTGTTTTACAATATTGACATATCGATGTTGGTATACTCTTCACAAATTTGATCTAATGAAAATACGTGAAATTGAATGCTGGTCGTGTATTAATTAAATCGAATCATAACACATCATATCAATGGATGTATATGTGGGCATTTCTTTGATCAGACGGATTAAATATCCATCAGTAAATATGAAGCTCTGACCATATATAACTCAACTCAAAGTTGCTCTGTCGTTCAATGAGTAGTTTGGTGCAGTAGATAGAGCGGGCGGTTCGTAGGACGAGGCGGGTTGGGATCACAGTTCGAATCCCCGTCAGAACAAGTTTTTTTTTTTTTTTGCTTCCGCACTATTATTATTACAGTACGACAACACAATATTACTGCAAAATTGCTTCAGTATTGCTGCAACGTTGCATTGCTGTATAGGACATTCGTGAAATATTATTTAAATATTTGTACAATATCCCGAGAATACATATGCTGAATATTAAAAAAGGACCAAACCTATATTGCTACAATATTTCAAGCACGTAATTTGAAGATGTACAAATACTCTACTGATATTGAATATCATTTTCGATATATTTTATACATATTGCATAGATGTGTTTGTGCTGTCTGGGATATTTTTTACGGAAAAGGCATTAATAGTCACTTTGACGCCAGTTGAGTTCCGCACGAACTGCGTATAGAGAGGGGGTAACCTGCGGTATAAAGACTTTATTCCGCAACTTTGACATGCGCACTTCGAACTGCGCATCAAAGTTGCGGAATAAAGACTTTATACCGCAACTTTGAACTTAGCGGTATAAAGTGCCATTTGCCGGAACGAAAACAGGCGTCAAAAAGTGACTTTTTAATGCCTGTGCCGTAAAAATAAATATAAAAAAAGTTCGAAATAATATTTTGATAAGTTTCTATGGTTATAGTGATAACTCGACATGTGAAAAGTTGAAAAATGAAAGAAGAAAATAAGAAGACATAAAATAAATATAATAAAAAAAAGATTGAAATAATATTTTGATAAGTTTCTTTGGTTAGTGATAACTCGACATGTGAAAAGTTGAAAAATGAAAGAAGAAAATAAGAAGACATAAAATTTATTTATTATTTTATTTTTTTTTATTTATTTATGCATACTGCTTCTCGAAAGGGTCATATTTAGACCCTTACAGCAGGGGTTACAACTTTGTGTTATTTGCATCGGGGCGGACTGTAGAGGATGTCATCGTCTGCTCCAGTCATCCGTGGTTGGCGTTGTTAGGCGGTGTTGGTTATTCATTGAGCACGAAGGCTCTGAGGAGGAGCACCTGCGTTACAAACTGTGTGAGCCTGGTGTAGAGTTTGGGGTCTGCCGGGGTCCACAGCCCGGCGAAGCGCGCCGGACTGGGGTCATCTGTAAGCAGGTCTCCAAGGTAGTGGTTCCTGAGAGGGCCGTAGAGCGGGCAGCGGGCGAAGACGTGGAATAGGGTTTCATTTTCCTCCAGGTTACAGATACTGCAGGTTGTCTGGGGGGCGAGTTTGGCTGCGCATTTTTTGTACGAGATAGTGCAGGAGTGAGTCGTGGCTAACCTTATCTGGGCAAGCATCCTTTTTTGAGACAGAGGGAGGGTGTACCTCAAGTATCTAGCAGGGCTGTAAATGGCTAGGTTCAAGGTAGTAATTTGACAGACTGGTGAACGGTGCCAGTGCTCGAGGTCTGAGGCCCTGAGGACTCCGTCATACCTGTTGAAGACCTCGGCTTCTCTCGAGGCCCAGGCTGCAGGGTCCAGATTACCCCAAAGGTCGACGGCTCCGACGGCAACGAGGAACTTTCTAAGCTGCAGTGCCCAATTGTATTCCAGTGCCGGGCTACCAGTTAGCGCTAGATGTTGAAGTCTGTTCATACAGATCTTTGCTGGGTTGTCTGCGTTCGAGGCTAGGATTTTTACGTACCACCGCCAGGTAAGTCGCATGGCTTGGATGGCAAGGTTGGGGAGGCCAAGCTCGATCCTCAGCGCCCAGTTCGGCGTACCTCTTGGGAGATGAAGAAGTCGTTTGTAGAAGTCAGTTTGTACTCTCTCGATGAGGTCTAGGTAGCGGAGACCCCAGGCTGGGAATGCGTAGAGAGCTGTGGAAAGGACTATACTGTTGAAAAGCTTGTTATATGCATCCCACGAGTCGCAGCGGGCCCTGGCCAGAATCGAGATGGCCGTTCCTGAGGCTATCTTTGCTTTAGCGATTGCAGCGTTGGCCGCTGCAAGTCCCAGCGATGAGCTCACCATCGGGATGCCCAGATACGTGTAGTTCTGGACGATTTCCAGCTGTTCTCCTTTGTAGGTCGTGTATCGCTGGTCAGATCGTTTACGTCTGCCACCTCGCTTGAATACCACGATTTTTGTCTTCTCGGCGTTGACTGCCAGACCATTAGCGTCGCAGTATTCCTCAAGGGCATTTAGTTTTCGTTGGAGATCGATTTGGGAATGTGCAAGGATTACGGTGTCGTCCGCGTATAGTAGCATTAACAGGTCGTTGCTGCCGTCTATGTTAAGTCCAGTTAGTCCTTGAGCCCGGAGCGATCTTTCGAAGTCAGCTATGTATAGGAGAAACAATTCCGGGCTAAGGGTTTCGCCCTGCAGGACTCCCTCTGTCACGTTGAATTCTTGTGAGAGGAGGTTCCGCGATCTGACCTGGATCTTGGCTTGGTCGTATAGGGATTTCATCACGCTGGTTATTTTTGAACTCAGTCCGATGGCCTGTAGTTTGCTCCAGAGACCTTCGTGGGGGATGGAGTCAAAGGCGCGTTTGAAGTCCACGAAGATGGCGTATACTTCTCTGCCTGCGAGCCGTAGTTGGAGTTGGATTGTTGCAGTTAGGGTGAAGATTGCTTCGACGCATCCGCGTCCTTCTCTGAAACCAAGTTGGGATTCGGGGATTATTTTGTGATGGGCCGCCCAGGCTGTGATTCTGTTTCTCAGTATCATCGTGAATAATTTCACAGTGCTGTTGACGAGGGCGATTCCACGGTAGTTAGCCGGGTCCTCCTTATTTCCTTTCTTGTGTATCATGGTAAGGACAACCCTGCCCCATTCCTTTGGGACTGACTCCGTGGTGAGGATGGCGTCGAATAGGGTTTTCAGGTGGGTGAGCCAAACTTCCGGGAGATTTTTCAGGAACTCGTTCGGGATGCCGTCAAGACCAGGGGCTTTCCCAGATTTGCATCTCTTGAGGGCTTTCTGGATCTCGAGGGTTGTAACATTGCTGTCAAGTTGTGCATTGAGGGGGCCTTGGGTGATTGCGGTGGACGCTCTTCTTTCCGGGTAGATTTTGCCATACAAGTCATTCCATGTGGCGATGGGTAGCGAGTGCGCTTCCGTCGGGCGTGGCTTGACTTTCCTGACGGCGTTCCAGAAGGCGCGAGGGGAGTTTAAGTTAGCAAAGGCTTCCTTAATTCCGCGTCCGTACTCCGTTTTCTTCGAGCAGATAAGTTTTCTGTACGCTTTTTTGGCATTGACAAAAGCTAGGCGGTCCACTGGGGCGAATTTAGATGCGGCGCAGCGATTTAAGCAGTCTTGTACCCTATCCTTTTCGTCCTTACACTCTCTGTCGAACCAAGGCTTGTTTATTTTGGGCTTGTTGGTTGCGGTTGCGAGGTTAGGGCTGGGAGCCGTCGGTTTTCGGGGAATGCACTTCTGCATGCCAGTGGCTTGGGCTGCTTTCTTTATAGCGGAGCATAAACTGTGATGGAGCGCATTCGGTTCGGTTCCTGCAGTGGGAGACGTGTTCAAGTAGTTGGATATTGCAGCGCGATAGGCCTCAGCTTCGCCCGGATTCCAGACGAGACGTGGTTGGGGGGGTCCGTAGGGTTCTGCTTGAGTGGTTTCTATGCTGTCAGATATTGGGCAGGTTCGAAGCTCGACGTGTACTGGGAAGTGGTCTGACAGCGTGATTTCGGTGCTCACGTGGAGGTCTTGAATGATGTCTATTGCCGTTGTGCTTACCCAAACGAGATCGATTACACTGCTTCCATTCTGGTTGCAGAACGTGGGCCTGGCGGGACGGTCGCGGGATGTTCTCCCGTTGAGTAAGATGAACCCGTTGAGGGACATGAATTCCATGAGCTTCAGTCCTCTTGCGTTTGGTTCGTTGTCGTAAGTTTGTATGGAGCTGAAGAGGCTGGTGCCGTCGAATATTTCTTCGGGTGCGTTGTCCGAGACACCCACTTTGGCATTTAGGTCTCCACCTATGATGAGTGCGTCGGTCTCTGGCGAGTTTGTGATTTCATCCAGCACTACCTGCAGCGTCTCGAAAATGGGTAGCACGTCAAGGTTGGGTCGGAGGTAGATGTTTCCGAAGGTTAGAGTGGTTTCGTTCGCGGATACCCGTGCGAATATCCACCAGGGGCATGAGTCTAACACCTCGAACTTCAAGCCTTTTTTCGCCAGAATTGCTAGTCCGCCGCTGGCCCTACCTTTGGATTTGTCTTTCAGTGCATTGGCCCAGTAGCAGTCGTAGTGTGCGAGAAAGGGGGGCGTGGGAGTCGGAGTTGCGGTTAGCCAGGTTTCGCTTAGGCATATGATGTCGCCCAGGTTAGAGATGGTTTCAGAGTCGAGGTTGGCAAAACCGTGGGTGTTCCAGTAGGTGATGGTCATTGTGGGGCTCGCTTGGGTAGTTAGTTTTTTGACGAATCCATGGGCATCGAAACGGATGGCCTGGTGCGGGCTAGGTCGGCGGTGGTAGAGGGGACTAGGGTCACGCCTGTTCCGGCAGGGGCCGCGGGCGCGTTCAGTCGGGTTTCGATTTCCGGCCAGGTGTGCCAAACGTCATCTATGCTGATCTTGTCGTGCCGTACTTTTATGTCGTGATTATCTTTCTTTAACTGTTTAGCCAGGTCCCTTAGCTTCTTGGCAACTTCTCTCTGGGTGCGGGTGAGCTCGTGGTCTATGAAGATAGGCCTGCCGGTTAGGTTCCTCTTGTTTCTAAGGATTTCCATCTTAGATGCCCATGAGTCAAGTTTGACTATTATCAGTCCACTGCTAGCGAGGCGGCGGGATTCCACTATTCCATCAGCCACACCAAATTCAGTCGAGAGGAACTGCGAGACTGTTTCGGAAACATTGGTCTGTTGACATAGCAAGCCTCTGATAGTGATATTATTCTTTATTGAGTTTCTTTCCATGGACTCAATCTTCAGTTCTTGCTCCTGGATTCTCTGCTTGAGCGGGTGTTCGTCTCCTGCAGGTTGGCTGAGTGCGAGCTTGCTTTCGACGCTCAGAATTTTGTCGGATAGGTGCTTGCCTTCTGTAGAACTGATTGGGGCTGGGGTTTCTTCTAGGCGTTTGAGGCGGGCTTCCATTCTTCCCTCGAGATCAAGCAAGGCGGAGTTAAATTCTCGTTTGGTGGCGGCCATTTCTTCTCTAATTGCAGCGATACTCTTCTCGTAGGCTGCTGTGGCGTCTGTTATTTTCGTGCATAGGTTGGCAAATTGGTCCGAGTTCTCCTTCCTCATTTCTTGCAGAAGTTTAGAGATCCCGTCCATGGCCAGATCTGACCGGGCAGGCGGAGGGTCGGGGTGTACCACGGCTACCACGGTTCTCCTGGTGATGTGTGGTGGGGTTACCGGAGCGGTCGGGCTGTCCTGAGCCAGGCCGGAATGGGAGTCGCTAGGGCCCGTATGCTTAGGCGGTGAGCTCAGGTCAGAGCAGCTTCGGTGTCTTTTAGGGGTGTTTTCCGTAGGCGAGGTAACACTGGGAAGTTCCTTCTGGGTAGGCGTCGTCGTGTCCCTTTTTCTTTTTAGGACGAAAGATGTGATTTTTGGGCAGGAATTACTTCTGATTCGCAGGAGCTGGGCTGCTTTTGTCGGTCTCCCCTTTGGATTGCGCGCGCTAAGCACGGGTGCTGTGTGGTTAGTAGTGGATCCAGCGTTATCGGCCGAGTTACCCGCGGAGCAGCGTGGTGGATCGTCGGGTAGGCTCGGTGGTGCGGCTGTTTTGTCAGAGGTGTCACTACTTGACATTTGGTCAGTGAGCGACCCCCCGCTTCCCGCTCCGCTGAGATTCTAACCTCAAAATGTTCGGCTAGCTTGATGTTTTTTCGAGAATGCTGGGGGGATAAAGGTCTAGGTTGAGTGGGACTCACTGCGGGTGTCTGGCGGGTTCTCCACCGCCGTAAAAGTATGCCTGGGGGGTCCACTGAAGCGGCCTTGGGGAGGCTGATACAACTTTTTGATAGCGATCGCGAAGCAGGACCGGTTGGCTAGGGGGGTCAGTTGTAACTCCAAGAAGACATAAAATAAATATAATAAAAAAAAAGATTGAAATAATATTTTGATAAGTTTCTTTGGTTAGTGATAAGTGATAAGTTTCTTTGGTTAGTGAACGATGACTGTGATAAGTTGACTAATGGAAAAGAAAAAATGATAAGAAATAAAATAAATAACGTATCTCTTTTTATATATACTAGGGTAATAGCGCGCTTCGCGCGCTCTCCGGTTACTAATTAGTTATGAAACACGTTGAAACCTTGTTCTTATTATTTGTAAAGTTATACAATTTTTGACCTTCACTATGTGTTCTCTCTTTATATGTAAATTTTTTTTCATCACGCCGTGCTAAAAACTGCCATTATATGCACGCTAGCGTGCATGTAATCGGACTTTACGCGCGTTTATGATGAAAAATTTTGTTCGATACATGTGTGAAAGTTGTTTTTACAGTTGTGAGATTGTCGCCCGAGCGAATTCACGCGGGTATCGAAATGTACTATTTTATACGTAACAATAAGAATGACGTCTTTCTTCAGAATACCTTGACCAGTAGTTCGTATACTGTCTGTGTTGTGAATTTATTCATTTTCTGCAAACCAAGTTCTTATCATTCGCAAAGTTATAAAATTTCGCTAACTCACTCTAAATTATAAAGTAAAAAAGAATTTCTTCATGATGAAAGGGCATGTAGTTCAGTAATTTACTTTCGTAGAGTAGGCTATGAGTATAGTTCAATTACTGTTTGCTATTGGTGTGTTCTTGAGTATTCATACACACTTTGACTGATGGTTGTGTATCCCCTGCATTTCCTAGTGATATGTTGTTATGTCAGTGATCAAACGATTTCTTTCTTGAACCACGTCACGGGTAAGTTCATTTTTTCAATATTTTTCTTCCTTCGATTTTTATCAAATAATGGATGATCAATAATTTTATACTGATATTTTAATTATGACCTTTATGATCATGACTTCAAACATCGCATGTGAGTCCAAAATCATTATTGAAAAAGAAAACAGTGGCAATGAGTTACTTGAAAATGAGAACAGTCAAGTTGATTTGGTTATAAAAGATGACAGTGGAGATGAGTACGACGGATTGGCCAATTTATTGTACGACGATGATGACGATTTTTTTAAAGATCTTGATCCCAACTTAATTTTTACAACGAAACATGCTGTTTCGTCTATCGTTGTATATGATTCCACGGTGTGAGTATAATTTTTTTTAAACGTGATGTAAAATTTTTTTCATTGACGTACTTTTTTGTGATCTTTTGTGTGTATACTTTATTATATTCATCATATTTTACTATCTTTATATCAGACATCTTGTTGGATTGGTCAAAGATATAGGGGCGCCCGTGTATAAAGGATTAGATCACGCCACGTTGCTATTCAAATTTATCGTTGAATGTGACGATAATCAAAGAGTCCAGTGCTACGCATGGCAAGAGGATGCAGTACGGGTTATTCCACTTGTAAAACTGAATCATGTAAGCTATCCATTCTATCATCTATTTCCTTTGTTATAATTATTTCGAAGAGACTTTCTAAATAAAGTTGATTGAAATTTTTTGTTTTAGGTCGTCCATATTGACGGAGGATTTTCGACACGTAAAAACACGACTTTCAGTCGTGGTAATAGGGGAGACCGGGGTAATGTGGACAGCGGGGTAAAGTGACCATCTCGAATAATTTCTTGTTGAGCGATTCTAAGAAGGCAGTATTTACACCGAGGGTTTGTGCTGACGTACTTTACAAAATGAAATAGTTGAACCCTATGAAATATTCAATATTTCGGGAAAAATCAATCAATTTAGTTTCACGCCGTGTAGATAGATAATTTCCGTCAACTCAGATTTCGGATTATCGTGCCGTCCATGGCATGTTTTGACTAGGTTTATTTTTTTCTCGATTCCTTGAAACGTCTACTTAATGGTACTATCAATTCTTTTTTTGTTAAACATAGTTTGCATCAAGTTTTCAATTAAATTGTTGTCGGGTTACCTGCGGGGTAATATGAACGGGGAAAAGTGGCCATGTACGCCACGAGCGCTGTTAGCCGCCGAGCGTCAACCTAACCTCACTTCGGGTGACATTTGAATCGCGACAGCGGTGTCGTGTTTCGAACATTTTCGATTCGAGTAGGTATCACAATTTTCACAGTCACGTGCTTTTATCAGACTCAGGGCAATACGTACAGATTTTGCAATGTTTTGACGTTATTTTCATCCTAATACGAATAAGGAATCCGTCATAATACGAATTTTTCCACTTGGCCCCATAAGCGTGATCACTTTACCCCAGCATCGGGGTAAAGTGATCAGTTTGCAGGTTAGGTTTATATCGATTATGACGCAAGCACATCGCAATAATATCGGGTTTGACCGTCATAATCGCTTACCTAAAGGTACAAACTACAAAATATATATGACATGATAAAGCTTTAGTCGATATTTTATGTTTTATGTCCGAATTAGTTTTAGGGTATCCACTTTGCCCCGGTCTCCCCTACTGTAATGGAGTTGACTATTCGCTCAAATACATTGATAAATACGATGTCAATAACTTCTCAACTTGTTCCTAGTCAGGAGGTGAAGTTTGTACCACTCGAGTCAATTTGTTTAGAAGTCGGCCTCATTAGTGAGTATCTTCTCATTCGATTACAATAATAACCAACTTGACGGATATTTCTATTTCATCAGAAATTGATTTTAAATTAAATCAATGTTTGATTTTGTAGTGGTTCAAGCTTATGTAAAAGCTCCCTTCCGTCCGTATGCCGGTCCAAATTCGTCACTAAGTTACGAAACTGGCTGTATTTCGTCAGGAAAATACAAACTGGAAGTTCGGCTCCAATCGTCTGAAACTCGTGAGATTTTCGCCAGAGGAGATAATATATTACTTAATGGAAGAGTACAATTCCAAGGAAATTTACCTCACCTGGTAGTGGAAAACTATTCGAAAATTCACAAAAGTGGTGAGACTTCTCTAGCTGATGATGAACTTCTCAAGGCTACGGTAATCCCCAAAAGAAGGCCAGTTATGAATACTGAAGTTTTTGCGAAGGTAAATCATGAAAATTGTTCTATTTTCACGCATATATTTTGCTTGACGCACAAATCAATGGTGTATATATTAACGAAGATACACAAAAGTGAATTGAATTTGTTTCATTAGTGATAATTTTTTAATAGATAGGTGAATTGGAATTATTTAATCACAAATATTAATTCTAAATAGAACGATTAACTAAAGATACACAAAAGTGAATTGAATTTGTTTCATTAGTGATCATTTTTTAATAGATAGGTGAATTGGAATTATTTTAATCACAAATAATAATTCTAAATAGAACGATTAACTTGAAATGAATGATTTCATTCGTATTATTTTCTTCTGACATGAGTGAGTAATTATAATAACATCTGTAATCAATTTTTGTTTTCTACTTTTGCAGAAATCTAAAGACGACTAATCGATTGATACAAATAATAATCAATACGCGATTAAGGTGGTCGTCTCGCCACCCGTAGGAAATAGGGAGGATTAGAAAATCTCTTGATTTTGAAATGTAGATGAGTTTGTACAATAAACTTTTAATATCTGAAAAATATTTCGCATCCTACCGAAGATTATTGTAAGTAATTTAACTTCAAATATTGACAAATTAACACGGGGTCTTACGGGAAAACCGTGTCGTCAACACTTGCACTCCGGAATTCATACCCTAATCAATTAGTTAGCGACGAATATAAAGTTGCCTATTGTAAATTATATTCCGAAGATTCCGTTGCGACCATAAAACTTTTGGGTCACCGAATTTTTCGATTAGAACTTTAAAGATAATCTCGATGAAAACGACATCAGACAGCCATTACCAGCCCGCCTCAAAGCGATCGAATACATTTGGCAACACCGTGACCGAAGGTATCTTCGGGCGCCGGTGAGAACGGAGAGGTTAGGAACTCCGTATGCCATGCCAGCAAGGGACGCTTGTATCGCGACGTTGCCAGACCAATTTCATACCCATGACAACTGACCGGAAAATAGTCAAATCAGTTACTCTTTATTATTATTTCATCGTAAATTACGAAATAATATTCAGTGTAAATGTGTATCCGTAAAGTTTTGATCGCATAAACATTTCTGCAATATCGAAAACTATCATAAAATTACGTTGGGCATCGACGATTAATAGACATAATTTGATGTCGGCGTAGCGAGACGACCACCTTAATTCGAACATGGCTGTGATGATGTCTTGTCATGTATATTGTTAATAAAGTTGTATGTTCATTCAATTTCTTGTCAATGACTTGTGTGTTTGATTTAGAGGCGACTTTAAATATATATATATTACGGATATATTTATTTTTCAACTGGTATAATTTATACATCATTCTGTTGTTGTTTGTCGCGATCATTTCTTGTTTTTAATTTGATAACATAATAGTGTCAATGGCTCGTAATTCAAATTGTCTAAATTTCTAGTATCAAATGAAGAAGATTAACCCCGTGCACAACACAAGTAATAAAAAAACGTAACTCCTGTGCATAGGTACAGTTGGTAATTCTTTAATCATTTTATTTTATTTTTTTACCCAAATATTTGGAGGTTCTTTGAGTTATTATTGTCATATATCTAATTTCGTATAATTTTAGACTTCAACATTATTCAATGATATTGTGATTTTCTTGATTTTTAATAAAACTTGTGACGTTGAACTCATAAGGAGATTCTAAGCAATAAGTTAAGTATACTTCCAAACTTCCAATAGATTCTATGTTCATCTTAATGTAAATGTTCATGTATGGCTTTTCTCAGTGGCTCACTAATTTATTTGGCCTTTTTTCGATTCAAGTTTCGGATCAACATGTATTTTGTGTGCTTGTGCTTAGCACAGCAGGCCGTGGATGAGTTCGATGGATAAGTCAGACAAAACTACGATTGTAGCTTCACACAATCGTCATCTACTAACCTTAGAATTGATAATTGGCCATCATTTTTGTAGGTTGTGTCGCGGAAACGATGATGTGATTAATTTAACCTATATCTTACGATTAATCATAAGGATCGCAGAGTGTATTAACATCTATTAACATCAGCGAGAAGAATAAAATCTGTCAATATCATAGCTCTGAAACCATAATCTTTGTTGTAACTCTTTTTTATCTGAACTCTTGTTTATGAATTGTCGGTATTTAATTTATCGACTACGGATCACCTATGCCCCTATCACCTATCTTACTGCCATCTATTAACTCATTCCACTCATTCTCTTTCTCTCTCATTCCATATCTTTCTCTCTCTAACAAAACAAAAATTAGTGAACCACTGGCAAGTTATACATGAACATTACTGTTCATCTGTATTAAACGATATAAAAATATTCATTTCAAATTGAGGACAGTGAAGAATGTTATAAAGTTTTGAATGGAAACATTTCTCATTTTTAGTCAAGTGTAACAAGCCTAAGCAAGTCAAGTATTTTATATGGGTTCAATCCCGTGTAAAATACATAAAAGTACACCGAAGGTGTGAAGCGGGCGATATTTCAATAAGAGTATCCAGCGTAGAACAGAAGTGATTATATATTCAACAGATTTATTCAGACAAGTGATTTAAAAGAGAGTACAACAGTTCTTATTCCTAAGAGAGTAGTTCCAGAAGTGAGTCCAGCTAATTCAGACAAGACTGAAGAAGCCAGCGGGAAGGGTGAGGGGAGTGCATAAGACTGACCAAGCTATCCCACGGTACACGAAGTATCGGGTGATGCGCCGTCAGGCTTATGCGAAAAGAGTAAGATAGCGGGGTGCAGATATTCTAAGATCTAGTTAACTAAGTCTAAGTCTAAGTCTAAGTCTAAGTGCGTGTGTGTGTGTGTGTGTGTGTGTGAGAGTGTGTGAGGGTAGGCGTCGTATGGACCGTGGGACCAGACGTGACACAAGAACAATCAAATTTTATTTTTATTTTTACATTGATGTTATAAACATTTCAATTGAAACATGTACTGTTATAAATATTTCAATGGAAAGATGTACCATTTTGATGCAAAAGAACAATCAAAGTTTATTTGTTATAAACTTTTTAATGGAAACATGTATCATTTTTATGCAAAAGAACAATCAAAGTTTATTTGTTATAAACTTTTCAATGGAAACATGTATCATTTTTATGCAAAAGAACAATCAAAGTTTATTTGTTATAAACTTTTCAATGGAAACATGTATCATTTTTATGCAAAAGAGCAATCACAGTTTATTTTTGTTATAAACTTTTCAATGGAAATATGTACCATTTTTAGGCACATTGCTTATTCTTTCGGTGGTTGGTTGTAACCTGCCAATATTTTAACGAAATTCATTTTCTCCTGTTTTAATTTTGTGATGTCGTCCACTGTTTTCATCTGTATGTGAATCGGTCCGTTTTTTTTGTGTTGTTAGCACCCCTTTCACTTCAACACAGGTTCCGCGTGTAAAATTAGCACGTTCGCAGTCGGCATTACTCCGTATTTCTACTTTGTAGGTCCCATCTGTTATCGATGCTACGTAGTAAGATGCGTTTTTCGTTTGAAGTTTTCTAAAATCACAGGAGATGTATCCTGTAACTTCTGAAACACAAATCGGAACATTCTTCATTGTAAAAATTTCTTCAATTTTGTTTCACGACGACTATAGAGATATATTTTGTAATTTTATTCGTAATAATTCATACTTATCGAATGTCCAATGTCTGTCTCGCATTCTTCCAAATTTATGTTTTTGATCACAGTCGTCGGTTTGGATTCTGTAAAATCACCTTCTACCTCGACAGTCGTGTTACTCTCGATTATCAATTCGTATGGCAAGTCACCCTGGTTGTAGTAGGTTTGCTTCGGAATATTCGCTAAAGCTCCGTTTATATGTACTATCTGTAACGAACAAACAATTTCAAAATACAATCATTTTTTATAACACTAATAAATCAAGAAATGTTAAAATTCTGTGAAAAATATATTTCGTTCTTACCAAATTAACTGAAGTTATCAAATCCTGCACTCTTTTTATATTTTGATTCCAAGTGGTGACTTGCACTCTTCGTCCTTGACCGTTGTTTACGAAAAATTTAAAACTTCGGTTTCCCAATTGTGATGGCGTGGACAACGTGATTCGGTCCACGTAACCGATGATTTCTCTGGGTAGAAGAAATATTTTTTTCAATACAATTAGAAAATTTCGATTATTGTGATTAAATTTCGCTTACCTACGATGTTGAACAATAAAAATAAGTCGTGATTTACTTACACAGTTGGATCTCTATTCTCTACGTTGTCCAGTGTATCGTTCGAAGAAAACCTTTCCATTTTGTTGGATAGATTTACAGTTAATTTTCTTTCCTATGACGAAGACAGACCAATTTTTTTAATGTACATTGGAATTGTTATCAACGAATTTGTTTGCATTTCATTCATAATGTAATTTTATACATTCCATGTAGATTATTTTATTTTCAATTTGTATGAATATATTTTTTAGTTTTGATTTGATATCTCTTCTTCTAGTTTTCTAATTCACTGATCATATAATTGGATAATGTAGGTGTGAATAATTATTTATACGTAATGAATTATTTTAAGTAAACATTGCAAGTACTCTGAGATGCTTCAATAAAACTGATTTTACGTGAACAACTCTTTGTAAACGTAGTTTTTCACACAGTTGTTCTTCCTCTGATTGCCTAAATAAACTCTCAATGAACTCCATGATCTTACTCTTGAAAATGCTACGTAAAGTTGCCCATGGTTGAACACATCTTTACGTAGATCTAGACCGACTTTTTCAAAAGTTTGTCCTTGTGCTTTATTAATAGTCATCGCAAATGCAAGTTTGATAGGATATTGTCTCCGCTTGAAAGTAAAAGGATATTCATTTTCACAGTAAAGTGTAATTCGATTTATGAAAACCAATTGCTCCAAGTTTGTCTCCTGTTAAAATTTTACATTTAAGTAAGTGATTACCTAGTTCCAATATTAATAATCTTGTTCCATTACAAAGTCCTTCGTCTATGCTCAAATTTCGTATCAGAATTATAATACTATTCACTCTTAATCGCAATTCATGTGGAGGTAAACAGGAAGGTGATAAACTGTTCAAATATTCAGGTAAAAGAGCTACTTGTATATCTTCGCTGTCAGCACAATTCTCTGTACCGTCTATACTCGTGTAAATTTTTTCTTCAAAATCATTGAGTAGATTCACTACGTTTTTATTCATTTCGTCAACATCTACATTTCGAGCTGCTAATATGACAAATTGGGCTGCTTTTTCATATTGTTTTTCATTAAAATAATTTCCGAAAATTTCTTTAATTATGTCTCCGTTGTTTGTATCTATTATACAATCTTCAGGTATTTCTACATTCTCATCCGCGTCATTCAATTTCCCGTCGCCCATATCAAGTAAAAAGTTAGAAAATTGTACTTCCTCGGGTAGAGTTTGCATGTTTTCAATTAACGAATATTTCTTGAAATATTTCCATAATGAGCTAAATTTGATTGAAAGATTAATTATTTCAGTTCGCGTTCCTCCAGGTTTAATCGGAAGAAGTTGTCGAAAATCACCTCCCAAAATTAAAAATTTTCCACCAAATGGAATATTAATATTCATTAAGTCGCGTAATGTTCTGTCAATAACTTCCAGTGCGTATCTAGGTGCCATTGGTGCTTCATCCCAAATAAACACATCAGTTTTCCTAAGATTCTCAGCTTCTTTAGATTGAATTTTTATGTTGGAAGACGATCAATCGTCAAAAAGAGATACTGGTAATCCAAATGTCTTATGGAGAGTTTTGCCATTGGGTAGCAGTGTTGCGGCAATACCAGTAAAGGCCATTGTCATTACTTTTTTTTGTTTATCACGAAGTAAATACCAAAGAGTTGTATACAAAAATGTCTTTCCAGATCCACCGGGTCCGTCAATGTAAAAAGCGTTGCAATTATTTCGTTCAGAAGAGTTCAACATATTTAAAATAGTATCTATAATATTTTTTTGCTGTTCATTCAATATTGTATATTGTTGCATACCAATCTCATTGGTTCGGTAAGAATCGGTGTTTTCAATATTCTAAATATGAATTTGATCGATTTTCAAAAAATCATGGATGCTTAAGCCTTCCTCACACAGCATTCTACTTATGTGCTCGAGCGTTCGTTTTTGAGCAGTTTCCGCATCCATATATCGAATAAAATCTTCGAAAATTGATTCTTTGAACTTTTCCCAAAGAAGACTTGGACTTGATGGTTGACAGTGAATTAGAATTCGAACAAACAGCCTTCGTAATTCGTGTGGCATCATCCATGAGATGCCTTCATTCATTGCTTTTATCCATTCTTCGTCGTCTTCAATCAAACCCAATTCTAAAAATGCAGATTGATATGTTTGACACAGAACTCCATTTACAGTTCTTAAATCACTGAAACTTCTTACATTTTTGACTGATAGTAATAATAATCTTAAATGAAAAAGTTCTACTTGTGATGGACTTACAGAATACATACGCCCAATACATTTGAAGCTGGATTTTCGATATTCCCAACGCTGAACAGTTTTGTTGTTGACTTTGTATTTCTTAAAAACGTAATACAATGGAATTTCTGTATAATAATAATTTCCAGCTAACTTATCGCGTGTATTCAATGAAAAATAGTCTATCAGCATATTTACTTTTTCTAATGCAGAGATCATTGCAGTTTGATCATCGATGTCCGAAATAATGATATTTTGTTCATTCGGTAAATGTACCGGTAATCGTATGATTGTATGACTCTTATCTTGGAGGCATTTGCTAAAAATTCTCCAACACGCTTCTACCGGTCCTACATATCGTGCTTCGACGTAGTCTTTAATTTCATTATGATTGATGACGCTTTCATTCTTAGCGGAATTATCTCCAATATTTACGCTGGCAGCATCGTGTCCTTTATAACAATATTTGAATAAATATTTTACAGCCTTTATACTCGAAACTACTTCGACATTTATGTGACAATCAAATATTGTACTTAATTCTGGCGAATACGGTACAACATTACGATTATCGACTTTAAAACCACCAGGTCGCTCATAAAATTTCTCAGACTTTCTTCGCCGATAGGAGGGATATCCATCTATATCAAGAATTGTATGCTCTACAAATTCTTTAGGATAACGTTTCGAACATTCACCATTTATCACACACCAATCACCCCACGGTCCGTGAATCATGTTTTTCATAACTATATCATGCGGAGTTTTATTTTTTTGACGATTTGGTATTTCTGCTGATATATAGCGATCAACAATTTCAGAAGTTGTAATTTTGCAGTTATGTTTCAGAGTTACTAATAAATGAATGTGAGGCAAACCGCGTTTTTGAAATTCAATTACATATACGTACGCTAAAACTTCTCCGAAGATTTTTTGTCGAACAATCTAATCTAATTAAATATTATTTTTTTAGATGAAAAACTCGTGCACATAAATCCGGTCTATCAGCTTGCTGCTGTCCTGGTAATAAATTTTCGTTCAATTCACGCCATTTCGGGTTACACGTCATGGTAATGAAAAGATCTGGCTTTCCATATTTGCGAACAATAGCCATCGAATCTTGATAATGCTGCATCATATTCCGTGTTGATCCAACAAAAGTTGAGGGAAGAACTGTTATTTTTCCTACTTTGACGTTTGAATCGTGTGCAACGCTTTCCAAATAGTCCCTCAATCCTTGATATGTTTCTGAACGAAATTTTTTTTGATTATCAATACAAAATCTTAATCGATCTTGTTCTACTTTTACATAATTGTCTACAATCCACTGTTGGAACAATCGGCGACCTGATAAAAATATGTTGAATTCATTTTCACGAATAGCTAATCTATATTTGATATATGCAGATCTGCTTACACGTTTATTTTTAGTCACATTCCGATTGATACGAAGTAAATTAGGATGCCAACCTCTTGTTCCGTATGGGTGGAATAATGGATAAATCCAAGGCTCCACGTTTGGATCTACAGAACTCACGGATTGTAACATCTTAGTATTTCTATTTCGAATAGTAACGTAAGATTCTGGAACATCTCCATTAGCTGTAGTAGAAAAAATAGCTGCGACTTCGTTACATCTTTGAGAATTGAAACGATTGTGATCTTGCCCTGGTTTCAATGTGAAACATAAATGTAATTCTGGTAAATTTTCGTCCACTGAATTAATGAGTTGTTGATTTTGTATTTCTTCTCCTCTTCTCCCATCATTTGATAGGATTGTGCGAATATATTATTATCACGGATTAATCTGTCAAGTAATTGCATAGTTTCCATGTCAAGTTCAGAATTATTCTGCAAACGATGATTTAGGGCTTCTTGTGCATCTATAATGAAAAGCTGACCGTAACTTGGACTTTCGTTATGAGCTGCAGGATATAATGCTGTATTTATTTGATAATATATTTGCCCTTGAATTTTGAAGCAATACGGACCAGGTCTTTGTTTCTGCAAGTTAACTAAGTTATCGTTAAAAGACGCGAAAGATAAAGAGTTATTATAGTATCTAATACGTTTGAAGAAATCATTGGACTTAGGATGTGTATTATCAAACAATTTCTTCAATTCACGAGGAGGGTTTGGTAAGTTGTCTAAATATACTTCTCCATGAGCACAACAGTCTCCAAATGATAGTTTGTTAGACACTTTTTCCCCTTTAAAATGCTTAGCACCACATTTAGTGCACAAAACATCCATTGGCCCTGTATAATGTTGACCATTATTATCATAATTCGTTTTCGTTTTCTTTATGATTTGATACGTATTATCCAAATTAATTACAGATTTATTACGTAGTATATCTAATTTCTTGCAATTTGAATCGAAAAGTGGCTCAATGTTATCTAACTTGTCTCTTTTTGATGGATTCTCGGTACTTTTAACAACTGCCATTGCGATTTTACCATTTGTCGTATCTTTAAGATTATTAATCGCGATGTTAACCCTGTTTTGTGATGTATTGATCACTTCATTTTTTCTGTAACGGATCTTGTTTTTATTTTTTTTATAATATTCAAGATTGGATTGTTGTTGAGTTACTTTTTTTTTTTGTTTCAGCAAGTGGTATTTTTCCTTGATTGTCTCTTGGCTTTCATTATTCACATTTGAAATATCAACCCTGTTTTGTGATGTATTGATCACTCCATTCTTTTCTGTAATGGATGTTGTTTTCATTTTTTTTATAATATTTAAGATTGGATTGTTGTTTAGATACCCTTTTGATTTCTTGTTTCAGCAAGTTGTATTTCTCCTGTGTTGTCTCTTGGCTTTCATTATTCAAATTTGAAATGTCAACCGTGTTTTGTAATGTATTGATCACTCTATTCTTTTCCATAACGGATCTTGTTTTCATTTTTTGATAATATTTAAGATTGGATTGTTGTTGACTAACTCTCTTTTTTTCTTGTTCGAGCATGTAAGATTTCTCCTGTATTGTTCGCTGGCTTTCATCATTCATGTACGGATTTGTTCCATCAGTATTTATTGACCCGATTTTCTCGAAATTTGACTGTGTGATCAATCCTAGCGATCTCCCTCTTTCAAATAATTGCATATCATTACTTTGATCGATATTTTTAGTAACCCTGATTGGCGTTAAATCATATTGCTCACCAAAACGTTGATTACTTTCAGAAATACTGTTATTCAATACTCAGTATAATGATTGTATTGAATCTACCAATACTAAGCAAGCTTTTCCATCAGAACACGGTTTCGCGAAATTATCTCTCGAATGTGAATCAAACATCCAAAATTGGTTATCAAGTTTCCCAATTGCTACTGATATTCCGTTAATCGTTAGTATACCACACATAAAATTTGTGAACAGATAAACTAACGCGTCTTTCAAATTAGGCATACCAATCTCACTGTTATCGTCAAGCCGATGGCCAAATATTATGTCTCCGAATTCTAACGTATGACTCATTGAATTGATCACAATGCTTTTAGGTTGTAAATCAGATGCAGCCAAATATTCTGGATTTATTGTATTCGGATGAACTTCATTATCACGTGCGAGCCTACTACTAATATACAGTTTATCTCCGATTTTAAGAAGATTATCAATACTTTGACTTGTCCAATGTAACGGATTTGTTACAGCAGACATTACCAGCGCTGTAGCAGCATTAGCTGTGCATTGCCTTCCCCTACTAAAGTCAGAAAAGATCTTATTTCCTTGATTAATTGACCCTCTTGTTATTTTCTTGATAAGAAATTGATTTTCATTTTGTCTTTGTGGAATATATTCCGTGAGCGCCGGATTCATGCTTGTCGTCTAATTTATACTGTCCTTATTTTCTTATTTCTACTCTTTGTGTATTACTTATTAACTTTCAATATTCATTCGTCCTTATTTTGTTAGTTCGACTCGTTGTGTATTACTTATTAACTTTCAATATTTACTTATTAACTTTCAATATTCGTCTCAATTAACGTAATTATTTCTCATCGTCATATTTTTCATAGTTACGTCATATTCATGTCATCATATTGTTCTTTCTTTGTCATAAACTTTCATAAATTCGCAAATTACACAATATGTAATCTTGTTCTTACCTGTAAAGTTTCTTATATACTCCTTAAAATAGTAGTGGCTGCCAAAAGAATTCTGCCCTATTCTCTTCTTCTCCGGATAAATCTGCAGGCTGCTATGAGAGGATAAGTCTGCAGGCAGCTATGCGACAGAATTCCACCTGGTACCTCGAATAAGTCTCCTACAGCGAGAATTTCACCATTATTAATCATTGCTGATTATTATTATTTTTCATGATGATATTCACCTGCAGTAATTCTCTACATTGATCTCTGATGATTTTTATCTGGAGAATCTTTACAGAAAAACACTTTCACAGTACACACTTTTTCTTCTTTGCAGAAAAACTTAGCAGAAAAACACTTTCTCTATGATTTTTATCTGGAGGATCTTTACAGAAAAACAGTTTCTTCACAGTAAACAATTCCACAAATTTGCTTGGCAACTGAAAATAAAATACTTGCGAGCCAAATAGCACAAAGCAACTCCCAATAACCGCGGCAATTTGTGCACACTCGATTACATGTCTTACAATCAATCGGAATATCTTACACGAAGTCGGCCGAATCTCATCTTACACGAAGTCGGCAGAATCTCATCTTACGTGAAGTCGGCAGTCCATATCGCAAAACGATAAATTGCCACCGACTTTTTATATACGGATACGGATAACGCAGGCTGATACATACAAGTCTCATTTCGTACTAATTCTAGCAATATATGTGAATAAAAAATGTCAGTAAAATAACAATTTCATTCAGACTCTGAATTTTCTTTACTCCTGTTGTCTTTCCCTATGGTTTATTGAAATTTCTGTTATATTTCAGAAATACACAAACAGTATATCAGAAATATATCATGAAAAATGTCAGTTATATTTTCGAACAAATTCAGAAACATATAAGAAAATATTCCCAATTATGCTACAAAATATTTCAGACATATGTCAGAAATATGTCAGGGAAACGTTTCAGAAATCTTTCTCAAGTATGTGCAGAACCATTTCGACGTGTCCTAATGAAAAAGAGCCAACTCGCTGTGCCGGTTAGAAAAGAGCCAACTCGCCGTACGGTTAGAAAAGAGCCAACTCGCCGAATTCTATAGAAATTTCTATTGTGTTTCGGCGAGTTGGCTCTTTTCTAACCGTACGGCGAGTTGGCTCTTTTCTAACCGGCACGGCGAGTTGGCTCTTTTCTAACTGGCACGGCGAGTTGGCTCTTTTTCATTAGGACCCGTCGATTTCAGAGACATGTCAGAGTTATGTCAGGGAAACATTTCAGAAATCTTTCTAAAATATGTGCGGAACCATTTCAGAGACATGTCAGAAATATGTCAGAGATATGTCAGGAAAACATTTCAGAAATCTTTCGAAGATTCCGTATGTGCGGAAACATTTCAGAAATATGTCTGAAATATGTGCGTAAATATTTCTGCAATACGTCAGAAACTTTTGTGAAATATCTGCAGAAACATTCCAGAAATATATCAGAAACAGTGGAAAATATCAGAGAAATATTTCAGGCATATAACTGAAGTATAACCGGGATACATGGCAGAAAGATTTCGGATATGTTACTGAGATATTTCTGAAATATTCAAGAAATATTTCAGAAATGTGTCAGAAGTGTAAAGTTGATTATATCGCGGACATTAACACACTTCTGAAATGTTTCCGAAACATTTCAATGAAATATAACATGTTTCAGATGAATCATACCTGAAATATTTCAGAAATGTAAAGTGCCGTGTGGGTTCTTTTGACTGAATTTCAATGTTCGACGTTTCGTCGCAAATCAGAGAACCGGCAATCGTAGAGTTCTGTGAACTGTCCTACCAACGACGCACAATCATTTTTGAATGTCATTCCAAATTTTGTAGGTACCCATCTCAAGAAACTCAAAGGGGTACGTTAACCTTAGGAACCCCAGAATAAGCCTTTGTTGAACATTATTTCTGGAGCGATAAAAAAGATGATAAGTAGACTTTTTTCACTGGAATCGCCAATTCATCGACTTTATTTCCCGTAAAGAAGAATCCATTCAACTTAAAAAGAATCAAAAGTTACTAATAATTGCATTAAACGATTTGTGCTTTGCCATATAAAATGGTCAACTCAAAATCTCCAAAACTGCTCACATTTTACATGGTGTGTTGCGAGCAGGATTTCGTACAAACGTTAGGGAACAATCAAAAATGTTTCATTAAAGAGAACAAAAATTCATTTTGCGAATAGAAAGTGGACTTCATTCCATCTTTAAAAAAAAATCTGCGATAATCCACCATGTAAAATGTTATCGTGTACCTTAGTTCAAATATCCAGCGAGATTGTTGACGGAGCTTCCGAGATTGGATGGTCGGCGTTTCACGTAGTACTGCACAAATTGATCTACGGTATTGAGTTGAACTTTTGTTAAGCTGAATGGAATGTTCTTGAACAGCATTAAAGTAATCTAATTCTGAAAAAAAAATCTTTCAAGTACTTGGAAAAATTCCGGCACATTGTTCCGCCCGATTCAACCTCTCGATGTCTTATTTTTTTCGGGGACAGATCCGTCGATCCTTTCGAACCCATAATCTCCTGAACGTGGGGGGATCTGATTTGAGAAACAATCATTTGAGAAGTTATGGTCAGCCATCTCAATTTCGAGAGAATTTTTCCACTCATTTGCAAATAACTCGACCCGAATAAAGTCGTAGATATCCTGATATGGTTCGCACGATGAGAATTTGTTTACTGAAAAAAAATGAGACGTTGAGAGGTTGAAACAGACCAACGGCGTGCCTCAAACCATACGAGAAGCGTTTTGAAGAATATGTACTTCGAGGCTTGCTCGTGAAAATAACAGAAATTGAGTAACTGGCGTTGGTTGTTGAGCCCCTCCGTCTCAGTTCAACAATCGCTGACAGAACTGTCCGATTTTTTTTACCGCCAAATCTTTTCCGTGGCAATGAACGCACACTTTCCTTTCTGTTGTTCACACAACATGATTTTTGTCACTAACATTCACAGTTACCTCACCAGAATGTAAGCGCATAAGTATTTTCAACACTCGTAGCTGCGTTGCTGACGCTGGAAAAACAGATTTTTTTTCATATTTCCACCGTTAAAATCACAAATGAAATCCATGAAAGAAGTACGGATAATTTTCAGTCACGGAAATTTGGCATGAATAATACCACAGAAATCACGAATGAAATCCATGAAAGAAGTACGTATATTTTTAAATCACGGAAATGTGGCATCACTGTAAAAAATAAGAGTAAATTTAACGATTACATGGGTAGGCAAATTTACTTTATGTCACGGTAAATCAATTTTCTCTACCCAAGAGACTTTCCCACCTAATTGTCTACCCAAGAGGTGGGTAATTTTACATGCAGGGAAATGCATTCGCCAAAATTTAAGTGCTCAACAGTAAATTTTGTCTGAATTGGGTATACTTTTTGTCTTTACGCAACCAGAGTAATAAATTCATGTACCCACGGTTGGTAAAATTTTGTGTACTCATAAACTTTCTAGCAGTCCACAACATACAGTGATTCAATGGCGCAGTCGGTAGCACATCAGCGAGCAAAGCTGGCACCCTAGGTTTGCGTCCCGAGCTGGTGAAGTTTTTTTGTTTTTTTTTACAATTGACCTATACTTTATAATTTACCCATATGGGTTGTGAAATTTACATACCTATCAATTTGTATTTACCCATCCATGTACCGCGTAAATTCATCTACCCAAAAAATGTAAAATTTTGTACCCATGGGTAGGCATATTTCTCTACCCCGACTGAGCAATAGGCCGTTGCACTACCCAGACGGGTAAATTTACCCATTTTTTTTTTTTATAGTGTGAACAATACCTGGCAGTTCGTCGCTAGAATTTTGCGAACATGTTATTTTCACTAAATATGTAGACGTACGTTACTATTGATACGATTTTCCGAGACCATAATTTCAATTGAAACGATAATCCACTGCTTCGTACCACTGGCACTGGAATCCGACCTTTCTTTCACGTCCCAAACGTTCAAATTGAATTTTCTCATTGGAAGTACGCATCGGTTTTTTTCGCGGCATGACGGAAGATGTAACTGATTGACTCTGTACTTAATACGCACAAAAGTGAAAACCGAAAACTACGAATTTCGGTTTAGCTCACGTAGACGACTTGACTCATAAATGTAAAAACTGAAAACTAAGAATTGTAGAAGAATCATCTTCCGACACCTCTGACAGGACTGATCTGACAGGTGACAGCTCTCAGCTCACTCGAGACTGTTTCAGAACCATGAACAGCGCCGCGCAACAGTCATTTGTTTCCCCGAAAGCCAATCAGAATGGGTCTTAAGCGACAACAATGGGTTCTAGATAATCGTGACACCTACTTTTTAGGTGGGGATTATTTTGACCAGAATCTCACGACACTCATTGAATAAAAATAACCTATTGATACACGATTTAGATAGTCGTGGTGGATGCCGCGAAATAGGCTTGTAGGTCGGACGTTAAATAATAACGCAGTGTCCCTAATAAAAAAAGTTGGTTGTCACGATTATTTATCGCTGCTTCTCGCATCTAATCGCTGCTTCTCGCATCTATCGCTGGTTCTCGCATCTAATCGCTGGTTCTCGCATTTCCGTCAGCTCCTTTCCGCGATGCCGATTGGACGGCGCTGACGCCGCTCGGATCTGACTTCGCACCGTTCGGAGCTGTTGTTTTTGACAGGCGCGATTCGAAGCGATAACCTGAATCGCGAAGCTTTGAAGAGGCGAACGAAAGTTCAAGATTTTGAACAGCTGAATTGATTTCGATAAAAGGTATGTTTGAGGTACAATTTAATAGTCTTCACATAACCTTGATCGAGGAAAATTTGGGTTGTGATCGTTTGTGGCAAAATTTATGGAAAGGCTGATTTTCTATAAGTAACGGGTACGGCGATAGTTATGTAAGTTGTGATCACATCCCAGGAATGATTAATCACTCACTGAAACAACCCATATCTTAGTTTTGACATAGCGAATATTTGATCGAATTGATTTCTTGTATCCGACCAGGTGAATTTGATTTTTTTTCATCCTTCCAGTTCAAAAATAGTATTGATATATTTATGGGTAGATGAGAATCGTGGTTTTAGTGTATTCTTGACGATATTCTCGCGAGCGGGAGACTGTTCTCCGTTTATTATACTTACGGTTTTTAAAAATGGTCCGTTTTTCGGTCGAACAAAAATCATAACTCGGAAAGGGTTAATTTGTCCGAAAAATCTGAAGAAAATGCAGAAAAATGTTTCAATGCATGGGCAACTACAGACAAAATTGAGAAGCAAGTAAAAAATGTTGCGGTCTGGAGGCTAGGTGAATTAATGTGGACAGCCCCATATACTATAGTGATTCTGTACCATCAACTTCGCCGTGCGACTGCTGCAAATGAACATTGGCGATGCTCAGCAATACACAGTACGATTCTTTGGGAACTTTTATAATAAGGTTGACATTGAAAGAGAAAGTAAATGTTTGTAGTGAGTCTATCAAAAAACACAACTTTTTTCCGTTTTGAAGTAGGGGAGACCGGGGTAACGTGGACATGCGGGGTAAAGCCCAATAAACACACAGTGGTTGATATGTAGTGGAATCAACGTGTCTTATCAACGTGTATTCGACTAGGAATTTGTGGGTACGATGTCTGCTTGAGACACGTGGTTCCGGTGGATACCAAACTTTTGGTTTTAGCGTCCATCTCTACACCGAATACGTGTAAACCACGTGTAAACCACGGGTAAACCACTCGTATATTTCTCGTGTATTCCATGGTCCGGAAAGATGGGTATAAAATTGCAAAATTACATTGAAATGTCTTTCCCGTTAGTTGAAAATGTGTTTTAGCATTATGAGTCTACGATTAGCATATAAAAATATGAATATTAAAAAAAAAAAAATTGCACGTCAATGGGATTGAACCTACGATTCCTTGGATTTGAGACTACAGTCTTGTCCCCGCGGCTGCAGCCGCTCTTACAAAAGATACAAGATTCAAGGTACATACGATGTACGCTAGCCTTTGAAAGTTACGCACAGTGATTGACCATTCGATAATTGAAGTTGGGAGTTTGTTAATGTTTTCCGATCATCACCTAACTTCATACACGTCTATATCACGCGGAAAGATCGTTAAGAACGCTTATTAGGAACGTGTATTCCTCGTGTATTGTCCGTGTATTCCACGGTGATGGTGGATTATACGTTTCTAAAAAGATCGGATCCACGTGTCTCCAGCGGACATCGTACCATAAAAATCCACGAGTTGAATCCACGTATAATCCATCCACGTCCACCATCTTTCCACTTTTGCCACGTTTTTTCCACGTCTTTTCAACATACCTGTGTTTATTGGGAGTGACCATCTCGAATAATTTCTTGTTGAGCGATTCTAAGAAGGCAGTATTTACACCGAGGGTTTGTGCTGACGTACTTTACAAAATGAAATAGTTGAACCCTATGAAATATTCAATATTTCGGGAAAAATCAATCAATTTAGTTTCATGCCGTGTAGATTGATAATTTGCGTCAACTCAGATTTCGGATTATCGTGCCGTCAATGGCATGTTTTGACTAGGTTTATTTTTTTCTCGATTCCTTGAAACGTCTACTTAATGGTACTATCAATTCTTTTTTTGTTAAACATAGTTTGCATCAAGTTTTCAATTGAATTGTTGTCGGGTTACCTGGGGGGTAATATGGTCAGGGAAAAGTGGCCATGTACGCCACGAGCGCTGTTAGCCGCCGAGCGTCAACCTAACCTCACTTCGGGTGACATTTGAATCGCGACAGTGGTGTCGTGTTTCGAACATTTTCGATTCGAGTAAGTATCACAATTTTCACAGTCACATGCTTTTATCAGACTGAGGGCAATATGTACAGATTTTGCAATCTTTTGACGTTATTTTCATCCTAATACGAATAAGGAATCCGTCATAATACGAATTTTTCCACTTGACCCCATAAGCTTGATCACTTTACCCCAGCATCGGGGCAAAGTGATCATTTTGCAGGTTAGATTTATATCGATTATGACGCAAGCACATCGCAATAATATCGGGTTTGACCGTCATAATCGCTTACCTAAAGGTACAAACTACAAAATATATACGACATGATAAAGCTTTAGTCGATATTTTATGTTTCATGTCCGAATTAGTCTTAGGGTATCCACTTTGCCCCGGTCTCCCCTACCTTAAAGATTCAAGAATGAACATAGCAATCCTGACAAGTTACTTCAGCCATATACTTACCGTGCGCGACTCAAGTTAGGTCAGGTAGGTCAGTTCAATGGTCCTTTGAACATTCACAAAAATTCAGAAAATAAAGGTATGGAGACTAAGTTTACGGGATGTTAAAATTCTAGAAAAATCGCAGCTCCCATTCTTGATAAACGCCACTGTTCATTAGCGTTCGACTATGCTCCTGTTAGTCAACAAACGGACCAGCACAGGAATCACAGAAAAAATTAAAGACTATGAATATCAGATATCGGAATCAGGAGTTTTCTGATGGTCAAAGTGAAGAGAGAATAGTAGCTCTCATTCCGGAACGTTGCCAACACATTATTTTTGCTCGGCTATTCTTGATATACGATTGAGAATCTGGATGTGAAGATTATCGGTCAGAATTTTGAAACAGTCATTTCGGAATGTAACTTTTTGTCTACCTGATCCTGAATGAAACCTAAACGCAATATTAAAGACTAAAAATTAAAGACTATCAATATCAGATATCGGAATCAGGAGTTTTCTGATGGTCAAAGTGAAGAGAGAATAGTAGCTCTCATTCCGGAACGTTGCCAACACATTATTTTTGCTCGGCTATTCTTGATATACGATTGAGAATCTGGATGTGAAGATTATCGGTCAGAATTTTGAAACAGTCATTTCGGAATGTAACTTTTTGTCTACCTGATCCTGAATGAAACCTAAACGCAATATTAAAGACTAAAAATTAAAGACTATCAATATCAGATATCGGAATCAGGAGTTTTCTGATGGTCAAAGTGAAGAGAGAATAGTAGCTCTCATTCCGGAACGTTGCCAACACATTATTTTTGCTCGGCTATTCTTGATATACGATTGAGAATCTGGATGTGAAGATTATCGGTCAGAATTTTGAAACAGTCATTTCGGAATGTAACTTTTTGTCTACCTGATCCTGAATGAAACCTAAACGCAATATTAAAGACTAAAAATTAAAGACTATCAATATCAGATATCGGAATCAGGAGTTTTCTGATGGTCAAAGTGAAGAGAGAATAGTAGCTCTCATTCCGGAACGTTGCCAACACATTATTTTTGCTCGGCTATTCTTGATATACGATTGAGAATCTGGATGTGAAGATTATCGGTCAGAATTTTGAAACAGTCATTTCGGAATGTAACTTTTTGTCTACCTATTCCTGAATGAAACCTAAACGCAATATGGTTCGTTGTATTTCCAGGCAGTAGTGTAAGTTTCCCCCGGATTGATTAAACAGAAAAATGTAACATTCTAAAATCAATGATTTTGAAATGTAACTTTTTTTTTGCTGATTCAACCTGAATGAAACCGAACGAACTAAGTCATCAGAATTATGCATCATTTTTGCTGTTCGCCTTGATTCACTATTATTTCCACGGCTTTCTTTGCTTGGGAACTGGACCGGACGGAATTGGACCGCTCTCGGCGCCTGAGCAATACTGGATTTTGGTACCAGCTTTGTAGAATTGGATTTTTTTTTCTTTAATGGTACAGACAATAATGACTGATAAAATGTTGTGGGTGCTGTTTGCGCAAACAACGCGCAAACGGTGAGCATGATAATCTATCCGAAATTCCGTTAACCGCTTGCATAGTATCGTATTGAGTAACCGGATGCTGAAATTCAGATCCACCATCTTATTTGAATTTTTCTCGATAACAAGTGAACGCGCGAACGAAATCGAGTTACGTCCTTCATATTCAAGGTACCCGCAAACGATCTAAACGTATATTCAGACGATTGTCTCGACTCTGGATGCTAACTTTATGAACCTACAATTATGCACGAAATTTGTGAGTTAAGGAAGACGTTTTTATAGTGAGCACGTGATCACTTCTGAAACACTCTTAACATCTGATACTATCCGCTAACAAACAATAATATAATAAGTACTACTGATCAAAAACAAATAAAATGACAGCATGACAAAATTGAAAAATTATTTTACGAACAATATATGGGTGATTCTCCTGAAAGACTCATTTTTCGGGGTCCATAATAACAAAATTAAAAAAATCAATTTTTAGTTCTAAATTGCTGGATAACCTTCAGTTTGAAGTAATGTACAACGTAATTACCATTGGACAAACTCAAGCTCATTTTGAAGTTTCTACCATACTTTGGGTCCATACTGGTGCCAGAGGAATGATGCCAGAGGATTGACGATTTTTACGATATTTTGTCCGTAATCCGACATGCAAAGTCTTTCGGACCTCAAAAACGCGGCGATGAGTTGGTACTCGATAGTTTTACATTCAAACATAGATGAACTTTTTTTTTTTAAATACATAATTTGGCACTTGCCTGAGAAATGACGCCCCAGCTTGTGACATCACTCAAGCCACACTGTTTCGTAAGACAAAAAGTCACAAGCGTTGAAAATGAAACTTTGACCAATTGTCAGCTCGGTGAATTGGATCTGTTAGAGGAATGACGGCAACCCGCGTTTCAAAATTCCAATTTTTATTAAAATGTTTGTGCTCAGTTTTTTTATTTGGATTTCAGAAAGTGGTCGTAAAAATCGTTTAGTTTGAGAAAATATTCATGATTTCTATTAAAAAATTTGTTTTCTTTTGAATTAGCCCTTATCCTTTCCCCTAGAGTAAGGAAAATGTAAGTGTTTCAGCCGGAGGAACTGACGTTTAGGGGTCAAAACCCGCAAAAAACCCATTAAAATAATTTTATTTTTTTCAATTTGTTCTGTGATCCTATCTCAAAATGTGATGATCTAATATATTCTGGTTGCTAATCTGGGATTATTGAAAATATACTCCGTTTCAGCAAAAATGAGTCTTTCGGGAGAATCAGCCATATGGTTTTGACACTCAACTTATAACACAGCGATTAAATCAGAATCAGTTAGTAAAGATTTAAAAAAGGTCAGCGGAATAAAAAAAAAGCGCTATAATAACGATCTGAAAGTTGGTTTCAGAAGCGCGCGAAGCGCGCTATTGTGAGCTAGTATTGTAAAGTGATTTATTCAAAATAACGTCCGACGTCCAACGCAGCTTCCCTTGGTCTGGTATCAACAATCGTTGTTAACATGCATAAAACATATACCTACTACAAACAAAATCATCGAACAGCTTCTTACAAATGTACGAAGATGACGTTACAGGCACGTTAATTCTGAATATTCAACAAATTAAATTAACTTTTTCATGAAACAAAATAATAAGAACCCTCAATAAAGCCTTCTCAAAATTCTCAGAGTGCACATTTTGTCCAGATCAGAGGAAGTCAAGTACATTCTATTCAGCTCCTCTTCAAGTGCTACTTCACAAACCACATGTTGAAGTGGAATTGTTGCAGTTCTTATATCTTTTGGCCAATTTAGCTCCTTAGCTGGCAGCTTTGGGATTGGAACAGGTCACTCCTAATGCCAATGCATTTGAGAAGGCCCCATTGAAGATTCGAATAATTTTGTTCCATGTAAAAATTAATTTTATTACTTTGACCAGAATCTCATAAACCTCATTCAATAAAAATAACCTATTGATACACGACTCAGATAGCCGTGGTAGATGCCGTAAAATAGGTTTTTAGGTGGGACAAAGTCCAACGAGGTTAAAAAAAAATCCATTATTGCCAGGTAAAACAAGATTCGCTAACTTGGACAATGCGTATCTCTTGAACGGTTCGTCCTACGAATCTAGGGGTGTGGTCATTGGATTCGTTGGTTCTTCATTTACAAGATTACTGCCTCAGAAAGTCAAAGACAATTTTTTTTCACCATTTCCCCAAGATTTGGGACTTTTTAGGTCAATTCTGAGTGTTTTTGCCAATATTTCTGTCGGTATTGGTCGTGGGTCGAATCTATGGCCATATTCTTGTTCCTTGGTCAATTTCACACAAGGAAACCCATTTTCAGAGACGTAGGACGAAAAACCTCCGCGTAATCAAAAATACCCGAATTCAAGTAACAAATGTAAAAGAAAACTATAAATACCGCCGCCGCCGAAATTTTTTTCTTGTTATGAACTTTATAAATTTTTTTTTATCACAATAAAAAACAGTTTATCCACAATCATTACCTATTTCGGAAAAAAGTTTGCCTTCTTCACTTTTCGGGCCCCTTCCGTGACAGGGCCCCGGGCGGCCGCCCGGTCGGCCCATCCTGGCGCCGGTGCTGCATTTGACTACTCTCTAGGTAGGTAACGTGCCCACAAAAAATCAGCCCAATCGAAGGGGGTGGGTGACAGGTTCGGCTTTTTACGAATAATTTTACTCTTTTGGACAAATTCTGCCAAAACGCACACAACACAAATTTTTCTCGATCAAGGTTATGTGCAGCTTATAACAGTGACGGCCGACAGTCATATTTTTCACGTGCCCCGAGAGCACATTTCCGGCGAACAGCTTCAAACGGTACGAAGTCAAATCCGAGCGGCGTCAACGCCGTCCAATCGGCATCGCGGAAAGGAGCTGTCGGAAATGCGAGAACCAGCGATAAATAATCGTGTCAACCAACTTTGCAACAATGTAATAGCAGCGCGCGGTCGGCTTTGAGAATTATGATTCTGGCCCCTCTCATCATGGAGAGATCATGCAAAACGCGTTTCAAAGGGAATAAACGATACTTTTCGAGACAAAAATTTAGTCCAGGTGAAATATAGTTTTGTTGTTTTTGGGAACAGTTAACATGTTCAGCGATTTTTTTCTCACACCACTAGCGTTTTTCAAATTCTCAAAAAAAAAATATGCTCGCATTCTTTATTCAATTCTGAAGATGAAGCAATTTTCGTGATGATGGAGACATTTTTCTGAATAGTTTTTCTTTGAATTATTTTTCGGGTACCGTATCGATTTGCCACGCCGCGCCGCGCGCCTCGCCACTACTGCGCCGAAAATTTTTTTTCTTGAATAGTGTCGTTCACTACCTCCAAGATGCATCTTGCATGATCCCTTTATGATAAGAGGGGCTAGAGATAATTATTCTCAAAGCCGCTGGCGCGCTGCTGTTCGGAAAATTTTGGTAAGTCGTGTATAGCACAAAAAAACTTTTGGTTCGATGAAAGAATACAGATTGTATTTTTTCAACGTACATTTCACCTGATAAAGTTTCAATTGATTTAAAAAATATGATGTCAAAAAACGCTCAAGATCGGCCTACTTAAGGTGGAATTACCCATGTGTAAACAGCACCGCTTATAACGGTTTTGCTATGTCGGCCATACTAGAACTGGAATAACGCTGTCTAAACGTTCTTGATACGAGTCGAGTGTATACTAACATGCGAACGAGTGGAAATGTAGTGTGAGCCGAGCGAGTGGCACAAACTGTACACAAAGCGAATATCGCCTTTCCGCACACCCCACACATATTATTTTTTATGACTCCTGTTGGGAAGTCTGATTTGAGATGCCGACGGATAACATGGGACAATAATGCAGCTTGATAGATCACTGACGCCTCAGGGCGCCAAGGCACGGGTACTTGGAAATTGCCCACGCCCAATGGCGGTACTGAAAAACTGACTGATTCCAAAGAGCGCCTGTGCGTTCGTAAACAAAGAGAAGAAGACCAGATTGCTTCAAAGTGCACATGCCTGTTAGTGAAAAAACCTTTATTATCTATGATGCGCGATACTGAAGAAATATTACTTTTTCACTCATCTGAAAAGGGGCGGTTCATATACAAACAAGACACATACATCGAAAATCAAGGTTTCCACGCAAGTGTTATAAAGAGATATTTTTAGGTAATAATAATAGACTCTACAATGGAAATTCAAAACCGACGAAAAGCTGTTGAATATGATAAGTCCGCATTGCAGTGTCATTTCAGTTGGCTCTGCAAGTACGGAGAAATATTTATTTATATCACTGCGATAAGATTAGTGTAGATAATTTATTTACCATTCGAAATATGTTCACTGGCGAATACCCACGAGATTAGAATGAAAGCGTATTGTTTCATGATTTTTTCGTTACCGATTCTGAGTTCTCTCGGATTCACTTTCATTCGACTGTTCCGTTCATTCGAGCAGGAACCTGAAATAAACTTTTCAAATATTTTATCAGCCCCGCAATGGATACCTACATGTACTTGCAGGAATTCGCTCTCACAAATATTGATGTACAATTTTACCATTCGATTTAACTGGCAAAACAAACTTACTATCAGCATTAGATATATTTAAAATGAATCAGTAGGTCTGTGTGACAAAAGAAGAATCATGTTTGTTGAATTCAAAGTCAATAAAATTGCAGTAATCAGTCTACCAGTACACAGATACTTTGAGTAGCATTCAGGAAAATTTAATAACAAAAACAAACCTAAAAAATCACCATGAAATCGCCATCTAATATTTGCACAGCTCCCGTCGCAATGGAAACACCATTCACTTGTGACGTCGAACTAAACTGTTTCTCGGTACGTTTGATACTGATGGCTGTCGAGTCGTTTCTCAGCAGTGGCTCTTCGACAGAAGTTACAGTGCTGCGGTGCCCCACCAGTGTCCCACCAGATATATGCAAGAGTCATCAATCGCTGCCGTTGGTGGCGGCAGGGGGGGGGGGGGAGTCCCGAAAAATCTGACTAAATCTCACGAGAATTAAGCGGTCCAAATATTTCTTATGTAAGGTGTCTCACTTATTTCTCAATTGTAATGGTTAATGTATTACGGCTTAATTACAAATTACAAATGTAATGGTTATTGTATTTCGGTTCGAATGCAAATTACAATTGTAATGGTTAGTATATTTTCGTTTAATTACAAATTACAATTGTAATGGGTAATGTATTCCGGTTTAATTACAAATTGCAATGGTAATGGTATGTCTTTCGGTTTGATTATAAATTACAATTGTAATGAGTAATGAATTTGAGTTTAAATACAAATTACAATTGTAATGGTTAATGGATTTGAGTTTAATTACAAATTACAATTGTAATGGTTAAGGGGTTTTGCGGACCACGTGACCACAGCGAAATTGCAAGCTCAGCCCCTCTCGCGCAAAGCCTCTGAACTGCACCAGCAACTACGTTTATAGCAGCCCGGTGACACTTCCCTATACCGCTAATGTTAGACAGTGATTCCCTTACTGTCGCCGACCGCTACGCGGTGCTGGGGGTAGTGTGCCCGGCCGGTGGGTGTGGTTACGTCGAAAAAATTCGAAAGCTAATTCAAAAGGTTGCGACATAACCTCGAACACCCACCGAATAACTTCACAAATGCTAATAAATAGAAGTTTGACTATTAATATACGAACACGTGGTTTATTTTTCATTCAATAGTTTGATACAACGTGAATTGCAGCATTATTTTTAATTTCGATTTTCAAATTCATATTCACGTTGTGTTAATGATAATCAAAATAGTATCAAAAAAGTCGGTGTGTGACGCCTGAACCTGCCGTCGTATCGAAATTCTGAGGCCGCTTTTCCGCTGTGCCGATTGGCTCGCGACCGGTTCGACGTTGGTTGCGAAAGAATCTCGCACGATGCTCGAGCGTTTGCTGACTGTCAGATGAGTTAAAAACCAGCTGTCAGAGTGATAATAAATCTCTTTCACGTTTCAAATTGGAAGGAAATTTTGTCGCTGAAACTCAATTTGTGTTGCTTCGTCTGAATTTGAATGAATACATTCAAAACAATCCGCGAGGAAAGTTGTGCGAAGAAAATATCACAATTACTGGAAACTATAGAGTACAGAGAAAACTGATGCGCCACTCCTGGATTTATCGCTTCTTTGAAATTGGAAGAAAATTTTGTGGCCCAGACTGTGCAGTGGGCAAAAAAGAAATATTGAATTTCAAAATAAGCGCGAGAGCAGACCGAGAAAGAGAAGAGACATTTCCCCAATCCGATTGTCGACAAGGTTAGGGCATAATTATTAAAAGTTTTTTTGAGTCACGATATTAATTGATACATGAAAGTGATCACTCAAGTAAAAGACATTCCCATTACCAAGTGTATATGAACATATTTCACTCTCGTTCCAATGTCCTTTTGAGCCGCTTCAATTTCAAACTACATATCCACAAACCACACAATATACATGATGGATATTTTTTTGTTTCAGGCATGGGTTTCAAGTGTCGGTGGCAGGAATTACTTCATTTGTAAAGGTAATCGGCATGACGATGACGATGATGGCTGACGATGACGACTGACGACGATGTAAATTGATAATCGAGACGATTGAAACTGACAAAAAATAAGAACATATTTTCATTTAAAAGATACAAAACGTGTAAATATGATGACGAATTGATGACGAATTGATGACGAATTTATGACGAATCAATTACGATCATGGAGAACTGATGAAGATAATGGTGATGAAATAATGATTGTGACGATTGAAGCTGATGAAAGAGACACTAACGAATTTCAGAATTTTGTTTAATCTTAAATCGTAAGAGTTGAATAATATATTCGTAATCAAATCGGAGTTGATTGATTTCTGTGTAATTCGTTTATCCTCGTCTCTGTAAATAAAAAAAATGCCTAGACGTAAAGTTTATCAGTCCCCGGAGGAAGAAGAAGAATTTCACGAACGAAAGCGTTTAAAAAATAGTGAAAATCAACGACGACGTAGAGAAAATTCAAGGATTACCCAGCAGAATATCATTGTGTATCCGAGTATTAATGATACTTCTGAAGTCACACAAAATGTAGGACAAGCAAGTAGACGTGTTATTTTTGACGATCCGCAAATAGAAGTATTAGCAGAAAATCGAGAACACCGTTTACTCAATAACGTAGACGCTATCCCTAATAATGAGTCGAGTAACACGAATGTAGACTTAGAACATATCGGTAAGCAGCCACCGCGTGTAAGATTACAAGTCTTTGAACCCGCGGAATTGAATGCAATTCCCTATTGCTTCAAAATTCAAGGTCAAATTTATTATCAGATAAATACAGCATTACACCCAGCTCAAAATCAGCAACCGAGCCATGGGCAACTTTTTATAGTGGATGCGAACGAAGCAATCGACTGTCGACAAACACAAGATGCAGCACTAGATCGAGAAATATTAGAAATTCTTGACAGTGTTATACGTGAGAATAATGTATTCGCTCAATCGTATCACATGATGGGTGAAGAATTACGAGTCCAACAGAGTAATAATGAAAATATGTCGAATGAGGTGGCATTAATATTTACAATGAAGCCTGGAATGGATCCACGCCGATTTAATTTCCAACGAAGCAATGAGGTTGCTGCAGTATTTTCGACAACGGCTGACGGTGAGATATCTGAATCATACGTTACTATAAGTAACAAAAATACAAAAACTTTGCAAGTTGTCAGTACTATGGATCCAAATGTTGAGCCATGGGTTTATCCACTATTTTATCCATTTGGAACGCGTGGTTGGCATCGTAATCTACAAATGGTAAATAATCAAAAGCGCGTGTCACGTGAAGCTTATACGAGGTACCGAATGGCGATTCGTGAAAATAATAAAAAAAATCAAATTCTCTTAGGGCGGCGATTATTTCAACAATGGGTTGTAGATCATTATGTGAAAGTGAAGAAATTTAAGATAGAATTGAATTCATAAAATCAAATCAAACGAAGCTTCGTGCCGAAACGTATTCTGGACTGGTTGATTATTTAGAATCTACTGCTCAAGAGAAGAACACTCGAGTAGGTAAAATTGTAATTTTGCCGTCAACATTCACAGTTTCACCGCGAAATATGATGCAGCATTATCAAGATGCAATGGGAATTATGCGAAAATTTGGAAAACCCGATTTGTTTATAACAATGACCTGTAATTGCAATTGGCGTGAAATTCGCGAAAATCTTATTCCTGGTCAACAGCCAGCTGACAGACCAGATCTTACAGCACGGGTTTTCGATATGAAAAAAAATATCTGATTGATTTAATCGTCCGCCAACAATTATTTGGCGATGTACGCGCTTATGTGTATACGATAGAATCTCAGAAGCGTGGATTGTTGCATATTCATCTTCTGCTGACATTGGTACAAAAATTATCGACCCCAGAAATTATTGTATTTCTGCAGAAATTCCTAATCCCCATTTGAACCCTGAATTGCATGAAATCGTAATGAGAAATATGATTCACGGGCCTTGTGGAGCATGGTGTCAATTAAGGGGTCGTTGTTCGAAACACTTTCCCAAGCAGTTTCAAGAAGAAACGACAATGGATGTAAATGGTTATCCATATTATCGCAGAAGAAATACCGGTCGCTTATATGAACGGCCTGGGGGTTACGTTGTAGATAATCGATGGGTTGTGCCTTATTGTCCTACTTTATCTCGTATTTTTAACTGTCACATTAATGTTGAAATAGTTGCAACTATTAATGCACCAAAGTATTTGTACAAATATGTCTGTAAGGGGCATGACGCTGCGGCTTTTCAAGTAACTGATGCTGATGATGTTATTAACCACGATGAAGTAAATGATCACGTTGAAGCACGATACGTCGGGCCCAATGAAGCTGTGTGGCGTATACTGGATAAGAAAATGCAAGAAAAAAGTCATCCTGTTATACGGTTACCAGTACATTTAGCGAACGAACAGAGTATCGCAATTCCAGATGATTTAGATGAAGACTCTGTACGTGATGTTATAACTCGTGGTACTATGCTCATGGATTACTTTGCATTCAATTCTAGAGATGAAGTCGCGTGCAACTTAACTTATACAGACATCCCAACTTATTACGTATTCAAGAAAACGATCGTGAACGGAAAGAGTGTGTCCACTTGGCAAAAATGACAAAAATCGCAGAATGTAATTGGACGCATGTACTCCATAAGCCCAACCTAAACAGAATTATTTCATCTTCGACTGTTGTTGTTGAAGGTCAAAGGCGCAAAAAGCTTCGACGATTTAAAGACTGTCGACGGACAAGTTCATCAAACTTTTGTGGAAACTTGCTTAGCATTACGACTGATCGAAGACGACGATGAATGGCGAAAAGCTATTGCAGAAGCAATGATTTGGATGATGCCGGGTCGTCTTCGAAGGTTGTTCGTTAGGATCTTAATTCACTGTCAACCAGCTCGACCCGAAGAGTTATGGGAAGAGTTCAAAGTACAATTATCAGAAGATTATATGAGAAAAATGAATGTTCAAGAAGCTCAAAGAAAAGCCTACATTGGGATCGTCCGAATGCTTTCTCGTGAAGGGTGGGACATATCTCAATTTCCAGGGATGGAACAAATACAAATTGTCGATGATGGTGACAATACATCTGATATGTTGGGTTCTGATTACATGGACATTGGTATGAGACAGTATACCCAACTCAATGCAGACCAAAAAAGAAATTGTTGATACTATTCTGGATGCCGTTGATGATAGTAACGCGGAAAACAATAATTGCTTTTACATTGACGGCCCAGGTGGATCCGGAAAGACGTTTACGTATACAACTCTTTGGTACTTAGTAAAAGGAAGAAATAAGCGCGTCAGTTCGATGGCCTTTACAGGCATCGCAGCAATACTACTTCCCGAAAGAAAAACAGCCCATAAAAAATTCGGTTTACCGGTGCCTTTATTTGCCGATTCTACGTCAAACATTAAAATACAATCAAAACAGGCGGAATACCTGAAAAATGTGGATCTCTTCATTTGGGATGATGCTCCAATGGCTCCACGTCATGCATTAGAGGTTGCAGATGGAACATTGCGTGACTTTATGAGTAACGACAAACCGTTTGGTGGAAAAATATTTGTGCTTGGTGGAGACTTCAGACAACTTTTACCAATTCAAGTTCACGCTACCCGTAGCGAAATTGTTAATATATCCATCAAATACAGTTCGTTATGGCAATATTTTCGAACATTTTCCTCAACTAAAAACATGCGCGTACATGAAGATGAAGTAGAATTTGCAAAATTTTTATTGGATGTTCGGAATGGAAATTTGAATGATTGCAACGATGATTTTATAATTCCAAATCAATGCTTAGCCACTGTGGAACAAGATATTGTTGAAGAAACATATATGTACGGCCGTATACGGCCAATTGATTAGAGAAAAAAGATACAAAGATGTAGCAAAATGCGCTATTCTGTCTGCCAGAAATATTGATGTAACTGAAATAAACACAAAAGTTATCGAGTTACTAGACAAAGATAGTGAACGTTTGTATACAAGCGTCGATAGCAATGAAAATTGTGGGGATAACGATGCAATCACAGAAACGCTTTTACCAGAATACTTGAACTCGTTGACACCACCAAGTTTGCCTCCTCACGAGCTGCGACTCAGAATGTATAGTATCATTATGCTCATCAGAAATTTGAGCATTAAGGGCATGCTGGACTCAGTATTTCCGTATTTAAAAAATAATGACGCCTGATATGAACGGGGGGGGGTGTTTAATGGGTTCCTTAGACGATTTGTAATCAAATTGGTAGCTGCATGAACGTGTATCTCACCAAAATCGAGTAAAATAAGGCTTTTTTGTTTCGCGAAGCGTGGGGACTGTCACTTGTTTTCACTGATATCACCGACTACGCATCACAAGGGTGGAAACGAACCATTGAGCGCCCTCAGGAATATAATTCCACTCACATATATCGCAAAACTTGTTCATTTCACTCAACGATGAAGACGAAAAATTGTTTCCAAAAAAAGACTGTAATTTTTCTCGGTATAAAGCACTGGCCGCGGCCATGTTGGATCGTTTCGCGTTGCGTGTCGGGCCGAGCAGCGCTCCCTTGAGACGCGCGGGCGCCACGGGAACCAAGCTTACAGTTGTTGCCAACCTTCGTCTCGCGGTCCTGCGTTTCACGAACCGCCCTTCCTTGTTCAGCGCTATGACAGCTGAGCGGGAATTCAAACGGAAATAATTCGGAATAATGATAGTTATAACAAATGTATGATATGTATAAGTTGTAAAAATTTGTAAATTAGTCTAATTGTAAGTAGTAATGTATTAGATGAAGTTATGGAGACAGAAACCATGTAACCCCGAGGGGAACATTAAATAAACATACATAAACATACATAAACATACATAAACATACATAATAGTTATAACAATGCATTGTGATTATTATTATTATTATTATTATTATTATTATTATTATTATTATTATTATTATTATGATTATTATTACTATTATTATCGTATTATTACTATTATTATCATTATAATTACAATTTCCGAAATAATAATCATAACAATTATTATAATAATAATTATTATTATTATCATTGAAAAAAATTTACTCGAAAGTGGTGAAATTTGTGAATGAAAATGGAAACGTATGCGCCATTTTTTTTTTTTCTACCAACACTGAAATCCTGTGAAACGCACAGAATAATCAAAATTCCGATTCTTTTGAGAGATTTTCAAGTTCCAGCATGAAAAAACTAGACAAGGCAGAGGTATAGAGTCGTATATGCCATTTATTATTCAATTTTTTTTTATCTTGAAAATGTTGTGAAAATCGGAATTTCAATTTTTTCCGTAATAATAATAATAATAATTATAATAATAATAATATTAATAATGATGATGATGATGACGATGACGGCGATGACGATGACGATGACGATGATGGTAATAATAATTATTATGATGATAATAACGATATGATAATTATTATTATTATCATTGCCAAAAATTTACTCGCAAGTGGTGAAATTTGTAAATGGAAATGAAAACGTATCTTTTGAGAAATTTTCAAGTCTCATCATAAAAAAACTAGACGAGGCAGAGGTATAGAGTTGTATTTTTATTTATTTTTTTTCATCTCGAAAATGTTGTTTACAATCGGAATTTCAATTTTTCTATGCGTTGCACAGGACAAGAGTATTTGTAAAAAAAAATGGCGTACTAAGACTATACGACTTTATACCGTTGCCCTGTCAATGTTTTTTTTTTTCATTTTAATTTTGAAAATTTCGCATAAAGAACTCTGAAACCAGACTTTTTTATGCGTTTCACAGGATTTTTAGAGTTTTTGTAGAAAAAGAAAAAAAAACGGCGCATACGTTTTCAGTTTCATTTACAAATTTCACCACTTTCGAGTAATTTTTTTTCAATGATAATAATAATAATTTATAATAATAATCATTATCATAATAATAATTGTGATTATTATATTATTATTTTTGGTATGGAAAAAATTGAAATTCCGATTTTCACAACATTTTGAAGATAAAAAAAATTGAATAATAGATGGCGTATACAACTCTATACCTCTGCCTTGTCTAGTTTTTTTATGCTGAAACTTGAAAATCTCTCAAAAGAATCGGAATTTTGATTATTCTGTGCGTTTCACAGGATTTCAGTGTTGGTAGAAAAAAAAATGGCGCATAGGTTTTTATTTTCATTCACAAATTTCACCACTTTCGAGTAAATTTTTTTCAATGATAATAATAATAATTATTATTATAATAATTGTATTTTTGTAATAATAATTATTATTATAATAATTGTTATGATTATTATTTCGGAAATTGTAATTATAATGATAATAATAGTAATAATAATAATAATAATAATAATAATAATAATACATTCACATATTGAATTTATCGGACGAGGCGAACCGAACGGTATGGTTCGCCTCGTCCGATAAATTCAATATGTGAATGTATAAGATAGCGAACGATAGAGTCACCAAAACAATAATAATAATAATAATAATAATAATAATAATAATAATAATCACAATGCATTGTTATAACTATTAGAGGACTTCCGGTTCGGTGCAACTGACAGGTAGCAGTACATAGGTATAGCTCCACAAGTTAGCTCAAAGTGCAGAGTGCTCGGTAAGATAAAGAAGACATTCTGCGGTGGAGACGCGACCAGAGGTCCAAGGTGACGTCGCAGAGACAGTATAAGTGGCAGTGAAAGTGGCTACACGGAGCAGCTGTGTCGAAAAACAGGGCGCTTAGAGGTTAGAAAAAAGAGCGGGAGAACGGACAGAGAGTGGGTTGGTCGGGGCATAGACTATGAGCAGCGGGGATAGTCGAGAGACATTCGAGACACCGGCAACCAGCTCGACTGTAGATAAAGTAGGGATCGGGAGCAACCCGCAGAGGGCGACACCAGACACTCCGACATCGAGCAGGGCGGTCCCGACGGAGGATAGGATAAAAGGGAGAGTAGGAAGACCGTCGAATGCATCTAGGTGGGAAGGGCTAAAGGAAAGGGCTAATAGCTGGAGCGGCGCTGAGAGAGATATAAGAGACTTTTGGCGTAAAGAAGGGTTGAACGACGCGGAAAGTCTGACACGTGCCGGGAAGAGGAAAAGCAGAGACAGCCCAGGCGAGGGTCCGCAGAAGGGATATAAGATCCCCTTCGCTTGCATGGGCAGGGACTCCCCCTTCTTTAGGAAGAGCACGGTCACCCCAAGGTCATCCGAGAAGAAAGAGGACAGCGAGATGCCGCTCGCCGAAGCGGGAGGCTCCGCAGACTCGGAAGCGAGGATAGAGGGCGCGGGGGCGACCAGCATGGAGCAGATGATGCATCTTATGCTAAAAAGGATGGACGAGACGTCCGCCACGCTGAAAGAGATGAAGGATGAAGCATGCAGGACAAGGGAGACCGACAGAAGAGTGGCGGAAGAGGGGCATAAGGTAATAAGAAACGAAATCGCAGGAATCGCAGCAAAGTTAGAGACTACGTGTGAGTCGTGGAGGGCTGAAAAAGCCGAACTGGAAGAGAGGGTTAGAAGAATGGAAAAGGAAAGAGAGGAATGGGCTGCCAAAGAGGATGATACGAGAAGGAGCTGGGAGAAGATGATTGAAGAAAAGGTGGATGAAGGCCTGGCGAAGCTGAACGCGAAAGTCGCAGAGAATGAAGGGATCCGCAGAAACTGGGAGAGTGCCGCGGAACGAATTGCTGTAGGTGGGGGGGCTCAAAACGAGGTGCTAAGAGTCGGCGAGATAGAATGGAAGCTAAGAAAGATGGAAGAAGCGAACGAACGTGCTGAGAAAGAGAAAAGAAGGAGGAATGTAATTGTTAGAGGCAAGGAGATCGACGAGGCTGAGCACAAAGAAAATGCTGCGAAAGAGGCTATCAACCTGGCGGCAGGTGAGAATATTGAGATAGAGGAGATACAAGAGATCCCCGGGGAAAGGGGGACCATGTTGCTAGTAAAGATAAAGACCTGGGGGCAAAAGCGGAAAGTCATGCAGGGGAAGAAGAAGAACCTTGCGGGACGCAAGGTGTATATTGACGACGACCTCACTAGAAACGAGAGGGCAATCCAAAAATCCCTGGCTAACAAAGCGAAAGTGTTACACACGATGGGACACAAGACTGGAACAAGTTATCGCAAGCTATGGGTAAACGATGGGTACAGCTGGAATGACGATCTGGGGACAGCAGGCACACAGTTTGACCAGCGGATCGCCGAATTCACGTCTAGGCCGGTAGGGGGTTCGGGAAACGGGATGGAGCAGTGAGCAAGGTGAGCGGCAAGGTGAGAGGGGTGTGCAAAGCGATCTTCTGGAATGTGGCGGGATGTAATAATAAGGATGAAGACTTCTGGGAATTCTTAGAGGAATTTGACGCTGTTGGGCTCTCGGAGACGTGGATCGAAGAAAAAGACTGGCCAAGATGGGAACGAAATCTACCTAAGGGATGGTCCTGGAAGTACCAGGCAGCGAAGAGGGAAGCGAGGAAAGGAAGGGCCAAGGGGGGTTTAATTACGGGGATAAGAAGCGAGCTTACGGTCACGAATGAGGTGGTAGCCGGGACGGAGGGCTTGCAGAAGAGGACGATGGTACTGGACGGGGAACCCTGGAGCTTCGTGACAGTCTACAATGGGGGAGGGAAGGCAGAGAAACTCGAGGACCTGGAAGAGCTGATAGGGGACGAGAGGTCAGAGGGGAAAATACTAATCGGTGGGGACTTCAACGCCAGAATAGGGGCTGAAGGGGGGAGAACAGAGGTAGACGGAGCAGGTGCGGGCCAGACAAGGGGGGCAGAAGACAAGGCGAGGAACGCAGAGGGCGAGGCACTCCTAGGCCTGTTGGCGCGAAGAGGATGGACGGTGCTGAACGGCAATGTGACGGGGGACGAGGACGGAGCTTTCACTTACAACAAAGGGGGACACAGGACCACGATCGATTATGTGCTTGTCAATGAAGAGACATGGGATGAAGTCAAAGGGCTAACGGTGGAAGTCAGAACAGAATCAGACCATCAACCACTGGTGGTGGAACTAAGCCGGAAAATCGCAAGGGACGAGGAGTCTAAAGAGAGAAGGAAAGTGCAAAGCTGGAGGGAGGAAGACGTGGAGCAGTTCAGGAGTGCGCTAGAAGCAACCGTCTGGCAGGAGAACGAGCCATGTCAAGGATGGAGTGAACTAAGCAGTGCGGTAAAAGAGGCGACAGTGTGGAAGGAGGTTAAAGGGCAGTGGAAGATCGGAAGGAACGCATGGTGGGATGGCGAGTGTCGCAGAAAGAAGAGGGATCTAAGGGTCCATCAGAGGAGAATAAAGAAGGGCGGAGGCAACAGGGAACAGGAGATGTTTAAAGTGGAAAGAAGAGAGTATAAGGAGCTTTGTGAAAGGAAAAAGAGGGAGTGGAAGAAAGCAGAGGAGGAAAAACTCGACAGCATTAGAACGGAAGCAGAGGCATGGGAGTTTATAAACGCCAGGAGGAAAAAGAAAACGGGAGTGAGTAATAACATAAAGGTAGAGGTATGGGTGGATTTCTTCAAAGACAGCCTCGAAGGAAAGAGCACGCGCCCAACGACAGAAGAAGGGGAGGGGGAGGAGGAGGGGAGAGGGGCCATAGGGGAGATTGCGGAACGTGAAGTGCAAGAACAAATCACGAAGATGAAGCTGAAGAAAGCGGCCGGAAGTGACGAAATAAGAAACGAAGCGTGGGTCTACGGGCAAGCCAAGCTAGGCAAAAAGCTATGGAAGGTGATCGCAGGGGTGTGGGCTGGTAAAGGATACCCAGAGGAATGGAGAGACGGAGTAATCGTCCCAGTACATAAGAAGGGCAGCACGGAGGAAGTTAAAAACTATAGAGGGATCACACTCACCCCAACAGCGTATAAGGTGTACGCCGCGATCCTAAATAACAGACTACTCAAAGAAATAGAAGACAGCAAGGGTTTCGAGGACACACAGGCCGGCTTCAGAAAAGGTAGGGGCACCCTCGATAACATATATGTCCTGAATCACATAATCCACAACAGGATAAGGAAACAAAGGGGAAAAGTATACCTAGTCTTCATAGATTTAAAGGCCACATTTGACAAACTCGACAGAGGAGTGCTGTGGAAAGCGATGGAGGAAATTAACGTCAGTCGGGACCTCATAGCAGCCGTGAAGGAGATCTATAAGGAAACGAGATGCAGGGTGAGGATTGGAGGTGAGACATCTGGCGTGTTTTGGGTGGACAAGGGGGTTAGACAAGGATGCCCGCTAAGCCCGACGCTCTTCAACATCTATGTGGCTGACCTAGAGAAGGTAATGAGAAGAGGACAAGATGGCGGAGTAGTCGTGGGTAGGGAGAAGATCTGGACCTTGGGGTACGCGGACGATATAGTCCTCATGGCGGAGTCACAAGAGGAGATGGAGGCAATGGTGAGGAGGGCGGAGAGGTATTTCGAGAGGAAAAAGCTAGTCGTAAATACCGAGAAAACCAAGGTAATGGTGTGTGGAAAAGGAGGGGGAAGAAGGAAGGAAACTAACTGGGTCTGGGGAAGCAGAGAGCTGGAGGAGACACGCACAATGGACTACCTCGGTTACAGGATCATGAGAAACGGGGGGACGAGCGAACATGTAAAAGAAAGGGTCAGGAAAGCGAGGGTGGCGATGGGCTGCATTTGGGGTATTGGCGAGAGGAACTTCAAAGCAGACATGAAGTGGCGGCTGAAGTTGTTCGATGCAATAATCAAGAGCATATTGCTATACGGGGTGGAAATTTGGGGGTGGGAGGAGAAAAAGGAGGTTGAGTCCTTGCAAGAAAGATACCTTAGGTGGATCTTAGGAGTAGAGCGCTCCACTCCCGGCTATATAGTCAGGGAAGAATTGAAAAGGGATGAAGTTAGAGTAACGGCGGGTAGCAGGGCATTGAAATTTGAAGAAAGAATCGAAAGCGAGGAACCGAAGAAATTACTAAGGGAGTGCAGAAGAGAGGCGACAAGAGACATCAGAGAGGGAGTAACGTCCAGGTGGACCAGGGAGAGGGAGAATTACCTGAACCGTTGCGGAGTAAGCTCAGCGTGGGTAGATGCAAGAAGGCAGCAAGCGGGGTCGGTTAGAGCAGAGCTGGAGGAGAGGGACAGAGACGGTCAGAGACAAGAGAGGAGGGCGATGATTAGTGAGTCGAGAAGCGCGGCCAGATACAACCTGGTGCGTACTGAGGGAATCCCAGAATATATAAGAAGCTACGGCGACAGGAGAGATGGAGGAATCAGAACGCTTGCGAGGCTGAGATGCGGGAATGAGGAAAACGCTAACAAATACTGGCTAGCGGAGAATGAGAGACGATGTAGAATCTGTGGAAACGAACCAGAGACACTGGAACACCTCACAAGTAATTGTGCGGAGGAACTGAGGTGGGCAGGTGGAGTAGCGGAGCTGTTAGACGAAGACGGAAGAGGTGCCGTTTGGGGCAAGAGACTGGAGCGGCTGAGAGGAGAGATAGTGAGGATGCGAGCAGAAGAGGGGGGGGGAGCGAGAGCTACGGGTGGGCCAGGACGGGCGGGCGGACGGGTGAGCCGCGGGGTTGACCCCTCACCTGTACGCTCGGACGGAGAGGGGACGGGGTGGAAAGGAGAGGGAAGCAAGTCCAGCAGGAGCGCAATAGCACCGGAGCTATATTAGTACCTGATTACTCGATCTAACTAATCTTATAAAAAGCCTAGGAGTATCGGAGGTTGTTGTTATTTTAATTTTATCTTTATTTTTTTTTTGTGTATGTTTATTTTGTTTTATTTTATTTCAGTTTATTTTGCTGTTTTCTCTGGTTAGTAGCTCAATTAATATATGTATATAGTGTTATATGAGTATATATTTATATGAGTCCTTATTTTATTTTAATAGGTTTATTTTGTATCTCATTTGTGGTAACCCAAAAGGTATAATAGTCACGGATCAGGGAGGGATCAGGGACGGCTACAAATTAATATTAAGACAGGATGTGATGTAATGAATGAAATGTATATTGAAGGGCTGACGCCTCGTGCAAGCCAAATAAAGAATACTACTACTACTTGTTATAACTATTATGTATGTTTATGTATGTTTATGTATGTTGTTTGTTTTGTTAATCTGGGGTGACCAGGCGCTCAGTCCATACGGACCATTGTGCCCGGGCCCTAATGGGCACCCTAAGTAGTAGGGAAGGACGTGAGGTCAGCCAGTTTGGCGAACCGAAGCAGCCTGCCCACGCCCATCTCCTCTATTTTCTCCTCGCCGGTGAAGTCGGTTCCCAGGGCCAGCCTCCGCGGGCCCACGAGACCGTCGCACCGCGCGATCAGGTGAAGGGGAGTCTTTTGCTCCTTCCCGCATCTCGTGCAGAGGGACCCTGCTCTGAGCCCCAGGTGTACGAGGTGCTTGCCTGTGTACCAGTGACCGGTGATGAGTCCTATAATAGTCCTCAACTCCGTCCTGTTCATCTTCGTGAGCGTGGACCCCAACTGGTGGGATGGCCCTCGGAAGAGGGCCCTCGTGTGAGCCATGCCTGGTGTGTTGGTCCAGAGGTCGACGAAGCGACCCTCCGCCCGTTCCTTGGATAGGCATTTTATGTGCCCTGTAGTTATGCCTGTTAGGCAACCCTCGTCGCATTCTCTACGGGAGGCTCCCTCCCTGGCCAAGTTGTGCGCTAGCTCGTTGCCCCGGATGCCGCTGTGTCCCGGCACCCAGAGCAGCTTGACGTGTTTCACGTGGTGGTTGGTTTATGTATGTTTATGTATGTTTATTTAATGTTCCCCTCGGGGTTACATGGTTTCCGTCTCCATAACTTCATCTAATACATTACTACTTACAATTAGACTAATTTACAAATTTTTTCAACTTATACATATCATACCTACATTTGTTATAACTATTATTATTCCGAATTATTTCGGTTTGAATTCCCGCTCAGCGGTCACAGCGCTGAACAAGGAACGGCGGTTCGTGAAACGCAGGACCGCGAGACGAAGGTTGGCAACAACTGTAAGCTTGGTTCCCGTTGCGCCCGCGCGTCTCAAGGGAGCGCTGCTCGGCCCGACACGCAACGCGAAACGATCCAACATGGCCGCGGCCAGTGCTTTATACCGAGAAAAATTACAGTCTTTTTTTGGAAACAATTTTTCGTCTTCATCGTTGAGTGAAATGAACAAGTTTTGCGATATATGTGAGTGGAATTATATTCCTGAGGGCGCTCAATGGTTCGTGTCCACCCTTGTGATGCGTAGTCGGTGATATCAGTGAAAACAAGTGACGGTCCCCACGCTTCGCGAAACAAAAAAGTCTTATTTTACTCGATTTTGGTGAGATACACGTTCATGCAGCTACCAATTTGATTACAAATCGTCTAAGGAAACCATTAAACACCCCCCCGTTCATATCAGGCGTCATTAGTTTTTAAATACGGAAATACTGAGCCCAGCATGCCCTTAATGAAGGCTTATGCAATGGGACTAGACTCTTGGTTCTAGAGCTAGGCAATACTGTTTTGCGGTGCGAAATTCTTTCAGGTGATAAGACTGGAGATATCGTCTACATAAATCGCATTACGTTATATTGTGAAAATGAATATCCGTTTATATTCAAGCGCCGACAGTTTCCAGTTAAAAATAGTTTGCAATGACCATCAACAAATCACAAAGACAAACCTTCGAGAAGATTGGTATCGATCTTCGCAAAGACGTGTTCAATCACGGGCAATTGTAGTTTTCTCAAGAGTACGATCGTGGAATGCTCTAGAATTTATACAGCCACGCGAC
>JAEUYN010000823.1:526101-680434 GCA_018257835.1 Euura lappo | reverse complement strand
GGTGGATATTTCAAAATTTCGGTACGAAAAAATAGTTTCTCGCGACCCATGTAAGTGAATATCTGCCCCCCGATCCTACATCGTACTTGTAGGACCCTCTGCTGTCGCGGAATATCGTCGAGGGGTGGATATTTCAAAATTTCGGTACGAAAAACTAGTTATTCGCGACCCATGTGAGTGAATATCTGCCCCACGATCCTACATCGTACTTGTAGGACCCTCTGCTGTCGCGGAATATCGTCGAGGGGTGGATATTTCAAAATTTCGGTACGAAAAAATAGTTGCTCGCGACCCATATGAGTGAATATCTGCCCCACGATCCTACATCGTACTTGTAGGAGCCTCTGATGCCGCGCAGTATCGTCGAGGGGTGGATATTTCAAAATTTCGGTACGAAAAAATGGTGAATCGCGACCCATGTGAGTGAATATCTGCCCCACGATCCTACATCGTACTTGTAGGACCCTGTGATGCCGCGCAGTATCGTCGAGGGGCGGATATTTCAAAAGTTCGGTACGAAAAAATAGTTATTCGCGACCCATGTGAGTGAATATCTGCCCCACGATCCTACATCGTACTTGTAGGACCCTCTGCTGTCGCGTAATATCGTCGAGGGGTGGATATTTCACAATTTCGGTACGAAAAATTAATGAATCGCGACCCATGTGAGTGAATATCTGCCCCACGATCCTACATCGTACTTGTAGGACCCTCTGCTGTCGCGGAATATCGTCGAGGGGTGGATATTTCAAAATTCCGGTACGAAAAAATAGTTACTCGCGACCCATGTGAGTGAATATCTGCCCCACGATCCTACATCGTACTGGTAGGACTCTCTGCTGTCGCGGAATATCGTCGAGGGGTGGATATTTCAAAATTTCGGTACGAAAAAATAGTTATTCGCGACCCATGTGAGGGAATATTTGCCCCACGATCCTACATCGTACTTGGTGGACCCTCTGATGCCGCGCAGTATCGTCGAGGGGTGGATATTTCAAAATTTCGGTACGAAAAAATAGTTACTCGCGACCCATGTGAGTGAATATCTGCCCCACGATCCTAAATCGTACTTGTAGGACCCTCTGCTGTCGCGGAATATCGTCGAGGGGTGGATATTTCAAAATTTCAGTACGAAAAAATAGTTACTCGCGACCCATGTGAGTGAATATCTGCCCCACGATCCTACATCGTACTTGTAGGACCCTCCGCTGTCGCGGAATATCGTCGAGGGGTGGATATTTCAAAATTTCGGTACAAAAAAATAGTTACTCGCGACCCATGTGAGTGAATATCTGCCCCACGATCCTACATCGTACTTGTAGGACACTCTGCTGTCGCGGAATATCGTCGAGGGGTGGATATTTCAAAATTTCGGTACGAAAAAATAGTGACTCGCGACCCATGTGAGTGAATATCTGCCCCACGATCCTACATCGTACTCGTAGGACCCTCTGCTGTCGCGGAATATCGTCGAGGGGTGGATATTTCAAAATTTCGGTACGAAAAAATAGTTACTCGCGACCCATGTGAGTGACTATCTGCCCCACGATCTTACATCGTACTTGTAGGACCCTCTGCTGTTGCGGAATATCGTCGAGGGGTGGATATTTCAAAATTTCGGTACGAAAAAATAGTTACTCGCGACCCATGTGAGTGAATATCTGCCCCACGATCCTACATCGTACTTGTAGGACCCTCTGCTGTCGCGGAATATCGTCGAGGGGTGGATATTTCAAAATTTCGGTACGAAAAAATAGTTACTCGCCACCCATGTGAGTGAATATTTGCCCCACGATCCTACATCGTACTTGTAGGACCCTCTGCTGTCGCGGAATATCGTCGAGGGGTGGATATTTCAAAATTTCGGTACAAAAAAATAGTTACTCGCGACCCATGTGAGTGAATATCTGCCCCACGATCCTACATCGTACTTGTAGGACACTCTGCTGTCGCGGAATATCGTCGAGGGGTGGATATTTCAAAATTTCGGTACGAAAAAATAGTTACTCGCGACCCATGTGAGTGAATATCTGCCCCACGATCTTACATCGTACTTGTAGGACCCTCTGCTGTCGCGGAATATCGTCGAGGGGTGGATATTTCAAAATTTCGGTACGAAAAAATAGTTACTCGCGACCCATGTGAGTGAATATCTGCCCCACGATCTTACATCGTACTTGTAGGACCCTCTGCTGTCGCGGAATAACGTCGAGGGGTGGATATTTCAAAATTTCGGTACGAAAAAATAATTACTCGCGACCCATGTGAGTGAATATCTGCCCCACGATCCTACATCGTACTTGTAGGAACCTCTGATGCCACGCAGTATCGTCGAGGGTGGATATTTCAAAATTTCGGTACGAAAAAATGGTGAATCGCGACCCATGTGAGTGAATATCTGCCCCACGATCCTACATCGTACTTGTAGGACCCTCTGCTGTCGCGGAATATCGTCGAGGGGTGGATATTTCAAAATTTCGGTACAAAAAAATAGTTACTCGCGACCCATGTGAGTGAATATCTGCCCCACGATCCTACATCTTACTTGTAGGACACTCTGCTGTCGCGGAATATCGTCGAGGGGTGGATATTTCAAAATTTCGGTACGAAAAAATAGTTACTCGCGACCCATGTGAGTGAATATCTGCCCCACGATCCTACATCGTACTCGTAGGACCCTCTGCTGTCTCGCTATATCGTCGAGGGGCGGATATTTCAAAATTTCGGTACGAAAAAATGGTGAATCGCGACCCATGTGTGCGAATATCTGCCCCACGATCCTACATCGTACTTGTAGGACCCTCTGATGCCGCGCAGTATCGTCGAGGGGTGGATATTTCAAAATTTCGTTACGAAAAAATAGTGAATCGCGACCCATGTGACGGAATATCTGCCCCACGATCCTACATCGTACTTGTAGGACCCTCTGCTGTCGCGGAATATCGTCGAGGGGTGGATATTTCAAAATTTCAGTACGAAAAAATAGTTACTCGCGACCCATGTGAGTGAATATCTGCCCCACGATCCTACATCGTACTTGTAGGACCCTCTGCTGTCGCGTAATATCGTCGAGGGGTGGATATTTCACAATTTCGGTACAAAAAATAATGAATCGCGACCCATGTGAGTGAAGATCTGCCCCACGATCCTACATCGTACTTGTAGGACCCTCTGCTGTCGCGTAATATCGTCGAGGGGTGGATATTTCACAATTTCGGTACGAAAAAATAATGAATCGCGACCCATGTGAGTGAATATCTGCCCCACGATCCTACATCGTACTTGTAGGACCCTCTGTTGCCGCGCAGTATCGTCGAGGGGTGGATATTTCAAAATTTCGGTACGAAAAAATAGTTACTTGCGACCCATGTGAGGGAATATCTGCCCCACGATCCTACATCGTACTTGTAGGACCCTCTGATGCCGCGCAGTATCGTTGAGGGGTGGATATTTCAAAATTTCGGTACGTAAAAATGGTGAATCGCGACCCATGCGAGTGAATATCTGCCCCACGATCCTACATCGTACTTGTCGGACCCTCTGATGCCGCGCAGTATCGTTGAGGGGTGGATATTTCAAAATTTCGGTACGAAAAAATAGTTACTCGCGACCCATGTGAGTGAATATCTGCCCCACGATCTTACATCGTACTTGTAAGACCCTCTGCTGTCGCGAAATATCGTCAAGGTGTGGATATTTAAAAATTTCGGTACGAAAAATAGTTACTCGCGACCCGTGTGAGTGAATATCTGCCCCACGATCCTACATCGCACTTGTAGGACCCCCTGATGCCGCGCAGTATCGTCGAGGGGTGGATATTTCAAAATTTCGGTACGAAAAAATGGTGAATCGCGACCCATGTGAGTGAATATCTGCCCCACGATCCTACATCGTACTTGTAGGACCCTCTGATGCCGCGCAGTATCGTCGAGGGGTGGATATTTCAAAATTCCGGTACGAAAAAATAGTTACTCGCGACCCATGTGAGTGAATATCTGCCCCACGATCCTACATCGTACTGGTAGGACTCTCTGCTGTCGCGGAATATCGTCGAGGGGTGGATATTTCAAAATTTCGGTACGAAAAAATAGTTACTCGCGACCCATGTGAGTGAATATCTGCCCCACGATTCTACATCGTACTTGTAGGACCCTCTGCTGTCGCGGAATATCGTCGAGGGGTGGATATTTCAAAATTTCGGTACGAAAAAATAGTTACCTGCGACCCATGTGAGTGAATATCTGCCCCACGATCTTACATCGTACTTGTAGGACCCTCTGCTGTCGCGGAATATCGTCGAGGGGTGGATATTTCAAAATTTCGGTATGAAAAAATAGTTACTCGCGACCCATGTGAGTGAATATCTGCCCCCCGATCCTACATCGTACTTGTAGGACCCTCTGCTGTCGCGCAATATCGTCGAGGGGTGGATGTTTCAAAATTTCGGTACGAAAAAATGGTGAACCTCGACCCATGTGAGTGAATATCTGCCCCCCGATCCTACATCGTACTTGTAGGACCCTCTGCTGTCGCGCAATATCGTCGAGGGGTGGATTTTTTAAAATTTCGGTACGAAAAAATGGTGAACCTCGACCCATGTGAGTGAATATCTGCCCCACGATCCTACATCGTACTTGTAGGACCCTCTGATGCCGCGCAGTATCGTCGAGGGGTGGATGTTTCAAACTTTCGGTACGAAAAAATGGTGAATCGCGACCCATGTGAGTGAATATCTGCCCCACGATCCTACATCGTACTCGTAGGACACTCTGCTGTCGCGGAATATCGTCGAGGGGTGGATATTTCAAAATTTCGGTACGAAAAAATAGTTACTCGCGACCCATGTGAGTGAATATCTGCCCCACGATCCTACATCGTACTTGTAGGACCCTCTGCTGTCGCGGAATATCGTCGAGGGGTGGATATTTCAAAATTTCGGTACGAAAAAATAGTTGCTCGCGACCAGGGTCGGAACTTGGATTGAGAAGGCCCCGGGGCAAAACAAAATTTGGGGGCCCCCCTTTATGAGTTAAAAAATAAAGGCAAAAAATCACAGCATTTTTTTGCATATTTTTCTATTTTTATCCCTTGCCAGGGGGCCCCCTTTAGTCGGGGGCGCCGGGGCATTGCCCCGCCTGCCCCAATGTAGTTCCGACCCTGCTCAGGGCGTCTTATCCGTACGCTAAACCACCTTTGGGCACGAAATCGCTCCTTCTGGACGCGTGATACAATTTTTGCGTGCCACAGTCAGCGAATTCCTGCCCAGAAGGGTGTGGCGCGACAGAAGAAGGTCATATTAACATAGAACTATACTGCGGCACGAATTCATGTAGTGGCATATGCAATTTGTAACTGTCCCCAAATTTAATATAAATGAATATCAAATTTTAAGATTTTATTCCGTAACCTTATATTCCCTTATACAAATTTCATAATGTGCTATCATTTTGAATGACGACACAGAAAATTTAAACACAGTCACTGAAAACTAAAAACGAATCATAATATGTTTCGAATCTCCAAAACAATTTCATGAATTCAATAGAACCATATCAATACTGCGATATACCCGTGTAGAAATTCAATTCGGGCTGTGATGAGGGCCTTAATATTTCGCCCGATTTGAATTAAGGCCCCGATCGGGCAAAATCATCAGGATTTGATTAGAAATGTAACGCTTCGAACTACTGGCCCTGATTGGGCCAACATTTCGTGCCCTGATCAGGAAAATCTACGACAGCCTGATAAGGCGCGTAGTACGTTGCATGACAGGCCCTGATTTTCAGGCCCGATCATCGATTCCTGAACAGGACCTGACTCCGGATCCCATCAAAATCTACAGATTTATTTTTGAGGACGCTGGAGCAACGCCTGAGCAGGACCCGATCTATCGGCTGTTATCAAGACTTCAAGGCCAAATTTTCAGGACCGATGATCGATTCCCGATCTGGACCTGATCCCCGTTTGCTTCATCAGAATCTCATTTATACCCATCGGGCATCCCGAAGAAATTTCAACACAGGTAGACATATTTCTGGAATATTGTTGGTATATTTCTGAAATAGTTCCGCCGTATTTATATTCTTCGTATCAATTTGTTTTTTGAATAGCGCTAATACCGCAGTAACGGTAGAAGCATGAATAAAAAATGCTGCATAAGTCGCACTCCGAAACGGACACGTCCAACGAGCGTAATATCATGGCTCTCACGCCGGTAGGTGTATTATGACTGGCGCGTTTTCACTCGCGAGAGTCTTGCGGGAGCATGCAGCGCCGCTCTTGCCTCTAGCGGCAAGTGTGCACACTAATACGTACGGATTCAGAAGGATTGACAGTTTGATTACAATTTGGGTCGTAGTCATATATCCGGAACATTTCAGAAATACTGAAACTTTTATACATCACACGAAATGTGTACATTTATTACCTGAGCAGGTCCTCACATTTTATGAACCTCAATTTATAGTAAATCTAAAAATTTATCTTTGTAGCTACATATGATCTATCCCAGTCCAAGATTCAATTTACGGGTGGAATTATCGATATCTGAGCAGGACCTGATCTACTTGATCCTATTGAAATTGCGCGATTTATTTTCGAGGTCAGCGAATACTACTTGAGCGGGATCTGATCCTCTAGATCCCATCGGAATCTCGAAATTTATTTTTAAGCATACCGCGGGATGGTTGCCTGAACAGGATCTGATCTACCGGCCGTTATCAAGACCTCAAGGGCAAATTTTCAGGACCGATGATCGATTCCTGAACAGGACCTGACTACTGGATCCCATTAGAATCTTCAGATTTATTTTCGAGGATACTCGATTAATGCCTGAGCAGGACCCGATCTACCGGCCGTTATCAAGACCTCAAGGGCAAATTTTCACGACCGATAATCGATTCCTGACCTGGACCTGATCTCTGGACCACATCAAAATCTTCAGATTTGTTTTCGAGGATACTCGATTAATGCCTGATCAGGACTCCATCTGCAAGCCCTTGGGCAGACCTCAAGATCCGATTTTCAGGACGGACGATCGATTCCTGACCTGGACCTGATCTCTGGACCACATCGAAATCTTCAGATTTGTTTTCGAGGATACTCGATCAATGCCTGATCAGGACTCGATCTGCAAGCCCTTGGGCAGACCTCAAGATCAGATTTTCAGGACGGACGATCGATTCCTGACCTGGACCTGATCTCTGGACCACATAGAAATCTTCAGATTTGTTTTCGAGGATACTCGATCAATGCCTGATGAGGACTCGATCTGCAAGCCCTTGGGCCGACCTCAAGATCAGATTTTCAGGACGGACGATCGATTCCTGACCTGGACCTGATCTCTGGACCACATCGGAATCTTCAGGTTCGTTTTCGAGGATACTCGATCAATGCCTGATCAGGACTCGATCTGCAAGCCCTTGGGCAGACCTCAAGATCAGATTTTCAGGACAGACGATTGATTCCCGATCTGGACCTGATCCGTTTGTTTTATCAGAATCTCAGCAGTGCGTTTTTAGGGACGATTCGTCAATACCTCATCAGGTTCTGATCGGGTGATGGTAGGGAAATCTTATTATGGAAGCCACAATTTATACCCATTGGGGCCCTAATGTTACTTCGGGCATCCCGAAGAAATTTCCACACGGGTAGTGACTGAAAACTTTAGTAGTATATAGTTTCCTAATATAAAGAACACAAATATGAAATTTCACGATGTTTCATAATAATTTCATTTTAATCACCAGTGTTTGTGAATTTTATTCCCGTTTGTATAAGAAATTTCAAGATATTTTGGACATTGTATTTATAAGCCTTTTTATCTATACACACATGTACACGCTACCATTTTTCGGTTATTCTCGATTACAAATTTAGTGAAAATATTTAAACGCTCTAAAGGTAATGATTTGTGGTAATTAACAGTGAACAGTGGTTCGATGGATTGAGGCTACGGTTTTTAAATTTCTTCTATTCCGATTTCCTCCGTGTAAAATTGTCGAAGAATTGAATATCCCGTGAAAATTGAGAGAATACGAAAATCAATTTCTTTTCCAGGAATCCAATATTTGAAGAATCATTACCTGCCTCATCTGAATGGTAATCTGGCATCCATTTTATTCGTTTGCTGACTGGCAGTTTGACTTTTAAAACCCCTATAAGGAGGAACGTAATTTCAGCCTGGAGGAGGTAATCCGTGGCCGTCGAGCGCGCCCAGGAAAAGCTAATTACAGCCTAGATGTGGTGTAGCGCGCTGAAATGGAGAGAATTCTTGCCCGGGATTGGTACAGCGGACTAAAATCACCTCCTGCTGTCGCCCTGTACCATCCCGGGCACAAATTCCTCACTTTGGTAGGCAAAAATCGTAAAACGCGTCCAGAATAAGGAAATTTCCACATTTCAGAGTGCAAAAATAGTACGACTTGTTTCGAAGAAAGAATTTTTTGGCCAGAAATGGTATATAGCTGTTAGGAAATCGTGACAACAATCCTCGAAAAAAGACGAACCTCAATAAATTTTTAGGATTTTTAGGTAACGTAACTTCTAGGACAATTTATTCATTCATTTATCCAATTTCAAGGGGTGAACTTTCGTATGCAGAATAGGGACAAAAACCAGAGTACTTAGAGAAGTGAAGCAAAATTTCAGCGGGCGCAGAAATTTCCAGCGCTGTAATTCGCGCACGATTGAGGTTGAACCCACTTTGGTGTTTCACGGGTTGCCTTGGCACAGGCGTCAAATCAATGTAAATGTGTGCGCTGCGTATGTTCTGACGGGATTTTTTTTCCTGGCGTCCAGGTATCACTGTCGATATTTTTTGTGCACTGAAATTCGAAAAAATTGTGGCTTTCCGTATCTTATATTCTGTTAATTGCACGGAAAAAAAAAGATGTAATTATTAGGACAGCACTCTTTTCGGAGTTAAATTTACAGCTATTGCTGTAAATATAACTCCAAAAATAACAAAATTATCAATGGGATTGATAAACCTTAACGCAATTACTGTAGATTTAACTCCAAAAAGAGTGCTGTCCTAATAATTACATCTTTTTTTTCCCGTGTGCGCACACAAGACCCGGCACTTTTCTCGGCTTGTATCAGCTCTGTAATTGCTCGACTTAACATAATTCTTTTACTCAAAAACTGAGAGCAAAACTGAATGACCTCCATTTCATTAATTCATCATTCATATTTCACTCGCAGGATGTTGTGAGGAATCTGTATTTTGGATTCTTTTTTCCGATGTCGGGAGTTTCACCCTGTTTCAGTTGTACAAATAATTAGGGGTTCTCCCGAAATGATGAAGATAAGATGCGATAAGCATGATCAAAGATTATCTGTTAATTTCGGGAAAAGACTGTTTTTATAATGATAATGTAACAACCAGTTTTTTCAACTTATTTATATACCCCTCGCATGCGTTGAGCAGATCGAATCTTTCGACATGAGGACAATTAAGTGCGCAGTCAAGGTGAGTTAGATTCTTAGGAACTGGTGTAGGATTCTTTTTAACGAACAATAAAAGTATAAAACCAATCAAAAATTGATATGATAATTCGACGATTCCCATAGAATATACTATAGAGCAATTACTCCCAGGTAGCACACTTATCCAATGGACGACTGTTAGTGGACTTCATAAAGTCGACATTTAGTCTACTCTTGAGAATGTTGACTTTGGGTGGACAAATAATATACCAAAAGTCGACTATTTTCGCTGACTGGTAATCGTCTGTCACTGAGCCTTGAGTTGACTTATAGCATACTTTATGTCCGCGAATGTCCGCTGTTATGTCGAATACAAGACCATGTATTTAGTCGACATGTCGTCGACCCATAGTTATCTTCTCGGTTATCATGGAGCGGGGGTGAAACGTGAATAGCAAAGGAAACGTATAGTCAACGTATAGCCTGCACTAAACGTCGACTTTCAGCTATCTGAATGTTATGCGTAAAATCGACCCCTATTGAAAATGTAGACGTCGTCATGACGTCGTAAGTTACGTCAAAATCGCATTCCGAAACTACGCCAAGTCCCTGCACGTATAAAACGATGTCGTATACTAGATATGAATTTGGGACCGCAAATTACGTCCCATGCGACGTAAGTTTATTTGTTAGGTATGGTTATTATGTATAGTTCAATCAATTTATTGTTTTCAGGAATATATATTTAACATTGATAATTCATATGAGTGTCATAACTGGAACTAAATTTATTCCTTTTGACCTCCGACCACTATGCGACTTTGAAGTGGAGAAGGATCCCAACTCTGTGGTAACACGTAAGTGTAGCCAACACGGTGCAAATTTACTCGCGAGAACCCGAAAGTCTGCCAACCATCTATCGGCGCGTTACGGTACCACACAACGGCTTACCGAACAGCTAGGGTATCCGCTATATTCCTATACCCGCTACATACATATCGGGTAGCGTAACGCGCCGATAGATGGTTGGCAGACTTTCGGGTTCTCGCGAGTAAATTTGCACCGTGTTGGCTACACTTACGTGTTACCACAGAGTCGGGATCCTTCTCCACTTCAAAGTCGCATAGTGGACGGAGGTCAACGGGAACAAATTTAGTTCCAGTTATGACACTCATATGAATTATCAATGTTGAATATATATAGCTCTTGGTTAAAAAAAAAATGTCGAATATATATTCCTGAAAACAATAAATTGATTATAAATAATGAGCTGATGATTCGAGCTAAATAGCTGATTAAAATCGCATGCGTAAAATCGACCTATGTTTGACATGCTATGTCGTCATTTTGTCATTTGAATCACGACGCGCAGAAAGAAGTTTGTCTACGGTATGACATTTTGTTGACTGAAAGTTGACATGACGATGCATGAGTTCCATTGATTTCGGATAAAATGTCGAAACGATCTGTATAGACTATTTATTGGAATCTACAGTCCTACAAGGCGTCGACCCGCATGGCTGACTATTACGTGACAGTTTAGAGGACATTCGCGGACAATTAGTCAGCGTTTAGTCAACTCTTGGCTCAGAATATGCCTATTGACAGTTGTCTGAAAATAGTTGACTGAGATTTCTGACAACATTGAGTCAACCATCAGTCAACAGTGTGTTACCTGGGACTGTAATCCCAGTATCGCATGCTGCACGCGATTGTTACCGACCGCGACATTTAGATATCTCCGAATATCAAGTACACGGAAGTAAATCGCAAAAAAAAAACAGCTTCTTAGCGGAATTCTATAAATGATTCTGAACAGATACGTGCGAAAATATTTTGAATCTACTACAAAATGTGAATGTAAAAACTGTAAAAAAATCCAAAATATTTTCGGACGAATCTGTGCGGAATCACGTGTAGAATTCCGCTAAAATTCGCTGTATTTTGCGATTTACTTCCGTGGACTTGGATATTCGGAGATATCTGAATGTCGGTAACAATCGAGTACAGCATGGCCTCAACGGATCTTTATCCTGCAAGTTACCAATTGATTGCATCAACCCAGACTGCCGAAGTAGTAGCTAGTGTTAAATGCTATGCGCTTGCGCGCCACATCATTCTACTCGTCTACCACTATTTCCACGCTTCCACAGCTCGCGGCTGCAGTTCAACGCAACCGCATATTTCCCCGACTGTCAGTTATCGCACTTACAGGTATGTTAAAGACCACGTTCTATAGATTTTTTACTTGTGGGAATACAGTAGATTGAATTTTTTATAATTTTAACGTAATCCATAATAATCCAAATTATTATAAATATTCTACCAATCCTGCAGATTGCTCGGTTCGGGCGTAACTCTTTTTGACATTATCAAATAAAACTGGATTTCAATTTTCAATCCCTGTAAACGCTTCTATCTATGATTGAATAATATTTTTCCCTTGTCTCTTTAAACTCCGTTAATATTCTCATTCGTATTACATCCCGAAATGACGTTTCTTCACCTTTCCCTGATCTAACCTAACCTCTTTCAATCCTAACCACAAAATTGTTAGATTTTTTTTTTTTAAATTATTTCACTCGCCTCAGCATAACTTCCCCGACATATGGCACACGAGTAAGACGTTAATATACTTGTTATTTCAAATATTGACGGTTCGATTATAGAATTGAATAAAACCGTCGAATTCGAAACGTGAGATTGAAACGAATATAAATATTCAACACGTTTTAGTTTCAGATCAAAAATGCCTGAGGAAAAACTCGCCAACCTGACCCTCGGTGAGTTTTATTTACATTTATAGATTGAAACAATTCGTCTGTAATTTTTATAAGTAAAATATAAATAAAGCTCGGAACGTCGCCTTCGACTTACAATTAGTCTAAATTATTCTCATATCGTCTTCCAGACGCTATCTACACGTCCGATAAACATGGGAATGACGAAACGGGTGACGGAAGTGAAGGCAAGCCGTTCAAGACTATTCTGCGAGCGATGCGTCATGCGGAAAAAGAGCCGTTCCCAACTATTTATCAGGATGCTAAGGAGGAGGGTGCCAAGTACGAGCCTGCGCCCAAGTCCCAGTTGAAAAAGGTTCTGAAAATCTTTGTGAGGGAACAGTATAAAACTGCCGATCAAAAGAAGAGGCTCGACGAAGATGAGGGAAAGAGGCTTAAAAATATGGAAGAGGCCAAGGCAATCACTATCGAAGAAGATGCGTCTCTTCCGACAGCTAAACGTATCAAGATACAGGATGGTACCGGCAACAGGGATCAGAGAGTCAAGATTTTCGGCTGGGTGCATCGCCTGAGGCGTCAAGGTATCAAGACATCGTCGAAGACCGATATTTCATGATTATTTTGAGTATCGAGTTTGTGAATCACTTGTTTATAATTGTTGTAATGTTTTCCAGGTAAATCGCTCATGTTTATCACCTTGAGAGATGGAACTGGCTTCCTACAATGTGTCCTGAACAACAAGCTCTGCCAAACGTTCGAAGCTGTGAATCTGAGTACCGAATCTGCGGTCGAATTGTTCGGCACTCTGAAAACGGTACCAGAGGGTAAGAGTGTAAGTATCCATCTCGGAGTAATAATCTCGGAGTCAGTTCTGAGAATATTAAATTATGATTGGAATGTCAATCTTGTTGAAATTGTAAGAGAACAGATTTTTTAATCTCACACCAACTTTGTTAATTCCTTAGGCGCCCGGCGGTCATGAATTGATAACTGATTTCTGGAAATTGATCGGATCAGCTCCAGCCGGTGGAGCGGAATCGATTTTGAACGAGGAAGCTCAACCCGATGTACAGCTTGACAACCGTCACATTATGATCCGTGGAGAGAATGTAAGTTGAGGCGTAATAATAATAATAATAATGATTCATTGAGTAATTAACTAATTTTGCATTATTTCAGACGTCTAGAATTTTGATCATGAGATCAGTCCTCATGCAAGCGTTCAGAGAGCATTACAGCGCTAGAGGATACTGCGAGGTCACCCCACCCACGTTGGTACAAACTCAAGTTGAAGGAGGATCCACACTCTTCAAACTCGACTATTTCGGGTGAGAGTCGCGTCTATTGTCTAGAATAAGAATAACTGTGTCTTCTGTGTCATCTGAAAAGGTGAAAACATTTATTTCTAACATTTTCTAGCATATGAAACTTAATTCGTGATTAACTTTTTCAGCGAGGAGGCATTCTTGACTCAAAGCTCTCAGCTTTATCTTGAGACTTGCTTGCCAGCTATGGGTGACGTGTACTGCATCGCACAGTCGTACAGAGCGGAGCAATCTAGGACACGTCGTCATCTCGCAGAGTGCGTAATTGAAAACCTTGTCTTTCTCGTTCCTATTTTACTGTGGTTGAAAATTCACCGATTAATTATTACAGATACACGCACGTAGAAGCAGAATGTCCGTTTATTTCTTTTGACGATCTTCTGAACCGTTTGGAAGATTTGATCTGCGATGTCGTAGACCGTGTACTGAAATCTCCACTCGGATCCTTGGTCAAAGAATTGAATCCCGATTTCAAGGTCCCAAAAAGGCCGTTCAAGCGGATGAACTACTCAGAAGCAATTGAATATCTCAAGGAACACAACATCAAGAAAGACGACGGTAGCTTTTACGAGTTCGGAGAGGTGAGAGTCTCGCTGCTTTTGTACTTTGGACAAACGACGAAGCATGGTGCCAAGTTTTATTATCCTTTCAGGACATCCCCGAGAAGCCAGAACGAGAAATGACCGACGCTATAAACGAGCCGATAATGCTATGTCGATTCCCTACGGAAATAAAATCATTCTACATGCAGAAATGTCCGGAAGATAAGCGTCTGACAGAGTCTGTCGACGTCCTCTTGCCCAATGTTGGGGAGATTGTTGGAGGGTCAATGCGTATTTGGGACCACAAAGAACTGTTGGAGGGGTACGAGAGAGAGAACATTGACCCTTCACCTTACTATTGGTACACTGATCAGGTACGGAGGACCGAATCAAGCCTCGCATTTTTGTACGTTGACGATCGATCATTGAAACAATAATGTTCTTATCATGTTCCAGCGTAAATACGGAACTTGTCCTCACGGTGGTTACGGATTGGGATTGGAGAGATTCCTGTGCTGGCTTCTGAACAGATATCATATTCGGGAAGTATGTCTGTACCCACGATTTTTGGAGCGTTGCCGTCCTTGAATAATGGATGCTGCTGCGAGAGAAGATCATCTGTTTTCTAAACCTAATTGGATTCGATATTTAATCATCACTATTTATTCAACGACTCACTGATTTTCTGCTCAGCTTTATTACCTGTTTTAGAATACCTCGAAATAAGTGATCAGATTGTTTTCTCAGAATCTATGATTAGTACGACATCAGATACTTGTAACTAATTAAAGTATTTATATTTGTCATTTAAACGAACCAATAAATTTGTGAAGAGCATTGGCATCAGCATAAAGCATTAGGGTAGTTTCTTCGCACAGCATTTAAAACTTTTTATTAAGTTTATTAAAAAGCAGGAGAAACGCTGTTTATAAACCATAATGGTACAACGATGTTGTAATTTGCTTTATGATCAATGTAATGAACGGTCAAGCTTGCAATAATTTTCCAGTAGAATTATAGTTTCAATCGATGGAATGAATAAAAACTTTGAAAAACAAATTATTTTCTTGTTAATTGCTTGTTCCTTGTTTATTGAACAATACCACAATGTCAAGTTTGTCATTTTGCGTTAATATTAATACTCGAATACGTGGATCATTGTTTGACCAGTGGGTGCCAATTTTTCCACCATACGTGTCATTGATGTTCACTATCTATGAATTTGAGAGAATGTAATTTGTTGCCTACTATCTGCCAAAATTATTCAAGAATATTGAACAATTCGTAAAATACACTTCGAAGCGACTTTTTCCCAAAATGAATTACGGATGTTCCGAACTTCATAATTCATATAGTACATGTATTTATACGGTTGGTAAGATTTTTTTATAAGCACAGACACTTTTGTTTTCCACACTTAATACCTAGCTACAATTATCTAATAGATGGTTAGCATGCATTTTTTAATTTCTTCAACTTTTTAGTCTACTCAGACATTAAAAATTTGATTTAAAAAATTACCTATTATTCGGTACTTTCCAAGGATTATTGGCTGTACAGTTTTAATTAATTGAATCCAGTCAACTACCAATTTTCATACTATCTACTTCAATGGTTTGAAAGTTTGAGGATATTGATTAGACGCAAAAGTATATTTCTGTTTTTTTTTCTTGTTTCGTGTACAGCTGAAAAATTCATGTTACAAAATTGTCCCAAAACTATAAACGATCATGGAATTTCAGTATTTTTCTATAAAAAAAAAAAAAAAATGAAAAGTCGTCACATTCCTGTATAAAGTAAAAGTAATATGAAGATTAAATGTTCTCTTTTCTTTTACCGATCTGTGAAGATCGCACGACGTTGAGAATATAAGAGAACTTTGTCAGTATTTATCATAACATTATAATCTTTACACACTTTCCTCTTTATATTAATTATTTTAGTTTGTATCCAACACTTTCTTTTCTTTTTTTTTCGTTTTTACGTTACACTCTTAGGTCACGCTAATTATTGTCTACAAAACACGTATGTACTTGAGTGTTCACTGTCATAAAACTTATTATTCACATTTATTCCATCTGACACTAAACTTAATTCGTAATTTCATACTCAGATTGGTCAAAAATGGGGTCTCATTATTTCTCATTATTCAGTAATTAGCCAGTTCGATACTTAGCTATCCTAATTATATGTATATGTAACGCTACGCTTTTGTCGATAGAAAATAAATAATAGATATATTTGTCATTTTAATTATAATATATCGAGTAAGTTGTATGTTTTTTTTCTTTTCTCGTCTTTTTTCATTTTTCTTTCTTTCCATTTCAGTTGAATATATTAATTAACGGTACTAATTATATAACTATATATATTTATATATTTATATTTACGGTATATTACTTATAGACAAAACACACGCTTACGTAACTATTAATACTATGAAATTATAATATTTTACAGCTAATTAGAAAATGTTAAATAATTAAAAATATAAATGTATGTATATGTCGGTATGTTTCGTTACAGTATAGGAAGTCGGTTTTTTTATTTCTGTCTCCATTATTATACCGTTGACCTGCAATGTCTTGCCATGAGTGAAATTTCGTCATGATTGTTCAAGGGAATGAAAATTGTTCAAGTCTGGGATTAAAATCATTAAAATGAAAAAATACTGGCTGTGGTTTATGTACACTTATTCACTCAAGATTCAAGCACATAATAAACCTGCTGTTCGGTGTGAACGGTGTGATTGATAGAAATACTTCTTTCCTTGCCTGTTTCTGTATTACATGCTGATCATAAAATAATATGACGGCACGCCATGAAATAAAACATACCTTACAAGCTATAGATTATATGTTACAGGGGTTATCTTATTGCTGTCAAAATGCTTTACCAATTGCGAAGATTATTATTATTTTTTCGATTTATAATAATAATCAATAATGATAATACAGAATAAATTTCGAAAATCGGATCTTAGAAAAATAAGTTGTGTGTCTAAACTCTATCATAAAACTGATTAGAAATGATGGTTTTGTTTCTTTCGATTACTAGGAAAGTATTTCGCTAGCATAAGATCAAGTCTCATATTTGAAGACACCAATTTTATCTCATCTTGTAATTCTAGCGCGATCCAAATTTCTACCGGTACGTGTACGCGAACGCGTGTTCAACAAAAATTGCAATCAACTATTTCATTTTGTTTTTCATTAATAATGAAATACAAGCATGATTCCGATAAATTATTTGCAATTTGCGAAGTTCAATATTGTCGGACTTAATTCTACTCAATTTTTCGGAAGATTATGGCGTGCACACACGTCCCAGTACACGTACGTTGTTTGCATACAGGGACATTTGGAATAATTGAAATTTTGAATGAACATTTTAATCATGTCTGCAGAGCTTCGCCTGATGAAAATAATGTATATAAAATTTGGCGTCAACGCGGTTATCACGCGCTATTATACCTTGTATACCTACTGCAAATCTCACCAAGGAGCATGTGTCCGTTTATACTGCAATAATTAGTGATAGAATAATTAATTAAATTACCACCGATTTTAGCTTTATTACAAGTTTTTTTTTCTTTTTCAATTTTTTTGTTTTGTTTTTTTAAATAGATAAAATATAATTGTTTACATTTAATTCGATAGCCTGATACTGGGCTATAAATTACTTCATTTATCTTGTCATTTACTACAACAATAGGTAGTATGCAGTATTACATATTAGATATTAGATATTACTTTGAAATATATAAAAAATTGTCTATAGTTATAATTAAATTACGCCCAGTACAGAATTCTATATTCAAGTATATTATATATCATAATGTCTTAATAATTTATGAGCTTAATATATATAAAACGTAAATCTATACTGAGAAATGAAAATCAGAGACAATTTGTTGAACACTGAATCAATATAAGCACTGCTGCAGTCTGTGGTTCATATAGTATACATTGAAACATCGTCGAGAGAGAACCGAGATAACTTTGAATAATAGATCTTATATGAGAATAATACATATAATTTCATTATGTATAAAGCCTATGTACGTTAAATTTATTATACTTTGCAATACTATTATATTATTTACGGCTGTATGTTTCCATACAGGTATAATAATCATTTTTCATTTTGTTTGTTTGTTTGTTTGTTTATACTTGGTATGTGACATACTTAGTCCATGTGTTCGTTACTTATTAGATAAACCTAATTTCAATATATATGTATATGTATAGTTTATTTCTATTATGTGTATAATATATTTAATAATACATATCACACTGAGCCAGCTGTGTGTCCATCTAGTGTACCCCGCACTTCTCCACTGTTTAATCACTTCATTGATTATTGATTATTAATTATTAATTATCGGTTACTGATCTTGTAGGTCAATTATACGATATAGTGATTAAAAGGAAAACATAAAATTCTTCAAGACGAAGGCTGGATTTACGTGTATAATGTCATTTTTTTTTCTTTCTGTGGTCAATATTAGTGCGTGAGATGTGCGTTGTGTCTAGTAGCACTTGCGCGTGCATGCACACTTGCGCACGAGGTCCACGTCCTTCGTGTACCGTGTACCATCAGTGCAAATTAGACGGACCTGAAACAATTTTATTCAACAGAAAATTAATCACGAGTGACAAAACAACGGGCGATTGTCTCATTGGAATTATTCTCACCTTGCGTCTCTTGGTCTTACGCGGTCGGCAACAGGAGTTGCCACAGCTTCCCCAGCACTTGGCTAATTTAACTGGACGTCGACTGCGACATCCGTTTTCGCTGTAATATTCTCGAGTGTGTTCTTTGCGGCATGTTGGTGCTGAAAGTAACCAGAACAGGTTGAAAACTTTCTCTTTTAACCATGACTTTGGTAACTTGATAGAACAATGAATGCGGTACATACCTTTTTCACAATATACACCCTGCCATCCTGCTTGGCATCGGCAAGTGTATCCAGTTCCGAATGGAGACGGGATACATTGCGATCCTTTTTTGCACTTGTGTCCTGCGCAGAGATCACTCACAGCTCCTGTGCCTGGCACTGATACGGCTATATCTGATAATTGTTAAACAGACGTAGAAATTGATCATTCATGTCCGATCATCATTCGTAATTTAAATGCTGCAAGTTTTTACCAGAATGTTCACGACTGATTGGTTCGATAGCCTCTTCACTGCTACTGCTGATGTCTCCAGTGTCCGTACTGCTAGCTTCGTCAGCTTCTTCCTCACCGGAAGTGCAGCCTGGTGTTACCTTGTTTCTCTTTGCTGCGTTGCTGAAGTCAACCAGTTTGTGATTGATCCACATTTCTGATATACAACCTGTGGATAGAAAAGAGCGAAGAAATGGTCAATTTTTCGTGATCTTTCAGAATGAACCACGACGGACATCAAAGTCGCCTGAATTACCTTGGAAACTGGTTATATTTCTCAAATGGAACTCGGTAAACGCGACGCTTGCAGTTTCTGGAGGAACACCACCAATGAACATGGATGTAGTAAGCTTGAGATAGTCTCTTGGTCCTTCGTTGATGATGCTTCTGGCTGGTCCGCTGTCCACGCTCATTGTGAAGTTCTTTTTGACAGCCAATAGCTCAGCCTTGTGCGGTTTTCCATCGGACACCATTTCATAGCTGTACATCGTCGATGTTGGATAATTACCGACGTCGTATGACACTCTGACACGGCCGTTGTACAATTCCACAGCAATATGTTCCCCGTTATGTCCGTCGTACAGCAGTACTCCATTCTCATGGGTCGTGGTGAACACTATGGTCACGTTGGCTTCAGGCCTTGTACGAAGTGGCTCAAGCTCGACCAGCGAGCTGTTGTCCACAAAGCTCAGACTTGTCAGGTACTCGCATCGTTTTCCTATTCAATCGTATAAAAAAGAAACCGTTAATCAATGTCCAGTATGATCTGTTACATATGAACAATGCAGAATAATGCTTACCAGTATAACCGGGATGGCACTGGCAGAGATAGTCCGCGGTGGAGGCAGGAGAGGGTTGAAAACAGACACCGTGAAGGCAATCGTGATGAGCACAAGGGCTCGTTTGAGGATATAGCATCGCGATTGCCGGTGCCGATTCGCAATACCTCCCCGTAAACTCCCCCGCGCACTTACATTCGTAATTATTTATGCCGTCGATGCAAGTAGCACCATTCTGTAACGAAATAATTTGTCATTATTCAAGCGTATTTCGCATAGTAGATGGATATAGTTGATCGATGAGGGGATTATATTACCTGGCAGAGATGATTAGCGCAATCATCCAGATTGTTTGAGCAGTTAAAGCCCGTGAATCCGAGTGGGCACTCGCAGCTGTAGTGGGTCTGGTGGTCGACGCAACGGCCTCCGTTTTCGCAGGGATCGTGTCCTTTTGTGCAAAAGGGTATCTTCTCCTTACAGTATTCTCCCATGAATCCCGGGGTGCATTCGCATCTGTAGGCCTGGACCAGGTCCACACAGGTCGCGTTGTTCGAACATTTGTTGTCGACGCAGTCGTTGATGTTTGTTTCACATCTGAGGCCCTCGTAACCGGAGCCGCAGTCGCAACTGTCACACATTGACTGAACGTCAATCAAGACATTGAGCCCAAACTTGGATCGCGGGTGATCCGTTAACAACCAAAACCTCATCCTCTGGCTTCCAATTCAAGATAACGCTAAACCCGCGCAAATATTCTACTCGCAATCATTATCTACTATTACTTATTACCTACGTATACATTTTTCATTCTAGCGATCTAATTGATCAATTGACCCTCCACCCGGATCTACATTTTCATTCGTCTAATCGGAGCAGAAGCCCTGTTATGTTTGAAAAATTACCAGAGAAAGAATTCTACTGACGTAGATGGGATGCTGTTAGATTATTACATTGAAAGGAAGTATAACGATAGTTTTACGGTATATAAGGTCGGAAATGGAAAAAATGTGGTATTTACAAGAAAGCTTTGGCAAAAGTGGTAGAATAGGTTGAGAAGTATGTTTGTTACCATTACTCTACACAAGCCCTACGAATTTTACGAATACCCTAGCACAAACTACGCAATGATCGGGTCACTATGGATATAGCTACCTGAATCTTCCTTCCTCCAATACTTTGCAAGTTCCGGCGTTCCGGCAAGGATTTCCATAGCACGCGTCAATTTTATGCTGACACCTGTCCCCGTGATATCCTGGTGAGCACTTACAACGAAATTCCCTGCCGGGTAACGTTTCGCAGAATCCTCCATTCTGACACGGTGTTGTGTAGCACATGTCGCACTTGGCCAGGACCTCGGCTGGCTGCTGTTTTGCTGCACAGAAGAAAAGTCTAAAATTAATGAGCAATTTGAGTGCCATTCTAAGAGGCGGGCCAAAATAAACATATATTCTAAGATTCAGGAAATTACATTATATTACTTTTCATTTCATTTCATTCGTTATTCAAATTTTAACAATCGGATAATATTCATATTCACCCTTTCGAGTATGTCCGTAACAAGCCCGTTTCTTTTAGCCCCGTTATGATAAATTCTCTCAATTCCCTCAATCGATTTTGAACATATTTCTATATAATACTTACTTTTGCATTGGAATGCCGATGCTGGAGTTGTTAGGAGAAGTTTTTCCCTCATGGGAGGCGGATCCATGCATCTGGCTATACCTGGCTCAACGAAATCTTCTTTCACCCATTCGGCGAGCCATCTCATACTACAATCGCAGTAGAGAGGGTTGGCTCCGAGTGCGCTGAGAAAAATGTCATACAATCCATCAGATTCTTGCATTAATAATCAGTCTCACAAATATAATCTCAATATATGTAAATACTCACAGGTGCGTGACAGATTTCAGATCATCAAAGGCCCCTTCGGGTATCAGTGAGATATCATTGCCATGCAGGGATCTGTTGAAATTCAAATTAGTCGAAATTGCATAACATCTGATAACATGTAGCTAACTCTATTGTTAGAGGTGTTGACTTACATTATTCGGAGAGACTTCAGTCCTGCAAAAGCGTTTCTTTGCACACACTGAAGCTTGTTGTAGCTGATGATACTATAACGATAAAAAAATTGTGTTAGATCAACGATATTTCACATGTGTAGCAAAAACGACTGAATAAACTCACAGCGTGGACAGTTTTGTCAGATTTCTGAATGTGTCGTTGGATAACATTCCGATTTGATTGTCACTCAAGTCTCTGAAAATGGAAATAAAAAAAAATATAGTAACGAGGGAACGAATCGTATGCACGTTATCGGTTTGATATACTCACAGCCTGGTGAGAGCTTTGAGATGACTTAGCCTCTCAACTTGGATAGTCTTGATGTCGTTAACATCCAAGTATAATTCGGTAGTTTCTGGAGGAACTCCGCGTGGAATTTCGGTCAATTTCGATCTAGAACATCTGACCACAGAACCAGCGCAATGGCATTGCGGCGGACAATAGTCATCACCGAGGCATCCGATGCTGTCACCTATAGGGAACATTATTTTCATCACTTCGATATTTTCTGCTGTGAAAGCATAGGCACTAAAAATGAACCGTGACTTACTGTTGCATTTGAATTCGTGTTGCGGTATATTTTTAATGATGGCATCCTTCAATCTTGGAGGATCATGGCATCGTCCTGTGATGCTTGGAAGATCTCTTTGTCTAAGCCATTCAGCAAACCATGACAAATGGCAATTGCACGAAATGGGATTTCCTTGCAGATTGCTGGAATTGCGTCAGTTCAGGAAATTTTAGTGATCGATCGGCGTAAATTATTGCCTCGGTTATCAGTATTCACTGATTGTAATTCAGGATGCAGTACATATGCTAATTCAAACTAATGTATTCGCCTTTCAATAGGCTAAACTATCATCTAAACTTACATCGTATGAATGTGGACTAAACTGTCGAACGACCCCGGCATCACGCAAGTGATTACATTTCCATGGAGATTCCTATAGTGCAAAACAAAATTAGATCCGAACGTTCAAGTCACGATGCTTTTGAATCTCGAAAAGTATCTGCCAATGATCACACGACTTACAGTGTTTTGAGATTAGTTAGACCGGTGAACATCTTGTTGTGAACTTCTCTCAATTTGTTTTCAGAGAGCAATCTAAAAAAATACAAAATTTGAACATTGCAATACGTTTTCAAATAATAGACCTACGATGCTATGAAACGAAGAATAACTGTTGCACTCACAGATCTGTGAGTTTGTTAGATCCCTGGAAGGCCGAGGCTTCGATACGGGATATTTTGTTCCTCCTCAGATCCAAGTGTTGTAATTCTGGCAATTTTTCGAATATCCCTTCGGCTTTGATTTTGTCCAATTCATTGTTACCCAGTAACCTGCATTAGAATTATCGTAAAATTTGCTAGTCTTCAAATTCTCTCTACAGACCAATTATCGTGTCTCAGATTCTTGTGCTCAAGTATTTAGTTATATTTGTACAATCGGGAAAATGAACTCACAAAGTGGATGTATAAATAGGTATATCCTTTGGAATGGTTGTGAGTTTCTTATTTGAGCAGTCCACCGTAGCCCCGTTACACGTACACGGGGATGGACAAGAGCCCGGTAAAACGCATTCACCGGCACGTTTTGTCAGCAGTTCTTCATCACCTGTTGACGATATCGTGAATAATAAAAAAAGAAATCAGGGTTACGATGCCTGCGCTAAAATTTGTTCTTTTTTCTTTTTCTGTCAACTGCTTCCCACAAATTATAATGATTTGAAGAGAGAAAAAAAATGGGGGACACATAAAACTATATGGGCGATATTGTGAATATGATTATGAAATGAAATTCTCATTAGTACGAAATGTGATAGTCGACAAAATTCAGCTTCACAAATCAACCCGGATAACAGTACCACGTCAATTAGTTTGTTAGATGATAATTACGTGCCCCGTATAGTTGAAAAATATCAATTAGCAAAGGCTATTTAATATTGTGGAGTATTCGGTCCTTTTTTATTTTAAACTGCAAGATCGAAATAATTCCCTGATCTAATAGACAAGTGATTATAACAGTAATCGTTTCATTTAAATTAGATACATCAGTTGTGTAAACGAACACTTTCGCAAACGAACGACTAGTCCGTACGGATCACCGATATTTTATCATCAAAAACGTACCAAGAGGTGATTTTTCGAATTGAGTATGACGAAAGGTATATGTACGACTGAAGGTATGAAATCGATGAAATAATGTCTCATGCTCTAGCACATGCAACTTTACCTTTCAAAGTTCGGCCAATTTATGAATTCTTTTATTTTAGAATCCAGAACTTTTCTTTCCGATTTGTTCTTTATTTTTTTGTCTGTGTTTGTTTTTTTGTGCCAATTATTCAGTGATTCATATTAAACCTGAGGTACGTGGTTTATTCCACATTTCTAAGCGTCCATCATTCGACTCATCAATGTTATAGATTGAAGTTTACTATGCAGAGTGATACTGAGAAACTCAGAAACGAAGAGAAACTTTTCACATCAATTTCAGATTATTCCGTATCGAGAAGCAAACTTTGAATGAATAAGCAAATATTTTTCGAATAGAGCCACGTGTCTCACTGTTTGCAACTGATGGTGATATAATGTAAGTGCTGCTTATTCTGAGAAAGGTAATTTCTACTATAACGATCTCGTTGTCATATGCAAAGTGCATTGAGCATGTCATCAGAGATTCTCAGAATAGGCATAATAAATGCACGGTGATTGGTGACTACGAGTGATTAATTATCATGTATGATAACGACAATCATGCGCAAGCTGCTGGTGCACAGTGGGAAGTAGGTACCAACCTGAACCACCCTGTCGAAGTAAGAAGAGAGATTGGAATTTGATTCGTGCTTACCCTTACATTTGAACTTGTCGTCGCGCAAGGCATCAATTCGACGACGTTGCATTCTCTTAGGCGATTCACACCTCGCCCCCGAAGTCTCGATCGGATGAGCTTGCAGGTAGACGTTCAACCACCTCAAATTACAGTCACAGATGAAAGGGTTCCGCGCCAAGTGCCTGCGGAATTAGAAAAAGCTCATCTTACTATCCTCAAAATTGTTCACAGTAATAAAAAGTGAAGAATCATCCTCATCTTCACATTTTTGCCAAGTAAAACAAAAGTATTTTAGAATACTGACAGTGTCTTGATGCTTCGCAGGTTGACGATCGTTCCGTTTGCTAGTGACTTTATGTTGTTATCGTACAAAGATAGAAGAGTCAAGCTCGTTAAATCCTTGAACAGATCCGTCCGAATACAAGATATTTCATTGGCATTGAGCAATCTGGAATAAGAATTGAGTTGTTTGAATCATAGCTGAAGGAAACTTGCGAGCTTTTAGATTCATAACTACAAAGGTAAATACTTACAAAAGCTGTAGATTGGTGAGTCCTTGGAAAAGTCCTGCGGGAAGCTCCGCGATTTTATTACCGTAGAGAACTCTGAGAACGTCGATAAAAAGTAAATCAATAAACAATTTTTTTTCAACCAACAATAGGAAACAAGAATCAGTCAAAACTACTCACAGCGATTGAAGAGCCTTCAGTCCATGGAATGCGTCAGCAGCGACCTTTTTTATTTTATTGTTGCTGAGGTCACTGTAAATGAAATCATATTATTGCGAGGCGTGTGTCGATCGATTATTCACAGTCATTTGAGTGTAAATTAAAAAGTTTGATACTCACATTCGCCGTAATTTTCTATACGGTGAGAAAGCCTTCGGCGGTATTTCTGTGATGTCGTTTTGCTCCAAGCGTCTAAAAGTACAAGAATGATTAACATATTCAAAGGTATAACATTCATCTGGTCCTAAGCTCTATACCAAAGTTTGTATACCCATTTAACATGACCGTCCAAACACGGTATTGATTATTGGCGATTATTTGTTGATGACAACAAATGGGATATGTATTCAACGTTACTATTTGCAGACACATATAACCAGCCTTTTTAGCTGCCTTATTGCACGTGAAAAAAAAAGAAGAAAGAAACCATTCAATTATTCAGAGATATTGAATCGTCCAGAAGAAGGAACCCAATGTCAGCGAACGATGGCGACCAAAAACCACTTACAATTCTGTTGTATCCTCGGGAAGATGTGTGGGAACCTTCGTCAACGAGTTTTCTCTGCAGTCAACGATTCCGTCAGCACATTTGCAAGGATGTGGGCACTGGGGTTCAGCGCTACACTCGGAACTTGGCCGTTCCACGAGACCCGAACACTTGAATTCGTGCTCCTGTGTTGAAGAACGACCCAATGTTAGACTTACTCGAGAAGAATCAGACGTAATTGAATCCTCGGTCTCAATTTACCTGAACATCAGCGACACTGTGTGCCTTCAAATTAACAGGACTTGCGCAACGCGTGTGTTGACCCAGACGGGGATAATTTCTCAAGTGTCTGGACAGCCAGGCGAGATGACAATCGCAGGATAAGGAATTTTCTGCAAGCCTCAAAGTACGAAGTCGAGACAATCCCGACAGCATTTCTTTGCCCAGGGTCGTGAGTTTGTTGTTGTTTAATGTGCTGGAAGGATAAGGCGACAGAAATCAATCGATTTGTTTTTTCGACATTGATTTTTCGGGTCTGTTGATCGAAGTCTTGATCATTGGCAAGTGAATAGAATTAATGTACTCACAGTATTTCCAAATCCTTCAATTCTCGGATGGACGCTTCGTCGATACACGTCAACACGTTGTTATCGAGTAACCTGGAAAATGGAAAATGACCGGTATCATTGCTGTTCGTGGAAAGTGTATTCCTGTAACCCACGGGGAAATTTAGACCAGTGAATCTCCGTTGGTTCTTTAACCACGGCTTCCTGCATTACCGGGTTCTGGAAACTGGGGTTTCCATTATACGCGAACTGTAATTTTCTCTGCTCAAGGAATGAAGCTACATATCGACATATCGACGGAAGAACACTTTTGCCTTATCGACTAGATCGGAGTTTTCCTTAAACCCACGTTTATCATAAGCACAATTTCGTCAGATTATTCAATAAATAAAAGTGAACTTACAAGTGTTTAAGGGATGAAACTCCTCTCAGTGTTTTTGGTCCGAGCATGGCGATTTGGTTGTGGCTCAGATCTCTGAAATATGAAGGATAATTTTAATCTGAGTGAGTAAATGAAACGTGATAATGTCGGGCGATTAAAACGGTGGTAAACTTGAATCGTCATCAGCTTGAGTGGATAGTAAATATAAAATTTAACGACTCTGCAAGGACATTAGTCAAGATGGTCGTTAGGGGGGATTGCGCGGAGGTGAAAACTGATAAAATTTCCACTATCTGAGGATTTTGTGATCTTCCGAACGTGATTTCAGTTTACTTAGGTCGTCCTTGATATCTGAAGGGATCTACGGTAAGAGCCAGACTCTAGCCGACCCAACCCAACCCAATTTAGCCTGTTCTCTTCTATCGGCACACCGTCGTTGAGGTCTTATCAACATTTTGCTACCTATATCCACCGTCGACGGTCTCCTCGTAAAACCACAAGATATTCTGCAAATACTTTACGACGCGACGTACCGGCGAGAATGTCAAAATAAAAAATATGGGGTCACTGCTGCTATAAGTTCCGTACAAAAATGGCATAAAATAGTGTCGCATGGCGATGGCTTCTGGAGAGAAGGGGTAGAATCATAAATGTCGTAGAAACGAAAATAAAAGTCAAGACGACGAGAGGTGGAATAAATTACGCTATAGGTGTTTTTAGCCCACATTAAACCACGAAATACGCGATTAAACTACCAGCCAAAAATCCCGACCGTATCTATATTGATCGGATAATTACTCATCGTTTCGAAATTAGGATAACGATATCGAGCTATTATTGACAATCCGACTTGACGGATGGAGGAAGTCGATTTGATCACTTGAGGAATTGAAATGTGGCTGTAATCAGTATCCATCGTTAGCAGAGTGACGATACCAGTTCACAGTTTAGTTTTCATTCAGCATTGCTAATAAATTATCTAGCCGCTGCATATCTTACAAGTTGAGTAATGGACTAGCGCTTTCGAGGAGCGTTTGGTTATTCGTCGATGTAGCAGATAGTAATACACCTAATCGATCTCGAGTCCTCTGATTTATACTGTGTAAAGTTGAGACGACCTTTTCAAGGTGGGTATACCTACGTCGGAAACTACCGTTAAAAGCCTAATAATGTACGATCCTGAGAGTATATCGATTGGACAATCTTTCTCGCTAACGATAAGTGAACCACTAGCTCAAAACTTGCCAAAATTTGTCATCCCACCGTCAGATTCTACCGGAGAAGACAGGCCAGGACAAAAAATCTATATTAATGAGCATACCAGCCAACGGATAATTGAAGAAGGCAACAACGCAGTAACCAGCCAAAAAAAAAAAAACGGCGAGGCTTCGTCACTTATTCAATTAATCAATCATGCGGCTACAAAAATTCAGCAGAAATTGACAGGAATTGAATTTGCTGATCGATGAGATACCTTATATTTTACACACTCGGTATCGACTCGAATTATTGATTCACCAAAGAATGTCACACCGGTGTTAGAAAGGTAGACTATCCAAAATTCTGATATAATGTGTAACAATTACTGTGTTACTTAAATGGACTCTGGTTGATGAAAAAATGGGACCAATCAGGGCGTCTTACATCTGTGTTGGGATATAATGTGTGGCTGCCGACCAGCTTGTCTGGACGTTGGAGTGCCTTGACCGTGGCTTTAGTCTCTCAAGTATATAATTACACATTGCAAGATTCAACCAATGAACGGTCAACGAAATACTGGTTCGTTTCAGAGTCAGCCTATCATTACGTACGTCTGGTTAGTGCGATGGTATGCTGGGGACTTTTAATGAGAGCTTTTGTGTGGTTTGACGCAGGTACGTTAAAAACGAGAAATAACATGGACAGAAAGATGGCGAAAAATTTATGTGAAGATGATTATCAAAACGGTAAATAAAAAATATCCTCGCATTATCGATCACTTATGAAAAGGATGTAATCGCGTTCGCGTTGAGAAACACTGGGGAAGTAAGATCCGTACCGTCATGCATAATTCAGTGTTTCTTTTTTTTTCATAATTCATCAAGAATGTAGGGCGAACTCGCGACCACTACTCCAATCGGAGGCCAGTGCTCTTATCACGTTGCCTGCACTCTAGTTCTCCAGGTCGATCTTACCGAGGCCGGGAAACACAGCTGTTCGATTGCTGTTGATGTTCCCGCACCGTTTACCCGGAGAATACTCAAGATCGCGTCGAGTGCTTTGCGAATTTTATAGCAGCCGAACATTTTAGACATTTATCGAAGGCGGTGCGGGGTAACACTTGTAAACCATCGGAATGAAGTGACGCGGAGACTTGATGCCAACGTTCAGGTTTAAGTTCATGCAGAAGTTGAAGTTACTCCGGATCGCGGAAGAGGCGAGGTCGGGGTTCCCTTACCCCCCACGGTTCATCCATCATCTCGCGAAGATGGGGTGTCGGGAGGTCAAACTTACAGAGAAAGGTTATAGCCTGAATATCGCAGTTGCAAATGGAACGCGTATGGAATAGAACTTGAACGTTTATTGTGTACAGATGAAGAAACGAAGGCGTGGAGATAGCGTTTCTAGTTGCTTCAAGAGATACAAGTAATAAACTACTACACGGCGAAAGTCAAATGCAGCAGCAGCAGCAGCGCGGATTCAGTATGAGACATCGAGAATGAAGAGGAATGTATCAAGTAACTTTTCGAATTGTAATAAAGTGTGTTATCAGCGTGAAGGATTTTCACGACTGTTAGAATGTTTTTCCAATATCTGTAATATCGGAAACCAGGCCAATCCATGTTTGCGTCTTTGAATTTAATGATAAAGCTCTTTCGAAGAAGTTTTCTTTCATGCTCGTCGCGAAGCTACGGAGTGACAAAGAATGAGTGATTTTTCTGCGAATGAAATGAGAAGAAATGTTGCGTAAAACTTTTCCACGGAGCGCTGACACGGGTGCAAAAGTCGATGGAATCACGTCGTGGAGATTTTTCTGAACAAGTTTTCGTGATATTATCACCGCTGATACTCCTGTCCCGCAGGGTAAAGACACCATTTGAACTTGACGACTCTGGCCTACATGCAGCGAGAGACTCTAGATAGGGTATGAAAAATTAACGTACGATATCGATTTCACGTGCGGAGGTCCTGCAATATTCAATTTCGCGAAGTGAAACACGTGTCGCAAACTCTTATTTTTCATCAATAAACAGTTTTCCTCGCGTGACCTGGCCACCGGTGACAACTTGTCGAGTTGTGTCACTGCCAGCTCAGCAATAGGTACGCACTCTTTACCAGCAAAATAACTTCTTCAATTATATGGGAGGTTCTGACAAGATATTCGAACAACGAAGGGACAAGGAACAAGTTTCCAGACTCGATGTCGGGACGATGAAAAGAATAACTAAGAAGCAATAGTTTATACGTGTACTTACAGCCGCTTGAGATTCATCATGTTGCTGAAGAGAAGGTCTGGTAAATAACGTATCTGGTTATTGTTCAGACGAAGTTTCTCCACGCCGACCAGATCCTGAAAAGCTCCTCTCTCGATGGTGTGTATCTGATTGCTGGAAAGTTGTCTGCAAAATAAATAAGAATTTCTCATGAAATTACTTCCATGGTATTAGCAAAACGATCAAGAGTAAAGATCCGGAATAAACCGTCTAAAATTTCTCTCCACACCAAACTTTTCGAGTTATTCTCCCTTTTTGATCAATTGGCTTTGCATGGAGGCAAGGTCTCGTGATATACGGGACGTGTGCAGGAGCCGTATACATAGTTGGCCACCTGTGGCGGACCCGACCATTACGGGGACCGAGTATTACCGCGAGCGATAAATGTTCCACCATCGTTGGGTATAACGCCGTGGTATACTGTACTCGCAATTGCAGTAGGTAGCATTGTCGCAATTAAAACGGCTAACTGAATTCTCATCCCTGGATTACGGTAGCGAGGAGGAACAAAGTTCTAGATATAAACGTGAGCAGAACGTTATCCGCGGTTTGCTTTTCGACGGTATAATATGTAAATCGGATGATTCCAACTTGGTGAATAAAAATTCAGGCCAAACGTTTCTCTGAATATCCAAAGGATTCTTTCGAGACTTTTATATGGAATAGTAATGCTGCACTTGTAACTTTGGTGGATCTTAGTAATCTCGAGTTCAGGGCGATTAATTACTTAGACCTTAGAGCAAGAGTGGAAGTGGGAGTGGGAATGAGAGCTTCACGGTATCTGGTAAACCAGGAGCAAAGCAAGCCGGATGGATGAGAGACCAGTAGCTCAGAAATATCTCGAGTGCTGCCAGATGCAAGCTCGCCAATTTATTTGCTTCTTATAATCAACTTCGTGTACCGAGTTGATCTAAAATTACATTAAAATGAAAAAAAAAGGAAAAATAAACCAACTCTTTCATGTCTCAGGAAATGTGGAAAAGAAAAATTAGTTAACAGATGAAAAAGTCGATGACTATTCCAATATAACTTGTGAGACATCGGGATTTCGGATTTCTAACGCGGTGTTGTATCAAAATTGTGTATCGAATTTACTCGAGCGATAAATGACCGTTCATTAATCATCCAAGAATATACTTACAGCACGTGTAGCGTGGCCATGTCTTCGAAATCGGTTTTGAAAATGACGGAGATGTTGTTTCCTTGAAGATCGCTGAAACAGAAAAGAAGAATTGATGAGCCCAGAGGAAATGGGTTAACGAAAGCAGGAGATTGAATCCTTTTCCGCCTTGTTTCTATTTTTGCTATGTCAAAGATCCCTTCAAAGCCTGAAGTTTGTAATAACTAATTAAACTTGATCGTAAAGGATTGCAGTGGGAGAGTTTCAATTATGGAAAAATATTAATTTCCTCAGGCGATCGGAGCGGATGTGCTGTCAGATGCAGCGTACCTTAATTTGCGCGGAAAAATAGCCAAGAAATATTATTAATTTTTTTCACATTTTCATCTCTTTGCGTTCACCTCGACCTTCTTACGAGGCGAAGAAACTAACCGGAGCCGGTATATTCGTATCAAGAATGTTTTTCTACGACCTCCATCCGTGAACAGTCTACCTCGAACTCGGTTCTGTAAACTGTAAATTCAATTCTAGTTAACTCTAACACTGAATTTCTCTTCCTTAAATTAACTGGGATTTAAGGTTACAGCCTGCAAGTCGTATTTCTATCCCATTGATCGTTAAAGCTTCTAATAAAGTTCGCATGAAGTTCAAAACTGCCAAGTTTAGCAATTGCTCCAACTTTTATTTGCTCTCTTACTTCATTTTTACTTGTCACAGACGTAAATAAATTTGATATAAGTGTCCGACGGAGCGGTTGGAGCATATTTCCCAATCCCCAACGAAAACTGTCTCGAAGTTTTTTATTATTAGAAACCAATTTCCCGCATTTTTGTTCAGAGAGGAAGTAATTATCAGGCGGGAAGTTCGAAATCGTCTAAATAAAATGAAAATCCCATTCGAACCGAGGCGGGTTAGTCGAATGGTCGTAATCATTTTCTTGGAAGGTGAAGTTATTTTAATTGACTACCGTCGGACTGGCGCAATGTTGGCTTAGCTTTCTCAGAAGCACAAATCTGTCCCGCTCGCTTAACCCAAGTGTTTCTAGTCTAGTAAGACGGGTAGGCACGACGGACGCCCCCGACACGACTGATATAGTCGAGAGCTACCACCTGCTGCCCGACGTCTACCGACTCTGATATAGCGATACAAATATGCAATATGACCAAGAACTCCACCCCGCACGTTAATGTTCTCCGTGAATTTATGACAATTTTCAATTTTTTCCCCATTTGGTATCCTGCCAAGCAGTTATACTCTCATGCTCAGCTCTGTGCCATCGTTCGCTCATGGAGTTAAGCTTCCAATCGCTGATAAATGAACTGGATATAAGCCGATGTCTGGTCTTTTCTTTCAAAAAAAGGTTGAAATTTTGGCGAGCACTGCAGAGTCCGCTTGATCTTGGACGGAAATAGCTGGACCGAGTAGTGTGCGCTTTGCGAAGGCGTCAAAAACGCGTTGGAGAGTGCGGCAAAGTAGAGTGAAGAATGATATTTATGGTACGGCAAGTGTCGAGTGGTTCAGATGACCTGCTTCCTCGCTCAGCATGATTAGCTACGGTGTTGTTCTCGAAATCATTCCTGTCTTTCAAGACAGTTTCATTTTGTCTCCGTAACAATTATAGGACCCGCGAATGCGGACGGTGGGATAAATCTACTGCACCGGCTGATAAACAACCGCATGGTACGAATGCCCGCATATTCAAACGAAAAGAGGATGAGACGAACGCGAAAGGGAACGTTGCACCCCAGGGAGTTTATTTTCATTGCTCGATATGCATGGTTTTGACGTGATCTGATCCTCTGGGCGAATAGAGACCCCGACTGATTGTGAACTGTCTGGAAACTTTGATTACATCTCCTCCGCTAGGATGCGGCGCAAGTATTCTCACACATATTTACGAGTTCGTTTCTTGTTCCTGCGCTCTTCCCTGTCCGTCAAATGTCTCCCTCCTTTCATTCCCCCGAACAGATGCACTCGAGATATGGATCCGCGAAGACGGAATGAAGAAATGTCATCTTGTTATCTCCCACTCGCAATGCCCGCTTCCCCCCGATTCTATATTCTGATTATACGAAACTGTCAGCGTTACTGCTTCCATTTCCCGTCCGCACGCTGGCTACTAATTCGAGGATTCCTCCACGGTCTTATCCATGATCGTAATAACAAATCAGAGGCTATCGATTCCGGTCTCGTCCTGCGTATCGGGGATCGGGAATAACCGGGACAATAAGATAAGGATCTCGAGTGCGACGGGGTTGAGGATGTAGCGGTGACTCGTGATTATTGTGGGCCGTAAAGTAGGTATTCTTGTGTTGCTTGGTAAGCGATGGTCTTCCGACTTGCGATTTGCAACAGTTGGCAACACGCAGAGAGCGTCGACGGGCGAACAAGCTCCGATCTGCAGGTTTGCCTTCCAATAAACCGAATGCCCCTCGCCTCTTACCGGCATGCCTCCACACTGTGGAACCTACGGTACTCGCGGGAATTTTCGCCCGCGCGAAAGTCTGTAAAAGATGGACGTACCAGGTTATATACGAACGAAACGCTATAAAAGTGATGCATGTTCTGTGTTTTGCGAGATTCTTTGCGAAAAAAATGTAGACCGCGGATACTCGTAGGCGGTCGATCTCAAGCTTCTCTCGTCTGCAGTACAAGACTGGGTATTTTATGTAGTAATACACATTCTTCACGCTATCAGCTTCAGGTTTCGGAAACTATCGTCAATTTTCAATGATCGATTTCAACGCTGTTAGAAATCTCGTCTCGAGGACGAGATGCTTGTTTCAATTAGCATTTTATAGGAGCCGAATCGCAGTCAGGTATATTAATACAAAAAGCCTTATCATGTCGTGTGCCCGGTTGGTCTTGGATTTTACTGGCCCACGTATACGACCACGTGGCTAGAGCCTTGTAAATCTACGAAGACGCACGTGCGTACGTCCTACGCTGAACTATGTAGTATTCCAAGATGTACAGGCGAGGTGAGCAGCGGAAGTGAGCGTGGGGGGATGGGGTAACGTCGATAAGTCATCCACGTCATTTTTCCAGACACCGGTAAGATTAATCTTCTCGATGTTTCAATCACGAGCCGAAGTAGAATTTACTTGACTTTTCCCACCGATATTGTAAAAATGGAAGAGGCTATGGGCTACATAGCGAGTCTCGCATTCTATAGGTACCTGCGTTGCAAATTAATATTTCAGCGTCGCCTGCTCCAATGAAATTGTGTTTCGTAGAGTGAGGCGAAAAAAAAAAAACATTAACGAGAAATATGAGTCACGGGGAATTTTTTTGCCGGACGAGTTTTCATTAACTGTACTTGAAAAATTTCTCCTCTGCGGAGAGGCGAGAGAGTAAAAAAAAAAAGAAAAAGAAAAAAAGAAACAAAGTTTCATAATTGCAGAGAGGCTTGGCAGCTGTACGTTCGTCTGTTAACCCGACGATGACCTCGCGACGTATCGCGATTGTATGTAGCCTTCGAGTATACACGTAGAAAATATTATGTTTAATATACCTCGACGACTGGTGCAGGGATGAGTTTACAGAGTTCCCAGAGTTCCTGGTAATTTATGATCGAAAACAAAAGAGTGACGCTGAATCCCTAGACGTTCCCTACGTATTATGTATCCAGATATGCATCTATGCAGTGTATGTACATGCAATACGTATAATGTATGCAACACATCCACCCGGGTCCATTGCCTACAGCCGACATGCATACATCGAAATCGTAAAGCTCTATAAAGAAAAAGCTCCTGTATATAATTTTTGGTTTATTCCTCTATAAATTAAACCAGACCTGGTATGATGCTAATATTTTATGCTCTTGTGAAATTACGGTCTGGCGTGGAGGCCCCGGGTCAACGTGTATCGCAGAGCTTTTACTTTGTCGTGTAAACGCCTGGCGTGCGGGTAGGTACACTTCTCTCTATCTCACGTGAGCAATTTCGTCGGCATGACATTTCATACTTCTCTTTTATTTCATTTCGCTGATTAACAAATTTTTTCAAAATTAAAGTAAAATTTTTTCTCGTCTGTTTCACTGCTTCACATTTTTTTTTTCTGCCTTTACACGTCATAACTACCTTCAGGCAGTTGAAACAGTCACTAACAGCATGAAAGTTGCAGTTGAAAAAATTCATTACTTACGTTACTCTCATATTCCAGAAATTCTCTTTCTTCACTCGGTTTTATTGCCTGTTTAATAAAAGCGAGTAAAGAACGTACTCGACTTTCAACTGCAGAGTCTATATTACCTGAGGCTATGTACACCTCCTGCCACGGATGCGTAAAGGAAAAGATGAAATGCAATTAACGAGATTCTTGTTAGCCAACCCGGCGATGAAGATTCTATTTTCATTTTTCTCCAGCTTTCATACTCCTTCTGGTCTTTGCCCCAGATCAAAACCGAGCTTTCAACATTGACTCTACTCTTTCGCTCTTCAATTTCCGCACCAATAATCGAAAGTATATTAATTTCAAGAATCAATAAATGAATATTTTGAACTCAACGTAACGAAGCTCTTCAGAAACTCATGGTCCCAGTTTTACAATGTCCAAAATCCAATTTATTTTGTAATTAATCGAGCGACGCGGCCATTTTCTGTGGTCTTATTACCCCGAAATGTCAAAGACTTTCTGAGGTATATAAATCGCGCATCTTGAACTGACGTAACAACCGTTTTCCGTTTGATGTCTGAAACCTGGAGCATATAAGCATAGGTGGTGGCATGTATCGGTCGTTCTGCCATCCTGTATAGTGGCACAGCAGCTCGTGAGGGTGCTTTCATGCTCGGAAATCAGGCGTCTAAATCTAAACGACGCGGCGTCACGACGCCGTGTACGCATACAGAAACTCCGAGCACTAATTACCGTACGGCGGTGTTAACGTGATTTGCTTAATTAACACCATACTTCATAATTCATTGTGACGGTAAATACTATTTGATTTATGATTTACTAATTTTATTTGTTGTTTCTTCCTAAACTTGTCAAAGATTCGGTCGAAATATCTCCAAAAGCTCCGTTTTCATCCTGTCTTTATTACGATATTTTTAAAACTTCCACCCAGCCAGTAAAAAAAGAAGAAGTAAAGCTCGAGCAGGAAGCCCGACGTGTTTTACAAGAACAACGAAAAAAAAAAGAAATGTCTGAACAACGAAACTTGGCCCACGGTGGGCTATAACAGATGATTTATTCCTCGGCATCGGCGGGATTAGAAACGGTCGATAAGATCCTCAGCTTCGTCGAACGTCAAAGCTTGTAATCATGATAGTACACCTCCGGAGAACACGATCCGTATAACGCCTGGCTGTAACCAGATTTCCACGTTGAGCTTGTTTGGTACGTTTCTAAAATTAACAGGCGGACGGACACGCAATTATATGTGTACGTGTGAAATTGTGTCAGCGTCTGATTTAGGCATTCGTGAAAACCACCTCAAATAATTTCACTGCCATTCCTATTCGGAGAATCCCCGCAGCGAAGAGTATTTCAAACGTTTGAAATTAATACCGATAACGATTGCCAATTATTGGCCGTTACCCTGGTGATTCTAATTAAAGTATTCTTGGCTGTCGTCTGACGTGCGATCTGCCAATAAGAACGTGTAATTAAAATCATGAACCTAATTAAAATTCATACAGTGGTGGAAACCGGTGTTACGAGACGGGAATTGCAGAATTTTTTCTCGTCGCAGGGTGAAAAAGGGAAGGAAAGGAAAGGAAACGACTGTCAATGGCACGGAGAGCTCGTTAAATACTTGTGTTATATTACTGCGATGTGGAGTCACCGAGGTCATAGGGTCGAGTGCGAGAGTTCAGAGACTTGCGGGACTTCAATTGCGGTATTAATTAACTGGGATTTGGTATATTTACCACCAGTAAAAACGATTCAGTCGCGTTTGACTTTTTCAACGACGGTCTGATCAAGTTTCATCGATAATTCCATACAGGGGATTTCCGATACCGAATAGTCGGAATTGAACCCCGCCAAGAGCCATTTTTAATCTGGGGTAGGTACAGCTCGGTGTAGTTCGTAATTTCCGTGCTTTATCGCTATTCCAAAGTCATTTGACGCAACGCGAACACCTGTCGTCTTCTACAGATTCCACGGTTGTTATTTGCTCTTAAAATTAACTGCTCCTGCCGTTGAAATTAGTCGCGAAACTGCACCTGGGTTAAGGTGGGATGGGGGTATATTGCGAAATTTTGTTGTCCACATAACGTGCACCGGGTTTGAATTCCACCCAATCCGCTTACGGGACTAAAACGGGATATAGTAAACCTCGGATAACGCCATGAAAACTTAACATCGGTGCTCTAATCAGGCCATAGACTCGAGGTTCAGAGTACAGCTAATACGAAGAAGCTAACAACTCAATATCATACCCCGTAATCTTTCATATGCCTCGTAAATCACAAACGAATGGATTTAGGAGAAAAAAAAACGATCCATCCAACATTCCGCATTTAATCCGTGCGAAGCGAAGGATATAATCGTGTGTTCTGCAGTCCAGATAGTGTATAATTAGCTTACAAATTACACGGAGCATACGTAGCGGGAGTCATTGACTAGCCACTTGAACAACTGCGGCGCTAATTGATTAAATTAATTGAATTATTTCGAGGGTTTAGTCTCGTCAGCTGATCCGTTACTGAATTTCTTGTAGTCTTTCGCCCACGTACGAAGACACGCTTCTGGCTTGTAAACACGATGAGTTTTTTTCTTTCGTATTCTCATTCCCGTCTTACTTCCCTAATTATACGCAGATGTGTGTATAAGGATGCGGTTGAAAAATGAAAGAAAGAAATAAAGAAAAAATGTTTCTACACATAAGCGGGAAAGGCAAATAACAATTTCTTACCTCCGTGCTTGGCTACAGATCTGGCCATCTACTAATGGATTCATAATCTTAATACACCTAGCTCGCATGTCTTGCCTCAATTTAGTATTATTACGTTAACCCAGTCGGTTTTCTCTGAGGTTTTCGAGACGCCGTAAGCTGCCGCAATATCAGATTGATATTAATATTGCGAACGGGTCTCCCATAAAGATATTGAGCTTTATGGTCGAGGTAATTATTGCCGGCTTAATGCCCCATCAACCTAACAGCTGTACACCTCAACCTCTTCGTTGAGATCTACTCGGTGCGCAATAAGGCGTATTGTGAATGAGGAAAATTGAGACTCCGCCGCGCCGCTATCTTTCTCCAAGGGTTAACGAACTAATTTTAGTTGAGATTTTTCTAAACCGTCGCAACCTCGATTTCCCGCCAGTCATTCTACCGGAATAATTTCCGTTTCCCCTCGAGGGCCACCCGTGTAGACGAAGAATCGAAGGATCGTATTTTCGTAGAAAGTCCGAGGTCGTAGACGAAAACGAGGAACGTCTCAGAAATTGACTAGTTATGAAAATGATATTCGGATGGACGTACGCTGAGAAATTATAAGCTCCGGTTACTTGGTTGAAATCCGTAACTAAAGTTCCAGTCAGAGTCTGTACGAAAGAGAAAATCGTAGTTTAGTATAAAGTTTAGTTGCCGCGCTGGTTCTAACTCCTATCTAAACTTCGGAAAACCCGACAGAGCGACAAGACAGAACTATTACCGAACGTCTGCTCGAGCTCGTCTACGAAGATACGGGACATTGGACACCTGAAGTGCCATTAACTCAATTGAGCCGAAAACCAAACTCGGTGGCCCGACACCAGGGTGACTAAACTCAACCATAGGTCATGCCTCAGAAATCCGTAACGTTAACTTAAACTTAAACTTAAACTTAAACTTTTGAACGTCGCGTGTGGCTCCATAGTTCAGTCGGTTATCTAATCTCTGACTTTGTAGTGTCTAGGAATGCTTTGTCCGAGGTACGGGCTCGATATCCACTTCCAAGTAAAAACAGGATTCCCCCTCCCCTCTCGAAGATATAGAAATAAATCCCAACCCCGGTCCCGCGTCAAAAGGTCAACTGTTATTCAAAGCTAATCCCAACCTCGGTAATTTAGGCACTCCGATCCTGAAGAATGTCACCCCTTCGATAAGATCCACGACCAAAACGTACGGGTTTCTAGAAAGGTATTTTTCGGCTATACCGCACAGTCCTCGAAGATGTGTCCTGCGAAGCTTTTTTTTCGGTCACGATATTCTTTTTCTTCGCCTTCGGTATACCGAAGTTCAAGTTCTTAGGTAAGTTACCGTCTTGTCGTGTTTGAATTCTTGCAATAAGACGCGAATGAGTCGACTCTCTTGGTATACGTTCGGAGGCCTGCCGGTTGCATCGAGTCGAGGAGTCAAGCAGGAGTTGACCCAGGACGTCGTGAATTCTTAAGTCTGTGGGGTTACGGACGTGTTCCACTTGCCATTGACCGTTTAGACCGATCGATTTCACCACGTTCGTCAAATAAAATAGAATCCATGCACCTAGACACTCGAATAAACGTGCGAGGTGACTCTTCTCTCATTGAATTATCTGAAAATACGCTCCGAGAGGATCGGGTGAAAGTCAGGGGAGATAAGACCACTCTACATTTCGAAAGTTGTCTGAATGAAAATTAATCGTTGTACCTCTACCGTTCTGGCTGCTCGAGCCAATCTGAACACATGGCGGAACGTCGCAAACCGGGACCAAGCAGACCTTGGAGACGGTGTACCGCGCGCCGGCGTCGAGTGTAATGGGAACGACTTCAGGGCATCGTGTATCACGATTAAGAAGATTTAATGGCGTTCGCAATTTGGACAATGGATCGTTGTACGTAAGTTTCGACTCGGTGGTCGAGGAGCTGGAAAAACGACCGAGGTTTCAAATCGAAACGTTCGTTCCGATCAAAAGTCTTGAATGAAAGAGAAGTGAACAAAAAAATCTCGAAGAACAAGGAGCGGCTCAAGTGTACGGGATTTTTCTTTTTCAATTATAAATAACTCTGAGATGGAAAACTGATTGGAAGACTAGCAACCGCGAGAACTAAGCCCGGCGTTCCAGGTTCGTCTGCCACTCATATTTCAGTGCCCTGAGATATTCCGCGGCATGCATTCAGCGTGGAAAAAATCTAAAACGACTAAAAGACCCCGTTCCATGGGAATGAGCTGTTTTCAGAGCAGGTGAAACGAGACCGTGCATATTCATTCCCTTGGGCTATACATATTTCATTCGGTTACTTTTGCACTACTTTTTTTCTTCCCTTTTTTTTTTCGTTTCGGTTAAATATTTCCATTTACTAACTTGAATTTAGTGCTTCGTTGCTGTCGGTTAATATCGCGTAATCTGTGTCGAGCAAGCAAGCTAACACGGAGGACTGAAACTTGCACATATCGATATTAATTTGTGCCGACTGATGAAAAAGTACGAAACGTCGAGTAGGTATATTACACCCACGTAGATAAGGCTTGACAGTGGCTTTATTTACGAGCTTCATGTCCCGCTTTACAGTATAACGCAAGGTAATCGCAGGTCGCTCGTCGATCTGAATATTTTACTATGTTTGTTGTCTCTTGGAATTATACGCTCGGTACCAATCTGAATTAATAATATTGCGGAAACCAGAACTTTACCAAGAAACGTGCTTATTCCACTTATTCCACTCCGATTGCAGTCTATTAAATTTGATGCGAAATTGTACACCTAATGCCAGACGCACTCGCACGTGATTGTCAACCCTCTGAGCGCAGGCGATCACAAAACCGGTATATCGTATAATAAAAAAGTTGAAAAAAAAAAACAACCACTATATTCTGCAGCTCAGCACGACACTAGTCGAATTTCTTCCTAGAAATTAACTTTCGTCCTGTGTGGGCGAAATTATGGACCGCATGAGATACTCGTTCGGTTTGTAACGAACCGGTGGAGCGGCCGGAACCCCTTTGGTCCAATGATGTATCGTACGATTCGCGACCGAACTCTAAAATATGTTCTCCCAGCCTTAGTCGGCATGTTTAATAGAAAAGGGTCGTTAGTCAGTTATGACGGGTAGAATGAGTATAAATTTTCTGCAGTTTAAAATTGTCGGTATTTTGTTATTTCGCGAGTAAAAAATGAGATATTCGTCCATAAATTAATTGCCCTGGAAGTAAATCACGAGTTTCTATTTGCTTGTTACTAAGTTGACCATTCGTTATAATTCAGAGTGACCGTAAGGGTACATGGAGTTGAAGAGGATTGGATGAACGAAGCGTAGAATTCGAAATGCCCCATTAATCAACGTCTCGCGTTGTGTGCTACGGGGGTTAAACCCAGTTAAAATTAAATACGTCAGAAGTTGGTTATTATTAACGTGACATAACCGTCCGCGACATTCTAGATGTATCATTCTCGTATTTCTCATTGCAGGAATGTTTTTCTCCTAACCGTCCGAACCCGAACGTATCTCTATATTTACATATTCACGGAGCACCCGCGACCACGAACGACCCTCGGCTTGCTTTCAACTTGTTTCACCCACAATCTCCCTCCCCCCACTCCCCACTCCCCACTTCTCAAAGCAAAGACCGAAATTTGTCGTATTTTTGCACTCGCTAAACTGGACCAAAGAGACGCCTCCCCACGGCGCGGTTGAGAGCGTCAGCTGCCGACGAGAACGTTACCCACTGCGAATAAAATAAACGATCGTTAGAAATGCCTCGACGTTTATTTGTTTCCCTCGATGAAAAAAAATAAATAAATAAAAAAGACGTACGGTCCAACATAGGGCGATAGAAAAGAGTTGAAAGGGTTCATCGGAATGGAAATTTTCTCGAATAATTTCATACCCACAGTGTCCTTACATTCTTTATCGCACAGAAGCCTGTGAGTAACAGCTAAACGTTTTTGAACGGTGAGCGCAAGTGAAACGTCGTACACCGTAGCTACACCGTACGGTCGATCGGTAGACCGTGTAATGGAGATGTTAGCCCAGAACTACCGACTAACCTGCAGGATATCGACAGGGACATAAATATCGTTGAAACAGTAACAAAATTTCTACCCTATCCGCCCGAATGGTGGAAATCTATCGATAATATATGTTAATTGATAAATGGAGGGGATCTAGGTAGCATCTTCGCAGAATCGGTGCAGCTGCAGACGATATGGAAGAATTTCAGGCTCGTTTCGACGAATGCCGAGCTTGCGGTTATGTTTTGAAAACATTGCAATCCGAATCCTCGCAGGTGTCATCGGACGACGAGATTTGACCCTCATGGCCGTGATTCACTCGTCTCGTTGCCTCAGCGTGCTGGCACACGGTGAAATGTTGATTCGAAAATTTTCTTTCTGGAGCCGAGAGAACGACGTACGCGGGGTATCTATAGTTGTAGAGGGTGGCGCGGCACGACTGACAGAGACAAGCTGCTCGAGGCTCGAAAGAATTATGGGAAAGCTCTGTGGAATTTGCGGCGATGGTTGTTTTTCGCTAAACGAGACGAAAGACATTCGAGGAATGGGCTGGTAATTTTGGTTCTACACTATCCTCGAGAATCCTTACAACGTAGGAAATTTGCTTCCATCCAACTTACAGTAGTGGGTCGGTGAGTGCCTGCCGGGAGTTATTATCTATTCGCAGCAGACCGTTAAACACCCGTTGAGGGCATAAATATCGCGTGGAATTTACGTAGTTCGTTGTTTGTTTAGCGTTTAGATAATTACTGTTAATCTCCCGGCAGCTCCACGGGTTCCCATTAATTAAATTACACACATGATCGTAACAAACTATACCACCGCGCTTTCGTTGAATTCTTCGTACGCAGAGAAGCACCTATCATCCTGTTCTACTCGATCATTAATTGGTACGTGGCTGTAATGCGTGGATGGAGATTAGCGAGAAGCTGTGTCGAACCATTTCGGACACGCCTGCGCGCCTGTACACATCTGGTGCATAATACACGCGTGGATTTGTTCTGTTGCACAAATGCTACCGTGCAAATACGATATTTTATTCATATCCCAATTTTCTGTGTAATGGACGTTTACAGCATCGATACAATTTAATTCTCAACTCCTTTTCTCGGTCAGCCGACCGAACTGGCATAGTTTCTCGCGATCAATTCATCACAGAGTTCGATCCGGTCTTCGACCCACAAACGTCAGAGGCAGTTGTTCGGAGTTTTTGGTCGGTTTGGGAAACTTTGGGCGAAAAATCACGGCCGACGCGACCAGACCTAAATTCAGTTACGTATTCAAGACACAAGAACGCCAGACTCGTGGCGATCATTCAAAAGGTTTGACAAATGACGGAATGGGCAATGGCTTGTCGAATCGATCGGAACGTGCAGCGGCTGAGGTTGAGCGTCCGGTCAATAATGACGTTCGTGAACTATAGACTAGAATCCAGATCCAAAGTTATAACAAGCAGCGAATATACGTAACGTCAAACGAGTGCAACTTCTCAAAGTCACTTGTCACGATCATATTGAATGGTAGGTTTTCCAGCAGTAGCGCAACCTCCCTAACTAGCTGGTCTGTGCAGTGCTGCTGCGAAGTGATGTATCAATTGTTCGCTGTTTCTATAACGGTGATACTCGCGTGATACGAAGAAGTGAGATATCAGCTTCTCGAAACTTTTGTGCAAATATTATATTGAATATATGCTAAACAGTAAACAATATAGTTTCAGAGAGTTGTCACGTTTTCCAAGCACGTTCGCTTCGCTCTGGATGAACCTATTTGGGTAACGCTAATGAACAGATGAACAAACGGGATAATATTACAAATTCGTAACAAGCAAAGTTTTGTCCTTCCGCATTGAAATAAACTTCTCTTCGTTTTCGCAAGGTGGCACTTTAACAGAACCTAATTGAATTGAATTGTCTATTCGCGGATAACCGAACAAACCATCAACTGAACAGCGTTACAAAAGCTGTACGACTTATCATATTGTCCTTAATAAATTTTTAACTCAAACATTTCGATCTCGTCATCGTGCAGTCCTGCGGTATAGTATTTGAATAATTTCAACCGCATCGGTGCAGGTAATTGAAAAACTCATCAAAAGTTAGGCAATCTCGAGTAACGTTCGAGGCTCTAAGATCGGTGTCAAGTTTGGCACGTTCATGAGTTTAGTGCAGACATAGTAGACAGAGTGGACAGGCGGCTATGATAACTAGTTAACACCGTGAACCAGCGTCTATGGCGAAGCTATGTACGTGCAAGGCTGTGCAGCGAACAGCAAGGGGGTGGGTATATTATAATCCGACAATGCGTCACTCAGCCCGGTTATCCAGGAAACAATGAGGCTCAGATCGTCTGACGCGTTTGAGAAATGGACACGGGTATATAACAATATGGTGACGTTGTTTTGCGGACGAACCACTGCGCTTCGGTATTGTACAGAGGTTAAATTGGATTGTAATACCCAGGTGGTTTGAACCGCTTAGCGAGCTGTACTGACTTCGACATTGCATCGAGTCGTTACCGGGATTCCATTCTCCACACCGACTCAGCGACGGTTTATTCCAGCATAACCCAGGTTTAATGGTGGAATTATAACACGATTGGCTTCTGTAATGTATTTTCGAGCCCTTTGTCCCCGAACCTCGTCCTGATTCCGTCCTAGTTTCAGTTTATAGATACGAAATACGAGCTTCTGGGGTCGGGAGCATTTCGACGAATTCGAATCGAGTAGATCCTTTCTTAAAACCAAATACCGAACAGGAAGTATTTAATTTCGTGTAAAGGTGGCATAAGGTTACTCTCAAGACCATATATTCTGTCTTCGGAGGCCTGCGGGTACATTCTCGTCTGTGAAGTACAGAGATGTGGGAAATGAGCCTCACTGACACGGCGAAGCCGATCCGAGGCCCAAGGTAAGGCTACGAAATGCACGAGCGTTCGAGACGATTATCTCACGCGTTATCTCGCTGGTTTATCTCGTTTTATGGTCCTTTAATCGAGGTTTCTTGACAGCCCGATTAATGTTCAACGCATGGTTCGATGCCCGATAGCGTTTTATTTACTGTTAAACCGATTCTAAACGCGGCCCCTATATTTAACTTACAAGTACACAAAAGAGCCGTACAAACATACGATAGAGCGAATAGGCGCCGGATAATTACCCGGTAGATCAATTAACCGCTTTGAAATTATTCTCGACATATGATCAAACAACGATATGAAATATAAATTTCATATCACAGATAAAGATCTCAAGTGGATTTAATTGAATCACCAAAATCAATTCTACACCGAGTACCCGAGGATCAATGTTCTCGATTATTTACGAGGAGTCTAACGATACAAGATCCCAGACAATGTAATACGATATGTGAATATGAAATGGTACGATTAACTGTACATAGAAATTCGTTGTTAAGAAGACACTTGATTCGATACAACGGCAATAAACTGTTCTAGGATACGCAGCTGTGATGTAAAAATGTTCTCCTCAGCATGTGGTTGTCGAATAGAATGCCTGGAGGCAAGTTCTCAGTTGTATTTCAGGATCGTAGTTCGTATACTCATTGAACACGAATCATGGATTATAAGTTATTAGTCAAATTATATTCTTGGATGATAGGTGAAACAGTTATAGCCGAGTGTTTAAACCGTCGGAGGTAGGCACGGTGCAGTCTCTTGTTAGCTCTCGCGAGCAATCTATCACCCGAGCATGTGACATTAATTATTTTTAAGTGAGGTCACCACCCCCAAAGAATTCTCGAGACCCGGGCACATATCCTCCCTTGAAAGAAACGTTCATATTTTTATGACTGCGATAAACGCGTACGAGGTCAAAGATCTTATTAATTTCTTTTCAAACGCGAAGTGACGTTCAGCGGTATTTTTGTTCCACTTAAAATTTATGCGACGCGAGTTCCCGTCACGTTACTCAAACCCCAATTCCTCGATGTACATAATTCAATTGTTAATTGGACCCGCTATCGGAAATTTTCGGGCAATGTTATATTTGGATACTCGACCCATAACTATAATCTCCAGACACACCGGTAGTCAAGTTTCGAAATACTCTTTTAAGAAGAACTCACTGTGGTCCCGAGCAAAGCCCGGGCAATCTACTCTACGAAAATGAAGGAACAATCAAAATCTCTGAAGTCAGGATATCACGTTACGCGCCAGGTTGTTCATTTTTAGACTGCAGTAAAGGAGCACGGTACTCCGATGATAACGTGGCTAATATTCTTTATGGATCTCACACAGGGTGCACCTGCACTACCGTATCTTTTTATTGCCAGATACCTATGTATAGCTTTGATGTTCGAGGTGCACTCATCCTGTGAATGGGTATCTACGAGTTCAGAAGCACCTTCGATAGCCTTGAAGAATCTGTAAAGTGCAAGTTTCACCTGTTTGATGTTTCGAACTGTGTAGGAAACTGTTTGAGATGAAAGGTTTCATTTCTGTTGGTTAGTGCCCATAAAGGTACTCGATAACGAACATGGCTCTTTGGGACGCCTATTTTTTGATAGCGTCGTTATTTCGAGAATAATTGAGAGCTTTTTCGACAACGAAACTTCTCACAGAAGAGATACGACAGTGTTTAAAACGAATCACCAGAGCCTCTGATTATTAAGAATGTCGAAGTTCAATCCGATCTCATTGCGCTCTCGATTGGTTTTATCGCATTTGTGAAAGTTTCGTGAATCGAACACGCGACGATCTCATTTCATCAACGAACGAAACCGGATGAAACACGGCGGCTATAAAACACTGCGAAATATAAAGAAGGCGTCGATAATCATTTCGAATTCGAATTTCATCCGCGGACCGGGGTTGGCAGTATTCGATCTGCGTGATTAATAAATGTTTTCGCATCGAGCATGAAGTATTGAATCGCTCAGAGGAAGGGAAAAGAGAGAATTACAAACGCTTCAAATATAGATTATTAATTAAAGTCTGGAAAATATCTTAGAGATGAAAATGGTTGAAATTGCTCGCTGGCCCGTAGACTTCAATGAATAAATGAGTTTCGGTCCCGACTAGGGGGTGAAAACGGCCGATGAAGGGGGAAGTGTGAAGGCAAGGGTAAATTGAGTGAGCTCAAGGGTTGCCGAGACCCCAAACACTTGTTACCTTCTCGTTCCTCCATTTGCCATTCGGTACAGTGGGTTTCGAATCAACGATCATCAACCATTGCTCGGAATACAAAAGTTGAGGATAAAAATTCAAAGTCTTCGCTCCAGATATACATTCCTTCTCTCATTATCTCAGCGATCCAATAATCAACGGCACGTTGATATATGCTTCAGAAAATCACCATCCGGTATACACTCCAACGTTTCAAAGGCTTCGGTTACAATTAGTCCCAACCATATGAGAGTCACTGCGTAATGAATGTGGATAAAAGAGATTAGCCGGCTGAGCGGTTCTCCGCTCCGAAGGTATAACCAAGGTTTATTAACGATCACTTCTCTCAGCTCCTCCGTCTATCGCTATCCCAGTCCTTATTACAAGATGGGATCGGATCGGTGTAGTTTCTTCGTCTGATGGATTCTCCGAGGGTAAGATATAGGTTTGGCTTCACCTGGAAGTCTGTTAGTCAATAGTCATTCCGCACTCTTGATATCCAGGTGATATTAAACCCCGTTAATTTCCGCGAGAAATTGCTGTCTGATAGGGTAAAAAGGAAGATGAACAAAAATAATTGTAAATTCTTATCCAAGAATTCTTCTACCCAGAGAAATGAGCATCCGAACGATTCGTAACTTGAGAAGTTTGTGAGAATTGCATAATTCTTCTGATTTCTGAACCCCTCTCAAGACGCCCGAGGCACTTGAATAACTGGGCCCAATTAGCAAGCTTTCGTCAGGCGTAAAAATCGGCGTTAATTATTTAATTATGACTATTTTTCTGTTCTCAAATGTCTGGCTGCTTCCTTATAACCAGGATTCCATGTGACGGAACCGGCTACAAAGGAAGAAACTTCTGACGCAGACACAAAAGAATATCTCTGTTATACATTAATTAAAGCGTTAAAATTTGTATTCATTATATACATACTACGAAGAACGTGAATTTCAACCGGACGATGATTATCGCTAAACTTTATCGCCGCAGCGTCTTCCAGAGCTTTTATATGGACGTATAAAGGTATACCAAAAATTCACTCGTGCGGATCAAATCTGACAAAAAAAAGAGCAAAGCCAGTTCCGATAAAGAGCCTCGCTCTTCCAATAACGGCTTTATAAATTCGATTAAAAAAAAACATATGTGTATATATATATATATCACGGATTTCTTATCGCAGTGGCAGACTTTCGTCCGATGAAAAATTCATACAACGATGAACGTGTTCTGTGGATATCAATCCGCAAAACTAGCGATTGATCAACTCTGTTTATCCTTTTGGACCGTGGTACGTCCGGGCTACTATTATTCCGGGTAATCAGGCTAAGTACTGTAACTGCACGCCGGGGCATGGGTACAGTCATTGTATGTGTACGTAGTCAGATATAAGGTCCCAGGCAATGGTAATTGGCGCACGATACGCTGGAAATCTACGTGCTTGTGGTTGTGAACGTTGTAGAATAAGCACCCGCGGCGCAGGTACAATCAGACGAAAAATCTTCTTTATTGAAATTTGATCAGCCAAGCAATTATCCATGCCAGCCTTGCACCGGGGTCTATTTTAAGGGATCTGGATCGACCCTGAGCGAGGATACGCGGCCCACTCAGACTTTGGCTTTTTAACAATTGATGAATCTGGCCGACTAAATAGTTGAGGAGAAAAGCTTTTGCCTCGGGGTGTACGACTTCGTCGTCTACACGAATAGCCAACACCTACAATTTGCAATCGCAGCGATATATCGCTCAGCGGGCTATCGATCACAGTTGCGATAACTATCGATACGTCGAAGCAGCCTGCGGGGCTTCTAGCTGTTCGCAAACTCGTGGCCTTACAAAGGCATATTGTTGTACACTAATTACCAAGACCTGTGGGTGCAAACGAATTTGCATAAAGGTCGACGCTGCACCGTACGCGACTGGAACGCCGGAGAGGTGTCAATAATTCCGATATTAAATAGTTGTCACGACATTGAATATTCGCGGTATATTGGTTTTCTTTTTTCAGAACCGAAAACGGAATTGATTGGGTGCAAATACCCTTGAAATCATGACGTTTAACTTATTTGCATCGAGAGAGGTAGAAACATGAACTTCTTGAACGAAGAAAATAAAGTAGTAAAGGAGAATGGGAATAAGAGCGAAAAGTTTTCTTCGTTCATAAGTGAGAAACTACTTACCTACCACTGAGTCGAATAACTTTGCAGTTACTTTCTAGGTACCTGTGGCGAACGGGAATGAAAGAACTATTCAAACGCTAAGCGGCACTGGAACCAATTCGAATTCTTGAATTCGGTATGAAACACGATTTTGCTCTCGCGATAGGAGCTGAAATCTTTTTTTTTACTGCTTTTCAATTGACAACGCCCTTTGATAAGAACGGATTAGGAAGAACAACGAAATTCTTTGAAGGGACTGGAACCTTTGACCCGGAGGAACGATATCAACGAGGGAGAGAAGGGCGTTGCCAGTTTCCAGTTTCCAGTTTCCAGTTTCTCGTTTCTTCGAAGCTCAAAACGCAGCGAAAACGGGTTGGATAAGACGGCGTCCCGACGCCTTGACAACTTCTTAACGAGTGAAGCGAAACCTCGGAGGAGAACGGCGCGAATGTCGGTTCGACGTCAAAGGCGTGAAACGAAATCAAAGCCGAGGAACTCCTGGGAACTTCGGAGTTAGTCAAATCACGATTAAAGTGAACTTGGTAGCAAAGGAACACACAGCTCGCGGAATTGGATCTCGGATCGGACCGTATCACCTTTGGCGCCCGAGATCTGTCGCGCTTCAACTTGCCCAGAGACCTTTTACAAACAAACTTTCGAGACCAGGTGCCAAAGGTGAAGAGAGAAATGGAAATTCGGGAAAACCGTAGAGCAAAGATACTGAATTCTTAACCTTTGAAACACGCACGTAGAAACCAGGAAGCAAACGTAAGATCGACGACGAGCGTGCGAATACTATATGAGGAAACACCTGCCCCGAGATCCAGTTGCCCGGTTTAACCGGTATATCGTTGCAGTAGAAAACATCCGAGTAGAAAATACCGCGTACTGCAATGAGCATGAATATAAATCCCGACACGGCGCGGACTTTTTTCCATCCCTTTTATTGCGTCATTAATTATAATTTCGTATAAAAATATCAAAGACTCAATTCTCGAGCTCGTGAGTAGTCATCGAAATGTAAATTGCCTTCAGGTCGTTACGAAATTATGATTAATCATAAACGCCTCTATCGTTATACTTGGTATCAATTCGAACTTGGCGAATTGGCCATCGAGCCTCTATATATAGTTAAAAAGCGGTACCACCTGACTTCTCCATGAATCCTGAGATAAAACTCACTGACTCATGAGCGATTGGGCAAGATGTAATGACGTCAGAACTTACCTGAAACAGAAAGAAAATTAGAAATTAGTACATTACGGCATTGAGCAACGTCGCGTTTGCCTTAATTCCTAACAAGATATGCTCGCTTATGCCAACTTGAAGTCTTCGCATTTATAACACCAGCAACGTCGGTGTTTGATGGTATTTTGTGTAATTTAATGCTGAATATGATATTCATGTTTGCACAGAACGTTCGCTTGACGCAACGACGCGAGATCCTTGCACCGCGGTACGTATGCGGATCTGATGCATTTGCATTGGTTAACACGATTTCTGATTCAACGCTAGACGAACGTCGGCCCAGAATATATATCCCAGTCTCTGTGGCACTCCATGGACTCGTGAATTATTCTGTATACCTCACGTTTAAGGCACACAGCGCGCAACCGTGTGGTATTTAGTTTAAAACTAAAACTAGAGCAGTTAGCACCGCAACTTAATTACCTCAACTTTACTATACCACATGAGTAATAATCTCATTTTTTATATAAAAACTTTGATATTGCCCAGTCTCGTAATTCCCTCTTTCAACTCCGCAATTATAAACTTGCACAATCCCTCGTCTCTCGTCTCTCGTCGACTCGGATACCTCAAATTATGCACCCAGTGTCATCACAGCCATTCAAACATCGGAACTTGAAACTTTCGCAATCACGAGAAGCCCTCGCTAATTAGAAAATCTCGCAATTCCAATACTCTTTGTCGATTACCGATAGCTCCATCCGTAAGATGTACCATGAATAATACAGATACGTGTGCATATATGCTTACGTGGGTATATATCATTACATATAGATGTAGATATCCACCTGACCACTAAGAGCGGAATGCAGTAGCACCGCGTTGCTGCGCGCGGCGATGCAATCTCAGAGTGCTTCTATCAAGAGCTTCTCCGAGGCTGGGTAGCAAGAGCACCAGGTACACGTACTGTACATCTCGCGTATCACTGGTAGCCGGAGTCCGAGCTTGAATCCAGCAGGTCTACACGAGATACCGGGCCCTCCGCGTAACTACAGACGGCCCGCGGGGACGTTCAACTGCTCCTGCTTGATTAACCTCGTCTTCCACGAGACGTCGACCCGTTCTTCGTCCACCGTTCGATGATACCGATTGCAAAAAGGAGCGAAACTTTTCACATCGAATATCCTGATAGTTCCAACGCGACACATGATCATTCAATTGCCGGAGCGTATCGATATGCATAACTCCGAATTCAATGTGTAACCGGATGGCGAGTCAACGATCGATGGATTTGCCCCGGAAACTGTGTATCCGAGGTATCTAGCCAGAGGTTTGGCACACGAGACGTTCGGCGTAAGGTTCATCGGTAATATGTCTAACACAATATGCTGAGCTTAGCTGAGATGAGCCGAAGTGCGAAACTATAACGTTCCGCATAGATTAATACTGGCAAACATGTTTGTTTGAGGGTAGGTGCAGGCACGTTTTGGTCACGTACCCGTGTGGATCAACCGTACCCACATCGCGCCTAGATTACACGTGTACACATCCACTGATGACGAACTATGAATACAGACCTGAATGATGGAGGGTTTTTTCATTATCCACGTTATCCATTTTATCCGGCTATCAACGTGGCTATTTTCATCGACTTGATTGGTCCGCTTTAATGTAGGTCCACAAAAAAGGAGCAACTTTTACACTCTTTCGGGTAAAACTTACGTCGAAAATGTCTTCCTGCACGGATCGCGTGTTCGAGACTGTGCCAGGAGAGACCGTGTCGAAGACTTGTGCAGGGAGTATTTGGCCTCGACTCAAGACGAGACAGATCTGAGATTTGATTCTAAGTTAGTTTGATATTTTTTCCACCAGTTTTTTATGACCTGCTGAGTAGATGCACTCAAAGTGACTTGACGGGTTGGTAGGTAATAACTTTGAGTATGATGAATAGCTAGAAGCTGTATAATTCGTTCTAATGCGATATAACAAAATAGAATATAATAGTACCCAAGCGGTGAATTCATTCGCGAGGCACGCAACGTACTTTGGCGCATCTTATTCTCGCGGTACAGTCAATGCTTCAACTTCTTCAAGGGTTAAGCACTTCTGCCACAAGGATTTTCATCCGATCTCAAAGACGTCGGAAATACCACATGGTTTTATTACAACGCTCCGGATATCCAGACGACGATATTCATCACATTTTGAAATAGAGTCTTCGCGAATATGAAAGTGGGCACGATCGAGGGCGATCAGGTTATTTGTTCCCTTTTGACCTAAGGCTGGCCTGATTGTCGAATCTTCGAGCTCCGCGGCACGTGGAGTCAAATCGTAAGACGATCGAGCCGAGTAACTTGGCGGGTGACTGTACCTCTGTACCAGTGCACATAAGTGCAGCAAATTGCTTGCAAGACGTGTCTAGCGTGTTAATTCATTTCATAGCGATGCGAATGCGAGATTCTGTGCGCAAGTTGAACCGAGCGAGTCGGCAAGGCACAGTGGTAGCGGCTGCAGTTATTAAATCAAGAAGACTCTCTCTGATAGCGGATGTAGGTAGGTACGTAGAACTGTTTGAAAAGGGTTATACCGCTCCGCGAGGTCGGTAATGCTTTTTTGGAACAAACGCTTGCGCAAATAGCCGCACCGAGAGATGTTCACAGAAGCTTTTGGCCACCAGTGGTAAACAAGCTTCGGCTTTTGATAAAAGCACCAGCTCCGCGGGGTTCAGAAGTTGGCTCAACGTTGCTGAACTAAAGCTTTTTTTTCAACTTTATTTTTATCTACGTCAAATTTCCAGCCACAAGGTAGAAAAGGTTAAACGAACGCGCGCGTAATTATAAGTGGAACGCAATTGGTCTGGCGGATGTTCAAATTTTGTAGTAGCTCACGTATACATATAAAAGTGAGCGAACGCGGGCAGTTTCGTTCGTTAATTAATTATTATTTCCAAGTTGAACTCTCAAAAGTTATAATTGCGTTGTGAACAATCTGTGCGGGTATACCCGACGGCGGAACGACACCGCAGACTTATTTGTCGCTTCGACAGACTCGGAATAATATAGTAAACTTTTTTTTTCCGTCTCCGCAAAACTTGAACGCCAATTACATCGTCTCTTGTCCGTGTAAAATAGACTGCAGATTCGTTTCGAAGTTCACCAGTATAGCCTCTTAAAAAGAAATCTTCATAACGAACTTCCGTCCCTCCGCGCGTCAAAAAGCGAGGATTTCAGACAAAAGCTGCTTTCAATACCGCACAATACTATACTGCGAGGAGCGATAATCCACCAGGATTCATCCTTGCGCATCTAGCCGAACCAGTCCAGCTCTTTCTTCATTTTTGATAAACGTTGCCCTAAGTTGTTATACTTGTACTTTGCGGTTAGTGTACATGACCCACTCGTGGCTGCACTGGGTAGGTTACATGTACAAATATGTAATACACGCACGTGCCCGTCACGTGAGCAAATGCGTGTACCGAGCCAGTTTCAACCCCGCGGTATATTTATCTTTAGATGCACCGCGGAAAGGCGCGCGTTACGCGGTAACGCGGTAACACTGCGTATACCCGGTTGAGTATATGTTTCAGGCAAATTCTGAACCGTGTTTGAATTTAGTTCGAATTGACTGAACTTGGGGAATTTTAATCGACCGAATCGCGTCGCGGTAGCGAAACTTTAAAGGTAAAATGATCCGGCGTGATAATTGAAACGATTGCGGAAAATCAGTGCGTATAAGCGCGTAATTTAGAATTCAGTTAGCGGGTACGGAGCGAGGACCGAACAGTCGCCGGTAACTATACCTATTAGCGAAATCCGTTAGTGCAGATCGACGATAATCACTGTCCGATAATTTGCATTCTAATGCAAACCCCCGTCACCGGGTTGCAGCACACGTCCGCATTCAAGCGGTTGTCGATATACTGCGGACCGCTTTCCGTTCCATTTTCAATCGCGGTCTGTAACGTGGGCGAAAGCGAGATAGAAGTGACGCTGATTGGCTACCGGGGGAATTCTAGACTTCAGGATTCAGGAAATCGGTGGAGCGACTCTATACCCGATGCACAGCGATGCTTATTAACTCAAGTGGCACTCCTGACCCATTGCTATACGTCTCGTTTGTTATTAAATTGAAGTATCTATTGCGCGGATACCCATGAATCAGTTCTGGATCCTGGTGCACGCCAGAAACCCGAGTTTGTTATTCATGAGACGAAGCGTCGAGCACCACCGTCCTCCTGCAGGAACATGCTAGTAGAAACTTCCGATTAATATTCACAAGGCGCGCTCGTTGATTGGCTATTAATTACCTGAAAGGCTCCGCTATTCAATACACCGGACGGGAATACAGATGAACTTCAGGATATCGGTAACCGTTTCCCGAACCCAATCAAACCGTTCGATTTCTTAGCAGGATTTTCAACACCCTGTTTAAGACATCGGACCATAAATTTACCTTCATGTTTACACGAGTGGCAATTTTCGAGGCATTTATTATAAGGAATTAATTACCTCGGCGTGTATTCCCGACCGAGTAAATTACACCGTGGACTTTCAAGGGCGATGGGAGCGTAAATCAACGACAAAGTGGCGAGGAGATTATTCAATTTCCACATAACTCTTGATTCGAATCCTTCGTCTAAACCGAGAGCTAGTCGGTTTGTTTGGTCCGGGTGATATTCTAATAACCGTGACATCTCGAGCACGTGGTGCACCATGACAAACCCCATGGCGGTGAGCCACGCGGTATTATAATACCTCGAAATGGCACGAGCATAACGAATTATCAGCAGCATACACCCGGGCGAACGCATAAGTCATGAAGAAATGAAAACCATACCGCCAACACAGCCGCTGTGGTTCATAAACATTGCGGGGCCCCATATGAACCACCCGGATCCCCCGTGCTGCTTGCGTAATAAAACAAGTGTTCGCATGGACTGAACTAGCTGGGGCACAGGCACATAATTGTTGAGCTATGGTGGTGGCGACTCGTCCGTGAAATGGCAGTCCGTTGTTTGAACCCATGACTTTGCACGGTAGGGTGAACGCAGGCACGTACATTTTTTGCGCCACAAAATTAGAGCATTTTCCTCGATCTTTCAACATTCGTACATTTCTTTCGGCATAATTCATCACACTAGGATGAGAAGCAACGTCGTACGACACAAATCGGTTCTCATTACCTCGGGGTGTTTGTATTATCCGAGCACGTGGGGGGTTGATATTTGTGTTTGTGGTGAGGGGTGGGATGCACCCGTTACGGTGTTGATATAATATGTAATATACGCTGCTTGCAAGGTACACCACAATGGGGATGCATATGCATAGAAGCACAGTCGATGTATTTAGCATGTAAGACATCAATCACAGCCCAGACAATATTGGCATGATAATCAGAATGGATTCAGTGGGGCTGGGTTCTCGGTCCAGGGGGCACAGTGCGAGTGCGTACCGACCCCGAAACCCGGGGTAGACGAGGGTGTGGATGAATCAGCCTGGTCTGTCCCGTGTATCCAGTTTTCCCGCTTGTAATTCCTCCACACAGCATTGGACGCAACTGTTTTCAAAGCGATTCCTTCTCACCCTGAAAACGTCGCCCGATCCGAATTTTTCGAAGGTTGAATGTGGCAGCGTGAAAAGTTTTCTGGATGTGCGAATATATAGTTATGATAATTTTGCCTGCGGTTGGATACTAAAAGAAAAGTTTTGCGCGCTGGAGCGGTGTAGCTAATTAGCTGTTTCATCAAGTTTAGTGTTTCGCGAATCAACGTCATGCATGCAGAACCGAGGTCACCCCGAGTTTCGAAAACGCTTAAACTGATTAAACCCCCAACGAAGCTTTTAGCATCGTAAGACCCGAATCACCGTGTTCAATTTGGATTTATAGGGCGAGCCCAATTCCAGATTTTCGACGGAAGCTGCTTGTCGTAAGCGCAAGAACCGCGAAGCGTGATTACGCAGTCGAGGAAAGAGCCCCTGCACCACCGTACCAGACGAGACTCTAATCTAATTGTAAATTTCATATTTTTTTTCATTCTCTCCACATTTCACGCGTCTCACTCGAAATGCGATGGGGACAATCTGTCGGGGTGGCTGTGCACTTTGCCGAAATGCAATCAAGAAATGACCGCGCCTCCACCAAGGCAAAGGCAAAGACAGCTCTTCCGGGGTGAATTTAATGTTTTTAATCTAAATCCCCGCACTGTACGGTGCGACACCCGAGCACGAATCTACGAATGTGTCCCCCAGGAGACGATGTAGGCCTCCCAGTTCCTTGGGGATGCTGAGCCAGCCGTCCTCGGGGTGACATAAGCGCAGCCACTCACCGTGTCACCGAACGAACATTGGGAAGGCCTTCGCCTCACGGCTATGTGCGGCTATCAACTGACAAAAAGGAGCTTCCCACTTCGACTGTAGCAAGGGGAGAGATTGATTGTGAGTCGGTTGCAATTCCTTGGCACTGGGTCAGGAAGTCATGCGGTTCAATAGACCACCGTGGGGTTGTCACGTTCCGCGCACAATATGAGCTTCAGAATATCTTCGAGTCTCTTCTGCTTTTCATTCCTCCGAGTTTTCTCACATACGCGGGATTCGGTAACGAGACATTAGAAATTCCATTAATATCCGGGTAGCAGCGGCACGCAGCGAGGTCCCGTTAATAAAATAGATTGGTTTGTCGCGAAAGAATGAAACTGCGGAGTCCACCCTAGGCATTAACGTACGTGGCGCCCCCCAAATCCCATGACGTATGCCGGGATCATCGTCGACCCCCGTTTTCTGCATACTCGCACACTGAGCATGGGTGCCCCTCGTCGATCCTATGGACATACATAGTCATGGATCGAGGGGGGTCCGTGCGATTGCACCGACCGGAAAATAGTTACAAAACAGATCCTCGTCGGGCGCGAAAAATAGGCGGGGGTCGGGCCCCCCGAGAAGGGGGTGTAAATGGCAAAAATATTCGGGGAGAGAAATTGTAATGCTCGATGGAGAAGGGCGGCGCCAAGATTAAGTGTATTTCCAAATATTCCTGACCCGCATGTCATCTGCGCGGGATCACAACGAATGCGTCATCGCCGTAGGCGAGGGTTTCGCAGAGAAAAAAAATTGAGGAAAAGAAACGAATCAAAGAGAAACTGCCCTGAGATATTCATTGTCAGAGGGAGGGTGCAGTGAAATTATCTCCCCCAATAATGATTCGAATCGTTCACCCCTTTACCGTTTGACGCGTTTAATTATTTCGCGCGTGATTAATTTCAAAGTTTGACAATTTCGGGACAAGCGGGCCAATTAATTTTGGAGAACCACTCGATTACCATATAGACGAGTGTTTGCCATGGAATATTATCTGACTCTATGCATGTGATCACGGGTGGTGCCACACAGAACGTAGACGTATCTTCGATCCTGTATGAATTCACCCACAAAGGAGGGGGGCTAGCTGCCGCGGAGTGTGGACCGACGATGCTGGTGGTGCCTTTTCACGAGAAAATAACGATTTGTTTAAACGGCGAATACAATATCTGGTCCTCGGAGCCGAGCAGGAACCGGTGAGTAAACAGGAAACCTAGTGTATTCAGCCAACATCGACGCGTGTCTCATGGGTGGGTACATCGAGTGGCGATACATCTCATCGGATGCTTCCACGAACCTGACAATGAAATTTCTCACGACCACGTTACTTATTGGTCAAGAATTACACAGTTACATAAATTTACGTCGGAGGATACATAATGCAGGTATATTTACGCGAGGACCACCTCACCGAAGACGACTCTGGGATCGCGGTCCACTTGCTTTCAGCCCCGACCAATAATACTACTCGATCACAAAACCACTGGGCAAGAGCAAAGACATCAAAAGAAAAAAAAAGAAGAAAATAAGCGACGAGGTTGGGTCGAAAATAAAACCGTGGCGGAATTGGACGTCTTTGACTGCCAGTCTCGAGTGCATATTCGAGTCGATTCATTGTTTGTACATATACTCGGCCCTTTTCAAGTCGCAAGCTTCAACTCGAATAAAATTACGACCTTCGGGGTTAGGTGGTCCAGACGTCATTCAGAAACTGAATAAAAACCGAAGGATATGAAATTGCACAAGGGAACATAGACGCGTACCAGAAATTTTTCTCTTCTTCTCTTCTCTAAATGCTTTCTCTGAATCGTTAGGGCGGGACTGCAGACGCGAAGCGGACTCCTTACGCAGATACGCATCCCACAGCAATTATTCAATGAATACATGAATAAAGTACATCTACCTGATACATAATTCAGCATCTTAATGACACTACAATAGTAGCTAACCGAAGTCTCACCATCTCGACCAGTGCGGAGCGCCTAATACCATTTTTCCACAATAATTGACTGGGATAACTGGAGCATGATTCAGGCCTCGTCTTCCGGACACGACAGATGATCAGTCGGGTCCGACTTAACTGGGTTAGACAAACAGGAGTGAAGAGAGGGAACTCCGTACAATGGTACAGTGGTAGAATTTTCGCTCGACTATCATATTCATCAGACGACTTCATTCATGCATCAGGAACGCGGGTTCAATTATGTATAATAATTAAGTTTGGTCGTAGGACGTGATTAGGTGAGTGATAAATTTTTGGGATTCCTTTCTCTACGAGTATATTATAGATATAATCGATGGTTCTGAATATCTCTTAATATTCAAACGATCGTCTCTTATTTATCTCATTATGAAAAAGGTACGGATAGATTGAGCCGTATCAAATGGTGTATCTGATACAGTGTCGCGTTTCGATACGGTTGACATGGTTTATCGGCCCCCCCTCCCCAACTCCATGGACCAGGTAACTAACTTAAGGTAACAACTTGCGTAAGATATCGAACCGAAATTTATAAAGTGTTGGGAAAAAAGATACACGAGTTTGGCTGAGGAGGTACGACCGTTGAATAATAAACCGAGACCTCTCACAGATGCATCATTTAATTTCGTCCGTGCCACGGTACAACTACTAATCGCTTTCGGATCGCGATCCAAGACTCGAACGATGTTGAAGAAAAATTTCCAAGATAGAATTTCACTCTTAGAGTTTAAGTATGGGGTTCATTACCAAATCGTGAATAATGATAGACCGGAATACGAGAACGTTAGGCAATAGCGAAGCAATTGTAATAACGAATTTCTCCTTCACGCTCGAGGGCGTGCATATGAGCTATAACGTGTAATAATTACAATGGTTGAAACAGGCTCGGTATTACGCCCTGAGGCAAGAGCAGAGAAGGTCTCGCTGTCATCGCGGTTTGAGATAAATAGCTTCACGTTGCGTCACTTCCCATAGCTCCCCGTGGTTTTCCATATAATGGAACGACCGGTGGCTGATAAACTTGTCGCTGTGAAAACGTCGCCGTCGCAATCCATCATCGAACAATCTTCAAGAATATTACCAAAAAAACAGGGTCTTAGACAACAGAATTGATTCTGGGAACAGGACTGAATTATCAATGTGGGTGACAGAAAGAAAAAAACTGAATCTTCTTACGGAAAAAAAAAGCGTAGGCTGATACAATGGTCAGATATAGTTGGAGTATTAGCCGTGGAATTTACAAGAAGAGAAAGGCATTTCAGAACTAGACGCCTCGTTAACAAATCTCGAACGCCCGGAGGCGTGATGATTAGGAATAGGATGCTAGTCTCCGATCCTAGTTTCTCAGTAGCAAATATAATCTTATGAATGAGGTTGAATCGATGCAGCTAAATGCGAGAATGGTTAATACTCAAAGTCACTGTTAAGTTTTGCGTAATCGGTGCTGTGGTAACCCAACCTTCTACCCAGACTTCTATTATCGCAATTTGCATGCCCCGCCAAAGGCTTTATAGCTCCTGTTCGTTATGTCGACACCAGATTATTGGCTTTTGCCAGGCCTTTTCCGGCCCCTGCACCAGGGTGCTAGAAATTTCCGCGGTTTTATTATTCAGATTAATGCCTCTTTCGTGCAGCGGATAAAAAGGCGCAAGATGATTTTCAGATTCTTCCGTCTTGACCTCGATCTCGCTCCGGTAGTTTATTTCCAAGGATATATGTATATATATATGTGTGTATGGGATAATTAGAGATTTTGCGATATTTTTTTTTTCAGACCTATTTATGGAACGAAAATGACTCTCGTCTCCTCGAGCTGTTCTCAGTTTTCTCGGATTTAAACGTCGCAAATGGGAAACTCGGGGCTAGTCAAGGTCCGAGATAAAATCGCGGCGTTCATTCCTAAAGCCCGGCATAAAGGGGCCCTATGCATAAAAGATGTTATCGCAAAATGTCTCACACGGCCACAAGGCCTGAAGTAGGGCTCGTACAGGGCCCAGTGCATCGCGTTTGCCAACTGTTCACTCTCAGCTTCTAGATCCAGGGGAGATTACGCCGCTCCTAGACTCCGTTCGCCTGGTAAGCAACCGAGCGACGTAAAATAACAACGAGAGAGTCAATGGTGCCCGTTGACTCGTCATTACAGCCGCTAATATTCGCGAAATGGCAAACGCTCCACTCTGCAGGCTGGGATAAATTGAGTAGCCGCGAGGAAGAAGATCCAAGGAATCCGGTATACAATAACAGAATGTAAAATAATGGAAATTTGTTTGAATTTAAGAAGCGAGAGCGAGAGAGTTAACGAGCCGCGAAATTACTGAAGATCAAAAAGCTCGAAAAAAATTGAGTTTTCTCTTTCTTTTTCTCCTTTGACCGAAAATTGTTTTCAAAATTCATTCTACTCTGACCACAAACAATTTTTTGTGGTTAATTTACCCCGTGATTCAATGATTGCAGAATTTTCTTTTGCTTCCGAGAATTTGAGCGCATTTAATTGACTCTTATCACAGAATTTCGCCCTGCAGAATTTTTTGCAGCTATATCGAACGGTCTAATCTTAATTAGCGTGAAGTTGAATTAATTATCGAGCGTGTTAATTATACGCTGAGAGCTGCACGATGAGTAATGATCACGAAAGTACTTTCGGTATAACGATGAACCTTTCACCCCGCGGTGAAGGTAAAAAAAAATAAACAAAAAAAAAAACGTAAAAGCCGTGTTCGCACGGCTCGCTTGACCGCCGACGCCTCGCGAGTGTCTATAAATAAAATAATATGTGGATAGGATGGATAATATAATGTGCCTACTTATACTTAATTTTTGTTAAAAAGATGCCGACAAAATTGTCAGTTCTAATCCCCGCGTATTCGGGCGTATTCGAGCCCGCGTTATAACACGGCGCTAATTTAATGATACCTTCTATGCGCGGGACGTATCTATCAAACTAATCATACGCTAATTAATACGTAGGCAATTGAGCGGTAAATAGCATCAGTCTCTATGGTCTGGCTGCCGGCTGAACCGCCAAGCGGCAATTTCCGTTACGCCAGTTTCATCCTAATCTCACATAATACTGACGGACTGCTCGTCCTGTTATGACGTCGATATTCCGTCAGAATCGGGCTCGAAAGTATTTTTTTATTCCTGTTTTTTTTTTTCTATCCATCATATCAAAAATCGCAAAAAATATGAGATTTCGGTCACGTCCGGTGGAGATGGAATGCTAAATAACCCGGAGTGTAATTACCTCCAGTGAAACGAACTTCGGGGTCGAGTCCCTAGCGTCCCTCGCGTCAGTGAACCAGGAAAATATTGTTACACCGTTGGTTTCCGCGTGGAACAAGCCGCGGATTAAGGTTCATCGAATTAGGGAGGTTCCGAACCCACGGGAATCGCGAACGAAGCCGAAAAAAAAGATAAAAAGAGAGCCGAATAAAAAAATAAAAAAAGAGGCTGAAATTTGAAAATTTGTCGAATTCGTTCCAACCGATGCGATGGCTGCCAGCGTCACTCCGATTGCGATGCATCTGTCATACTACACGTCAATAGCATGAAATTTTCAATGCGGCCGCGGCGTTTCACTCTGTAATCAAATTACAGTCAGATGCGTGGTCGCGAGTGACAAACAACCAAACGCCGATGGTCACGGGGTGTTCGGTGCTGGACCTGCACGGTTTCATTTATTACCTCTAGCGCCCGGACTGGGATCTAGGACAACGCCAACGGTATTGTTTACAGGATCGAGGGATGCAGGCGGTTTTCAGCCTCAGATAGTCAGGATCCGAAAGCCACTTCACAAGCGTATCGCGTGTCACCTATCGCAAGGATATCGTTGAACCCTGAATCAAATACGACGGATACGGTAACGATATCCTATTAAAAATGCCGCAAGATTGACCGAAATTAATAGAACCGTCGATCAACGCGTCATCCTTACTCCACGAATCAATAACTCGTGGAGTGAGTCACTCTGCTGTCTTAAATGAATCGGTCAATTGGATGAACAGGGGATGGATAATTACGCATTCACACATGTCATCTACACACTCTTCGATATAACACACTTATCCAATTCTATTCGATCCGAACGTGCGAGGCAACAGCTTTGGAGATATCGAACCGATGTCGATGTCGATGTCGATGCACGTATGTAACAAGCTTCGTTGAATGCCACCTTGATTGACCGGACAAACGGATGGACGAAGGGGCTCAATCCGGTCTGTGGAATTCAGGATTCGATTATGTCAGGGAAGGCTGGCGATTCGTACGAGCGTATATGGATTCCAAAGTAGAGTGTATATGCTGCGGCAATCGGGACACATTATTCGGCTCTCAGTCATTGACCCTCGGAATATGTATCGCAGGGTTTTTAGTTTTGGGTACATAGTAACGTTTTCTTTCTGTATCCCAAACGAAGATTTATCGTGCTCTTTTACTCCGAATAATCAAAGACATAAAGCTAATATAAATGAACGCGCGAGGCTTCAATCTTGTCGAGCGTCGAGGCCCTAACGAATCTGGGCGCCAGATCTAACGGCTCCTCGGTTCAACGTGAAAGCTCATCGGACGTACTTAAAACTCTTTAGGGTCCAGCACGTGATCTCCCCTTCGTAAAGGACAGGGGGGGCCATCGATTCCGAGACACGTACATCGGTATATGAAATGTAGAGGAACGCGCACATACGTGGTCGAGGACCGCACCCGCACCCGCGCCACGTGTCACTCGATGCAGCTCAGCGGAGTGAAATCCAAAGTTACAGATCCAATCACGAGTCCATTATTACAGCCGTCGAAAGTAGCCGGGGATTTGAACGGAGTACAATCCAAAGATTTTGGCCAGGAGCAGATATTCGAACCGATTGCTCGAGACCCTCGCTTACAGTGGGCGGTATTTGTCACATGAACATGCGTCGAGTCCATAAGCCCTCGCTTTCGAAATATTAATTACGTATAAATGAAGGTGATTCCGGAGCGTGATTCAAGATCGTATCTTCAGTACCAGTATTTGTGTGTGGGTACCGGTCCTGATGGTGGCCCTCCAGGAAATAATGTTCCTCTGATAACGATCTACAAGCGCGTGCTGGGCCGTGCGCTGCGCGTATACACCAATGTCAAAGGTTACAAATTGCACGGTGAATAAACCAACGGTACACGCTTGATATCCTAGGCGCGGGAACTGAGTTTATTTATCAAGCCGAATTCTTGGTCAGTCTGTCATTCACTCCGAGTAGATATCCCTCGTTTAGCTTATCACAGCCTGAACCGTAACGTGGAGTACACATTTTTCACAAGTGGCTGATCCTACAGGCACTCGGATTCTGGTTTAACACGAGTAGGTATAGCCGGTCCCCGACACACAGTAACCGTACTTTTATTGTCACTTGACTCCTGTATACATAAATTAATTTAAACCACGCTTCCCACCGACGTCCACCGCACGGAGATGCAACTTCGCTCGTATATTCATTGTTTGTTTAATCAGTTCATAAATTCGTTAGCCTCTCGGTGTACCAGGTTAGTTGGTTTGATACGGTCGAGAGAACAGCGCGGGGTAAAAAGAGGTCGCGTCAAAACGTTGTCGTGCTTGAAGAGAATTCGTTGTGCGTTGATAACGCGACTCAAATTAGAAAGAACTTTTTCAAAACCGTATATTTTCTTACACCCACAATTTTCCCGCGAGAGGTAAAATTTCCAACCGCGGTTGGAAAAAAGACGACAAGAAATTGCCGTCTATACCGGGAAAGTGGCACTCGACAACCACCTGCAATTTTGTGGATAACATTCCTGGAAAAGTATAACGGTGAGGTCTCGAAGTGGTGCGGGTCAGATACTCTCGGCCTTTTTTCTCCCCAAGGGTGTGTACGCGAGGGCGGGACTCGCCGAACGCCTTGTATCTGTACTCGGGGCTTCCCCCAAACTCTCTCCACGTTAAAATGCACCCCAGCGTAACGCGGGGTGCGCCATACCCGCGCTACCCCGTCTCCTCGGTCTTTTTATTCCCTTTTTTCGCCCCCGGCCGATGGCTCCGTGCCATACGAGAGTGGTGGATAATTCTGTTTTAGTTTCGCATTACATAGCTGCACCAGGGAAACTGCGAGTTCTATAGAATATCTTCGCCGTATATATCTTCGGGCTTCCCGAACCGAGGGGCGAAGCTTCGAGTGACGGTACCTACCGACGCTGAATAAGAATTTGACTAATTCAATCACAGATGCTAAGAAGCTACCGCTCCAAGTACCATTGTACTTTTCGTTATTCTGTTACCCTCCCCGACAAGAGGGAAAAACAGAATTCAAGTTCGACCAACGGAACTGGAACATCTGGACGTTGTCTGACTGCATCGATATGCGAGTATTCAATCTTCGATTTCTCACAAGCACACTCTTTATTTTCGAAACGTAGATGACTTCAATTTACTCAGCCGCGAGTCCCACAGGAGTACATGACTAGGAAATGCAGGCTAGGCTTATGCATCGTAGAGCTGCACCAGGCTGGCGCCTGGCTAGGAAAACTCCCAAAGGAGATGAAGAGCCTCTGATTTTCTTGCCTCACAGTCATGGATTGGATTGGATTATAGAGTGTCTCCAAATTTTACGATTCAAGACTTAGTTTCGTAGGACAATTATGAGACAATGATCGGGACAGGATAAGTTATCACCGTTCAGAGATTTCTCCGATCCATTCATACCGCTGAGTAATAATCGACAATTACCATTATTCGCGTGCGTTATCCTCCGCTGAGATAATCCTCCGGGATTATCTGAACGGAGACCTCATAAATTCCACGACTATGCGTGAGTCACAGGGTGGATTACGGTGTAAGCCACCATGCCTACTAGGCACCGGGACACCGATTGAGCCTGCGTTAATATACGAAACCCGGTCTGCGTATCCTGCACCCCTGGACCGACTAAAAACTCATTTGGATGCGAGCAATGGGTCGTGAACCGAAGTGAGAATCGTTCCACCGGAAACACATTGCTGCTCGATACGATGGACGCAGACGACCTGGAAGACCAGACGCCGTCGACGCCGCGGGCGAAGACCCGACTCGAACCAATGACCCTCGAACATATACCGCACGTCAAAATTTACTCCATCGTGGGCAGCGATTTTTCTCGAGTCACAGGTAAGATCTTGAAGAGGGTCAAGAGACGCAGCTGGGCCGGAAGCTGCGTTTTAATAAAGAAACGTTCGCTTATCTCCGAAAGACTGTATCTGTAACAGGTTCAGAGCAATTCCGCTCTTCCACTGCCGAGGCACTTTGGTCCTTAACACACGTATCAAATAATCTCCTTTGTGATGGAAATAGAAGAGATTACGTTTCGTCTTCGTGCTGAGACCGGGGATATTCGTGGTGCCCCGTGTACGCGATAACATTGTGATAGTACAGTCCGGTTAGTTGTCCGTCCCGCGGACGCATAACGCTCCTCTTCACGGTGCGGAATCCCGTTGGGAACGGGAGTCCCATGGGCAACATCAGGCATCTGCATACCTATGCGTACGCGCTACGTACACGTCGCATCCCCATAAAGTATCGACGCACATTTCAACGGGTATGATAGTTATTCCGGGTGACGCATGGCGGATAACCATAGAGCAGCGAACCAATTTACACCCGTGATGTGGGGGTGGTAGGATCTTTGTCCGACCGAGGGGTCCGAGCGGAGGATATATCTCAAATTTTAATTCACTTCTCTTCTTCCCTGGCCCTCGAGAGCAGGAGCTTTGCCAAACTCCGGGTCATTAAGATTTACCGATTTATGACCGATCGGGTGAATCGTTTCCAGATTTTACTCTTCTTTCAGACCCTGCTGCTGCGAGGAAGGGTGAGACCGTGCACCGGCCGATAGGACGGTATGCAAATAACAGTGACACGTGTAAAATGACAATCACCCCTACCTCGCACGTCGTGGGGAGTTTAATTAGATTAACCCCCCCGCGTTAGAGCCACCCCAACGAACTGCAGCCCAGCAAACAAGAAGTGACACGTCGGAAACCCCCTGCTGGAAATGATTGGGCACATTCTTTCGGGGCTGGTGTCACTGAATTGAAAAACCCGTCACTGTTTGCAAACGGATCGGTTTGTTCAGATTATCGTCGTAGAGACACGGTTACAATTAGAAAATATATTATTCCTCGCTTGTCAAGAAAATAAATTTATTTTCAAATGTCACAAAGAAAGAAGAGACGGTCGAGTGAGCGATTAATTTGTTTTCCCTTTGAATCCCCCCTGGAAACTTGTCGCACCGTAAGTCATTTTCCGCGACGGATCAGATCTTGAATTTTCATTTTTTTTTTTCATTTTCAAAAAGCAAAGTTACTGCAGAAATCGAAATCACTTTTTTTTTTGCCTTTGCAGATCCGATGCGTCTCATGGCAGCCTCCCCCAAACGGTAAGCAAATTTTCCCCAAGGTTCCAATGGAGACGAAAATAGTCGGGACGCGAGCTGCATCTCCAGGGTCTCGCGACGGTTCCTTGCTCTCTGTGGTCCTTAGGGACGAGAATATACCCTCGGTGAAGGAGGACGACTTTGATGTCAACGACGCTCGTGTCTTGCGAGATGAAATGGAAAGACGGGCTTTTTTCTTTAGCTGTTGCTGAATTTTATACACCTAATAACACACGCATGTATATATTTGGCGTTTCTCACCTCGAAGACAGTAATAGGTGAGTTAGGATTGGCCGCTTTCCTTTCATCTCGCTCGAATACAAATTGCAGCCAAAAAGCTACAAAGGTTTGAATATGTAGGTAAGACATGAAAGATGAATCCGCAAGAAATACACATATCTGATATGATGCTTGTGATCCGGCAAAAGCGTCTTTGATACAGGGTCGAAGTTTGAAACGAGAAAAAATCTGGTTATCCTTTGGTTTCTGGTGAAAGGATACAAGATATTGCCGAGAAAAGAGGTTGATCCGGGATCCATTAGAATATCGGTGGTCTTTTTTACCGTTCCATCACCGGCTGGGGATTCCCCGTTCGGCTTTGCATGCATTCGCGAATTATTGAAAAACGATGAAAACGCGGTCGCACATAGCCGCGTTCCAATAAATTTTCGTCGACTTCCGCTCGCGTGGTGTAGTTTCGACAAACGGTAACCCGAATAAATCACTTCTTCTGCAGGATACCCCGCGGGGTTCGCGGTCCTGTATAATACAAACGCACTCAAATTATCTCCCATAGACTGCAGGCTGGGCGCGTTATATAAAATCGTAAAGTCACTTTGTCAACTCGTATAATAACGTTATATCGTTAAATTATACAGCGAAACGTTATACGACTGTGTATAATACAATCGCAAATAGTCATAACGCGTTCGTGAATTCTAAGGACACACGCGAAAATACGACCAAGATAAATTGACGTCCACCCTTTTTCTTCGACTATTTCGTTACCCACACGTTTCGTCGAAAGGTCATAAAAGCCACTGCCCATCCCACATTCCGTATCATATAACAATTTTTTCTATCTGTAGGTATTATGTGAAGCTAGTATAGAGTGTTCGTTGCTCCTGATTGATTACAGGTCTCAAGGCTATCTTTTACGCGAAAGTTACTTTTTATGCCGAGGTACCTAATAGTTTACCTAGCGCAGGCATTTTAGGACACCCCTAATTTTATCTTTTGCTAAATGTCGGTAATTTTCATACGATTGTGGATTATCGAACGAGTGTAGATGTCTCGACAACTCCTCCTTGACGAGATAGAAAATTACAGTCAATACGAACGGAATATACCCGGTTGGAAAGTTTTAGTGTAGGTAGACGAACGCACGAATTCGAGTTGAATAATTGACTAGTTTCTCGTAGCACATTTTTGCTCGACCAAGTGGATTAAATTTCGTAGTTTTCTGCACTGGGAGAGAAACAAAGCTGTGGGATCGCGTGGGGTGGAAGTTTTTTTTCCGAAACGGTACCAAGGAACGCGAAAACAAGTTTGAATGTCATAACGAACAAGCTAGCTTCTATAGACAAAAAAATAATCTTGAGGATTATTTTATGAATTGTGAGAGGATTCGGCCCATTATCGTTATACACCGTGGGGCTTAATGGGTGCAGGCTGGGAGCTCAGCAATCTGCCATTACCGATGTTACCGTCCTGAGGCCCTCGCCAGGGTTTCTCCTGTCTCGAATCTAGTAAAGTTTAAAAATGTAAGATAAAAATGCGTGTTTTAACTGAATGGTAATTTCGGTCGTACGTCTTTCCACCCTCGGGCGAGAGGAGTTCAACATTTTATGCCGTCTCCCTGCACACAATGTTTCATATTTAAGTTGAACAAGCGAGTCTTCAAGGTGGGGGTAGCGTCGGGACCGTGTAACAAATGGCTGTATCCGAATCGAGTACAACTTATTATTTATTAACTTTTATTTTTACTTCTTTCCCCATTTGTATCCCTGAATTATTTAGTACTAACACGTTTCTTGTTCAGGGCCCAGGTCACGCACAAATCCCACAGCGTTGGACTTTCTGTGGCACAAACCCCACGTATGAAAAATTCAATATATCCACCCTGCGGATATCGCCCACGGTCGATCTATCTCGCCAGAGCTCAACCCCTATCTTCGCATGCCGCGTAAACCGTTGGATAAATTGATAATTCAAATGAAATGATCAATACCGATATACGCGAATAAGGATAAAAATGTTATTCCCTCCTCCCTGGGGGAGGGACGGAAGCCCATAAAATGCGAAAGAAAAATTGAGACTCGAGTGAATAGATAAAGATGGAATAATAAATTGATATTGAACATGAACGATAACTTCGAAGATGGCTCTAGGAGCGACGATCTATTTATGATAATTTAACGAGCTCGTTAACTATAAGTTTATAAGTTCGGTAACTCGCAGATTAAGTCGTGCTACGAGATCGGTATTCAGAGCTCTCTTTTTCAGCTCAGTCGAGAGTCAAGCGTTCCTTATACTTTAAACGTGGGACCGTTGCGCAGAAGATCGTGGTGCCAACTTTTTAACCATCGCCCCTTATGCTTTACGGCCCGCACTTAACTGTCTCGGACAATTATTACTCTTACGATTTGTACGCGAGTTCCGTCCACCGGGTGGGGGCGGGGTAGACTCGTTGACCGTGTAATTTATTGGCAAATATCGTTTTCGCGAGGGCCGAATGCGACTGGTTAATACAAAGGATCAATTATTGACTCTCCCGATCCGACACGGTGTGCACTTTACTAGTTACACTATAGTTACACGTTGTGCGTATGGAAAGATTCTGAACGAAGCAGGTGCTGCGAGTGAGTAGGAGGGTGGATAATTGAAGAGAGAATAAAAAGACACTCAAAGGCAACTCCTCGTTCCATTATGCATGTGTACGCGTATGCCATGGGTTAAAGTTTCGTACGAAGTGCTTCCCTGTACGAGGATTTTATCATCTTTGTTAGAGCCGTCGCCCTTCCCCCTCCCCCTCCTCCTCACATAGCTTTTTCCAAACTGGGCCATAGTCGTTTCTACACAAAGTCATCGTCCATCGTGTCCCCTATTTGCATACTAGGCAAATCCAATTTTCAGCGAACAAAGCATCCTGACGAAGGGCGCTAACTCAAAGCGATCCGAAACTCAAAATGCTTCTTGCCCCGAGCTAGACGACATATGTTCCATGTTTGCAATCACTATTCAACGTGCATACAACGCTCTGTTGGCATTCCGTTATTTCTCCCTACTCGATCTAATGGATCGTCCCAAACGAAGAGAAGAAAAAGCATCCACAGGATCAATTAGCCGATAAACAAACACCAAGGGATACTTTTTATTCGATGACTCTCATTCTTTTTGGTGACAACAATTTTGTCCATATGCTCTTAGGATCCTCGCGACATTGACCAAAGCCAGGATAGGGCAAGGGTGAACGAACTGTAATCCACTCCAGTTCCGAAGCCTCGCAATAAATCCACGTCTAATGTCGCAGTGTTTTTTCCAAAGTGAAAAAGCCGAGTTCCAGCCAAGCTAATTTCAGATATTCGCACTCTGTTATGATCGTACGAAACTCGTTCGCACTTTCGAGCACTCGAATTCCGGATCGAAAGACCAAATTTGAAACGATTGCTCGTCATTATTATCCTCGTACAGTAGTAAAAGTCATACGAGAGATTCAAAGTTAGTCACGTTGCTCCACAGGTTCTCGATCCTTCCAAAATGGATAACATTTAATACGTCGGTGTTATCAGCTCATTGTCAGTTTTCTCATTGTTAGTGTGAAGGAAGAACGAAAGGAGCCCCATCTTCAAAGCGGTATTGAGATTTGGGACGTTCTAATTTTTCACTAGGTTTTTCCGAAGTGAAACGAAGTCGTCTCGTCGCTCCCGCCTCGGTTTTTAAACTTTAAGTAAATGCATGATGAATAAATAAGTAACGTTACGGGGATCTTGTCTCGTCCCAAGGGATCTTACAGCAGTGGGGTGCGAATGTTAGGCACGAGACAACTGCACAAGCGATAGTCGAGAGGCTGCAGCATTGAATTTCTTTCATAAATAAATTAGCACTCCTCTCTTGTGTCTTTCCAGTGGGAGAGTGTGCATATATACTAGTCTTCCCACAGCTACAATTTTCGCTCGTAGATTTCACTGGAAATGATCACGTGACGGAAATGGTGTTTCCCGAAGGTTTCGTGTTCGAAGTATTGCAGTTCTTTATTTCTTCAACGTACGTGTGAAACGTGTAATGGATTCATATCCACGATGAATTCTAAGCGACATGCGATAAAACTTCCCACTTTGAATGATTTCTGAACACTCGCGTTCAACTCGTCGAGCTCCAATTCCGGTTAACAACCGTTTCTCATTAATTCTTACTTAACTGGGTTTAATTTCATGGGCCACTCTCGAATCTCGCGAGTGCGCAGCTACGTTGGAATTGATAATTTAATCAACTAATTGCGCGCTATCGACGACGCTGCAAAGTCACGTGATCAGATTATCAACGAGTCTGAATACGAATGATCAAAAACTTTCTGACATACTCCTCAAATTTGGACAATGACAAACCCCCGTGATAAATCAAGCAGAGGTGATTGTTATTTACAGTTGCCTCATGGTTGAGGCGCGACGACAGCTTCCTAGAGAAATCGAAGCAACATGTATGCCTTCCTACGTCGTTACCTACGAACACAAACTGGCTTCGAGACCATTTGCTTATCCGTTTAATATCTGATGAAGGGTCGAGGCTGGACCATCACTCAGGAAACAAGGTCAGCTGTCGCTGCTGAAAACAGTCAGATCTCTCGGATGATGGTATTCGTGGTGAGGAATGTACAGGACAAGGAGCGGCATATTGGCTTATCTTACGAAATAAAATTGAACGATCCGTCGAACAAGAATCGGGTTTTATTTCGAAAGTTAGAAAAAAAAGCTGCGGTTCAATCCAGTAATGGGAATCGGTTTCACCGTTTCAATTCATCGGGTGAGTTAAGCTCGTGGGAAATTGACTACTTTTCATGTGGTTAAACTGGGTGGAATTATTCTTCTGGGTTAATTCTCTCAATCGAAAATTTGAATTGACTATTTTGACAGAGGCTGTCGCGCGTTCAATTAAACCTGGTAAATAATTGACGGGTCGTTCTGAACCGACGATCATTAATTTATATTCGTGACATACAACGTCAACGACTAGAGCCCGTCTAGCTTGACTCAAGCTGCTGCAAGCATCCCTGACGTCGCTTAGACCGCGGGTACGTCAGTCCGCCTGTCACTTCTCTCCGCTCTCAAGTTCTGCATTCTTCAATATCACCGGATTTTACACTATGATTTGAAATTCTTCAAGCTAGATCAGACGAGCAGTGGTATCGAAATATTTTTCGCTATGAATCACGAGAACCTAGATGAATGAAAAAAAAAAAGAAATCAGGCGATATAAAGCAGCGAGACGAAAGAGAGAAAAAAAGTGGCAGCGGAATGAGAAATTGAGTGGCGGTAACTTTTCGTCTTATGTTGGCAAGTAAACAAAGTGGCTGATTTCAGGTTTAGTGGCTCGTAAAGCGGGTCGCCCTGTGCCGCTTGAAAGTAAAAACAAATGGTAAACTTTAACGATGTCCCTTAGCTCGTCACGCTGTGCTACCCTTAATGAGCCCACCACACTGTTGCGTATAACCCGCGAGCGATAGCGGTCTAGAAGGATGATATACCTCGACGAGGGAGTAGCGGGAGTGACACGACGATAAATGTAATTAACCAACTCTTTTGCATTTTTAATAGCGGACAAACTCGTCACTTAACGTCATCCTGCAGAGGCGATTTCGACTTACAGCGATATTACGACTCTCCTAAATTTCAGCGATCTTTTTCTTTTCCTTTTACACGTCAGACAAGGTTTTGGATTGAAATCGCCTGCATCCCCTGTCACCGCTGGACCCACGTTTCCCACATTTCGTGGAGTAAAGACAGATAGATGCGTCTCATGTATCGCATGCACGCGGTCACACATGTGCGTAAAACACCGATGCAGCCATCCAAACAGGAATGGGCCGCAGTGCGTTTGACAGGACGACACGTCACTGGGATGGCCTGTCATCGTCGTTTTACGCACACACAGGTACAGACGAAACGTACTAGCTGGACATTTTTCAAACCGAGGGATTCAAACCGCGGTGTAGGAGTCGTGTGTATATCTCTCTATGTGCCTGGTATACGAAACTCTGGTAAGCTTGGACTGTTGTGACTGATGCAGGCGATCTCGTTCTGATAATAACGTTACGTGCGCGTGTACGCTGTACCGTGAAACGGAGATAATGCACTATGAGCGTTTCAAACTTATCCGTAATTGAGCCAATGCGCTGGTAATTGGCGCTTCACTGCAATTCCGGGGATGAAGATTAAATTGACGATCTCATTCAAGTTTTCTTTTCGATTGTTACCCTACGGTTCTTCAAAGGTGATTACTTATCTCTAGTACTTTGATTTTAACAAACAGTATTATTTGATCAACTACGTAATGCTTACCTAAAGAACCTGATCAATACAGTTTTTCAATTTTTACAAAGATCAAAATGTTCTTCTATTTCTTGTACCATTCATTGATTTCTATCTATTTCTTGTGAGCTGTGACTTTCTTTAAGGCCGACTTCACGATAAACTCATACTACTGTGTAAATTATTGTTAATTGATTATTCACGGGACAACATATTCAAATTTTTCATCTCTGGAATGAAAATCGATAAAATTTCGTGGACGAATGCACAGGGACTCGCATTGACCACTTATTCTAGCAGCTAGCTTCAGCTCTGAGATACCCAGCTATGACGTCGTGTTATCTGAAATCTGATTGTAATGCGATTACGCGAGCGTACGATTCGTGTTGGCCATACCCTCGTGCTAGATGTGTAGATAGAGACGGTCGAAGGGACACACACATCTGTAGTTACATATCGGGTCAGAATAAGAAGAGAGAAGTGTGGGGCATGAGTGTCATATATTTGACGTTGATGTTGAATGCGTTGATACTAACTCGGGGATCGTTTATTCATTGCCGCAACGATACCGATCGCATAACATGTATCGTGTCGGCGCATGTGCGACCCAAAACAGTTGGATAATCGAATGACTGACCTTTTTGAGCCACTGAAAATGCGGTTTGATTCATGAAAAGAGTCACAGCCAGCGATCGACTTACCTGAAACAAAGAGAGAGAAAAAATAAACATTATATTAAGTTCTACGACTCAGTTGAACGATCAAAGCTCTACCTTTGATTTGACTAAAGGTGGTCAGTGTTACTTTTCCGCGTGGGTGTGCACAACATTTCAGGCAATCAAGCCTCGTCCGGTGAGTTGCTCGGTTTCGATCGTTAGGGCTTTCAATTATTTTTAAATCGGCATCTCGGTCCGACTCGGCTCCGTATGGTCACGCAATACAGAGGAACACGATCGTGTCGCAGACCCACCTACGTTCGACCTCGTTATGCACTTCGAAATCCCTTGCCAAATAACTTGCGAAATCGAGGGTCGCGATAAACCTAAACCCGACTAGTTTTCGATAATCATTTAGGAACCGAGCGAATCTCACAGTATTCGCGTGTGTTCTTTCATTCCACATCGCACAACACCGAGAGTTTTTCACCCGCGCGCACGTGTCCCCCCACAGTGAGACACTGATTGCAATAAATTGCTCAGCCTGCCCACGTGGCCGTGTTCGGCTGCGGCAGGATCGTTTATCAGCCTTATGCCGAAAGGTGTTTATATATACCACCGTATAGAAGTTCCTTCGGGCAGGTTGAGAGTTCACCTTTACTATGGATGCGAGCGATTAGACAAATTATCACGGACGTCACTCGAAACTGAACCGAGAATTGTGAGGGATACTAACGGGAATATAGTGTCGATATTTGGGGTAGGACTTTGGAATACGAAGATAATCCCATGGTCTGTAGATATGGAATCAATTGGGACCTCGGAGCGTTGGAGTTTGTGTGACCCAGTAAATCACAGCAGAGGTGATATTTGAAAAAGTGAAGCCTCAGCTCCGGTGTTCACCGGACTGAATATGGAATAGTTGTGCAAATTTGTGCGGAGAACAGAATATCGCGAAGTAGGAATAATTCAAAATTTAGCATTATTCAAATTTGTATTCAAAATTCGGATATCGGTTTATGTATTAGGCATCGTATATATATATATATACATTCTCTTGGGAATCGTGGAACGGCCATTTTCTCACCCCAATGATTTCAGCCGAGGTAAACGCGCATATCCATACGTCGAAGAGTCGAAAGACACTGGAAGGGAATATTTTTGCTGTTTATATGATTTAATACGCTATAAATCCTCTGGGGGTCTATATACCGTGTATTCGAATATGATAAAACTGTCTTATATCAAATATATGACCAACGATATACCGAAATAATATTTCAATCAGAAAGTAAAATACCTGCAAGAAAAATTTATCAACCAAAACGAAACAATAAAAAAATGTTTCGCTTCGCCTAAACAACCAAACGAATAAATATCCAAAAAAATCTCCACCGCCAAAAGCTACCCTCGGAATATAACAGAAATACATGACCCGAAATTAATGAGCCTTCAGGGACCAAACGATTTCCTATTTATAGCTAAAAAAAATCATCTACGATCAGAATCACTCCACTATATTAGTGGTCAGTCCTTCGTCCCCCACTAACATCGCATTAGCTCTGAAAGATAGAGAGCCATTAAGGAGCATTGGAGTCCGTCATCCAGTTTTGCTAAAATTGTTAGATTCGTTGCTGTGAATTCTTTACAAAAAAATTGCGACCATCAAGAATTTTACGAGGCAAAGTTTTTAACTAAGGGTCTTTGTTACACTTGGAAATTTTTCTCAAGTTTATGAACCATTCCACCTCTATTTAATTTCTTTCCATAGCGAGCTGCCCACTGTGATTGAGCTGTGAACTTCTTTGCTTCTTTCTTCGCGCCGTTACGTCAAAAACCAAAGATTTTATATCCCGGTCTTACGAGGGAGGAGGAAAAAAAAATCTTCAAAAATAACCCAACTCGTTAAGGGTCTAATAACCGTGGGAATACTCGAAGACACATCGTAGATTCGCGGAGAAATAACATTTGCTCAGATATCTAAGCGAGTCTGAAAATATGGAGCGAGAAACGATTCTTAGGATCGTGTAGGCACGGAGTGTAGCTACGAAGAGAGTCAAAGAGGAAGAGTGAGGTCGACGGGGTGACAACGGGGGTGTGTTTTCTCAGCAAATATAGTGGAAGACGTCCCAATGCGGAACAACGCGTACGGAAAAGTAAAGAGGGTCGTCCGGGGGTCGAGGGCTGGTAGTCGGGATATTTAGGATCCAGATCCACGTTCGGCGACATACCGAGAATTGACGTGAGCACACGATGGACGGGAAGTACGTTTGATTTACTCCATTCAACCAAATCCTCCGGAGGTGTGCACCAATGCATAAATAATTTTCTAGTTCACCGTAGTCTAGCGTCTCTGTGTGGAGGCGGTAAAAGCCTGCGCGGTCTGAACCGCATTTACGTCGTAGGACTCGCATGCTACATAAAACCTCCCGCCTTCCAGCCTACCGAGAGACTCTCCATTATCATATAGATGATACCGTATTCTATGACATTTCGCCTTTCAATGAAGAGTCGGGTCAGTAGGTTACGCGACGTTCGTTACGACGCTGACAACTTGACGAAGTATTCAAGCTTTACACGAAGGGTGACAAACGATGATAAAACCGGAGCCGGAAGGGCGCAGGGCAGGATACGGGGGAGCAGGAAAGGAAGAAAAAGAGAGAGAATTGAGAGAAATTTATTTTAATTTTCATTTTCCCCCGTTTATAAAAGAGTCGGTAGACTGTTTTAATTTTTTTCAATCATTTTGATTGTTCGTTTGACGTCCATAAACGCTGGTTGGGTGACTATTACTTTTCTTGTTTTCCCTCTATAAAAGTTCTTCACGGTACGGACATTGCGCCCGAGTTACCTACGTGTAGTGTTATGGCGTCCTAAGATCACGCCGTTAACTTTAAGTAGAAATCGCCGCCTTTTCTTAGCTTTATTATGGGCTATAGTACGACGGAAACGGTATATTGTGTCCCTGATTATTTTCTGAAATGTCAGGTTTAATTGAACGTTCGCCGTCGCAGGATCTCCGCGTTAGATAACGATGAGAGAGGAATATTTAAAAAAATTATAAAACCCCGTTATGTAATAATTCTAACGTATCTAATACCTTGAGCTCTTGTCGTATTTTCATATCATTCTACCGCTTTCGGACGAATAATTCGACTGGCACGTTCCTCAAAACGAGCAACTGAAACGAAGACGAGTTACGTAAACACGGCGCAATCCAGATTGAAAATATGGTGTTTACGGAGTAAATACCTTCGTATAAGCACGTGGAATATGTAATACAAATAATGCTGAAAATATTTTATATTTTCTCGAATTCGATTCTTATTAAAATTCCACTAGCGTTCAGATATTGGAACAATATCGAATTACAGGCACCTGCGACATCCTCGGTAATAAACCTATATTTAAGCATCGGCGTCCACGTCGGAATTGCAATTCGATTTGTACGACGTTCCGTATGAAAGATAACGGATGCTTGGAACCGACGAGGACCAACTCAATTTTGTATTCCACGCGATTATCCCATACAATACAGGATTTCCAGTTGTTCCGGCTTTTATCTGTCGTAGTTAATTTGCGCTATCCTCAACTCTCTGCAGTCTGAATCTCATAGTTTGTTAACGCCCTCGGGCAATCCGCTGCGCTGTATTCATTTGTTCAGTTTGTTTTAACCTCCAAGTTCCAAGCTGCAACTGCTTGCTGCAATGCGGCAATCCACCAAGTCGACATTCATTAAGAATGTCAATTAACGTGAATCGAATGAAGCCTTAACTCCTTCGAGGATATGTCTCGTTTAATAAGCGCGGATCGATACTCCCAGTCAACAGGGTTTGATTTCGTTCGCTGAAATTTGTGAACAAAATTGGAAACAGCGTGTAGGGGAAGAGGCTGAAAGTAGAACGAGGATCGACGGAGCTTTTCAAAGCCGTAATCAACAAGCTCTAACAATCACTTGGCGAGCGTCAGAAAAACTCTGTGATGCTTTTCCAATTTGAACTTTTATACAAATGAAACAGTTGCGGGTATGGGGAGGAATTCGCGTACCTACGAGCTTGAGATTCGACCGAGGTCTCGCTGCTCTGCGTGGATTTATTAAAAATTCAAGCTCACCTTTGTATCCATTGGGAAGAAGAGTGTTCAGTAATCGCGCAACGAGTCAGTATAGTTTTGCGATAGAATGTTTCAACGTTTATGGAATGTGATAAATTTTTTTACGGTTTGGGTAAAAAGGCGTAACTCAGAATCCAATCCGAGTTTTCTTTTATTACATTTAAATTCAACGTAATGGGTGATTACTTGCTACGTTGTGGTTAGTTCGTTAAAAAAGTACAGACGAATAATACAACGTGAGGTGAAACAGGATTTCCTTAGGGACCGCCTGCAGTGCGGACTTTTAGAAAGGCATTAATTCTCGGTGAAGTAGGTCCCTGGTGTTTATTCAAATTTTACTAAATATTCTTAATATAGGTAGTATGGGTACGGTGAGGTAGGTTTTCTAGCGTCTTCTCTCGTTTCTCGTACTTCACGGACTTTATAATGGGTCTTGGCCTCCAGCTCCTCTAATTCCGTTTCCTTTTTTGTTCTTCGCCTCTTCGGTCTCTCTTTGTTCGTCTATTTCTCGAATTTCATCTTATACTCATTCAGTGAATGAAGTTAGACCGAGTTACAAGCCCGTCATCTTATCCCTTTTTTTCTTCTTTTGGGGTAACCACTTTTAATGAGATTCTTAAAATACGCCATTATATTTCTCAGTAATTTTTCATCTCCTTTTTCGCTTCTCCTTCATTACCCTCCAGACGCTCCGGAGAGAAACTTGAGGATGAAAAGAAGTCAGGATTTTCCACGTATGCTTCTCCTCGCGAGATCTTTGTTCGAGTCATAAAGCAAACATGAAGAGGGAACACATCCCCAGGTATTCCTCAGGGCTAGATGAGCAGCACACGAAACTAGCCAAAACTTCCGACGAAACTTTGCAACGCACCTAACCCAACGTGAAAATCTATCATAAAACCACAAGGAGTGCGAAGAATAATTAATTCGTTGAATAAAACAGTCTTACAAATCGATATCTCTCATTGTCAGCTGGCATTACGTTTAAAAGTCGCGTAGTGTTTACCACTAACAATTTATATCCCCCTTCTCATTCCACTCCCAGTTTCCTTCACATCCTGCAATTTATCGCCCACGACAGAAGTACACCCCTTGCAGCGTTCTCCGGCTAGCGACAGGGTGATTGCGTAAAGTCGTAGACCTTCCTTGGCGAAGAAAGCCAAGAGTTAGAACGAGGGAGTAAGAGTAAAATGAGAGAATAAGGAAGGAAAGAGCCGAGCCACTCCCCAACGATTTGCGATCTTATATCAGGCGATGTCTATATAGTCGGTCGTGGGTCGCAGACGCGTACCATTATGCAATATCGAATGTATGTTCTACCACGCAGTAGAGAATCGGACACGTAACTCTATGGTTGTTTTCCTTTCATCGGCTAATGAATGACAATTTTCTTAATCGAGCATTTTATCAGGTCTCTTTGGTATTCCGCGTAAGAATACGCGTCCGTCGGGTTTTCCCTTGGTTTGAGGAAAATGGGGGAAAGTTACGTGGACTCTCGGCTGAATCGAGAGAGTACCTACCGAAAGCCCAGGCGAAGGCATTTGTCAAATTGCGTGGAAAGCGAAAACAATCGAACGTGGTTGGCGAGAGCGGTGGAATTTTCCGTTTTACTTTCAGTTAAAAGAATGCTGCGCTTTTTTGGGTATCTGGTGTTTGTCGAGACGAGCGAAAAGGACGGGGGAGACGGTGGTAGTGGTGGTGGTGGCCCAAGTTAAGTAAAAGGAAGAGAAACACGAGAAACAGGAAGAGCACGGGGTGCGGGTAGCCAGACGGTACATTTCGACAGATGCAACTCATTTGTAGGCATAGGTAGTAGTCGGTTTCTCCCCAGTGCGTAAAAGACCAAAAAAAAAAGAAGTGGTAGTCACCTTCACATATCAAAAAACAGAAATACATTTCTACACTTTTTCTTTGGAATGAAAAATAGCCGTTTGATTTGACTCCACCAGTCGTAAATAATGATTCAAGATTTTATAACCGGTAATAAAGTCCAGGTACGAGTTCTCAAGCATGTTGAAATGCCTTGAAAGCAAAAAAGTGCAGTTTCGTCCATATCAAACTTTTCGTCCGTCCACTCCTTGGTAGTCCGTGTACACGGTACACAGGTTAGACAAGATACTTTGCATAGTCTCCATCCAGAGTTTGTAGTTGCCTGCATTTGATGTGGTCGAGGCGGTAGTTTCGTCCGTCGTTCCTGTGTAACCTTCCGGCACCAGCACCAGCACCTTCGTATCGTTATTCGACGGTAGATGCAGTCTGGGTATACGGTTTGCGCTCGTGTAAAATCCTTGTACCATCTACTAGTCACCAGAGTGCGAAGTAACCGTAGGATATTGCGAGTTGCAGGATGTTTGACTTGCCAAGTAAACCCTGCAGGTCTGAGGGAGGTCGTCCTCTTCTAATAAGGGATATTACACAAGCTTAGCTGAGATAGCTAACTCCGCAGCTTCTACATAGTGTACTACACCAAAATAGTGTACCCCCCCAGTCCTCTCCGCTACCAGTGTTATTCTAAATTGTGGCTTACCCTAATTAATTTTCGTACTACCAGTTCTCGACGAGTCGAGGATCCACCGCGGGATGAGAGAAGAGGTCCCAAATCTAATTACCGTTTCTACCTGTTCCAATATTTGGATTATTACCTACAGCTTAGGCGTTTAATCATAAAACGAACCGGCACGACTTCCGCTATGATTTCGAATAAGAAATTACACTTTCCGACCGATTAGGCGAGCCTCGATTCATTTCGTATAAGATCTTTTGTCACCTTGTCGTAAATTCTTATCAAAAAATCAAATGATCGGGGTAGAAACTGTGATTCTTACGCACAGTGTAGAACCGCCGAGGAATAAAAACGGCTATCTCGAGCCCGGGTGAATAGTTGCACGCGTTAGATAAGGACCTACATAATCATGAGGACATACGTAGGATAGATACACGTGTGAGTACCTACCGCCGCCGGCTGAATGTCTTATACCTGAGTCAACCTACTTATTCACTTAAGCAAGGCGCCTCTCGAAGCCATGCAAAAACTCACTCAGTGTCCACCACAGTTAGTTAGCTCCGGTTCCAAGAACGATTCTATCGATCGGGTGGGCCGCGGGTTCAAAGTAACAACAAGTCTGGACAATATCACGGTACATATTCCGGTTTCGTTTGCGACTAAAGAGGATCATCTCGCTAGTTTTCGTTTCTCACAACACAGAGAAGATGAGACGAGTGGAAGGGACCGAGACGATGAGGGTCGGAGACAGAATGGAGATCGAACAGTTGCCACTCAGCGCAAAGTGCTGACAACGATGAGGTAAAGTGGAAGGACAGGTTGGGTTAGGCATCGATCAAACAAAGAGTTGTCTGCGAGGCTTGAAACGGTCGATTTACTCCTCGGTCGACGCTCCATATGCAGATTACACAATTAGCATTGCGAAATCAGAACTTGTCAAACTTCCAAAAACCAGTTGACCGAGTCTCAGAGCCGGTGATGGTATCGGAGATATTTATCCTCTCGGTATTCGGGCTGGATTAAAAGTAACCGTATTAGAAATTGTCCAGAAAAAGTCGGACCACCGGATCGACAGCATCGAGTATCGGGGGCCATCGAGAGATAGGGAAGGTGAGCGAGATGGTCTGGCTGCTGGTGAAATGGAAGAATTTTTACCGCGAGCAGTTGAATACATTAGAAGATGTTATCATGGTTGACGGCCCGTTACCGGTGTTCCGTTCCACCAAATTGGACCTGGAACACCACGTAGATGAATGGGAGTAAGAAGGAGCCCGAAAGAACGGTTGGAAAGACGAAGGGCGAACAGAGGAATAAATTTAGATTCCTTTACCCCGTGACAAATAACCGTGTGAGAAATGGGCTTGATTATTTCTTGGATTCGAATTTTACAAATGAATACGGAAGTGATATTTTACGGGGAAGTGGAGAGGCCCGGTTATTCATTGAAATACTCTTGCGATATTCTCACAGCGACGATTAATAATCAGTGGAATCCAAGGAATTTGTAATTAACGAACGAAATTATATATTTATTCTCAGAAGACTCGACTGAGTAGAGACCTGAATGCCCTCTCGCGGTATCGTTTCAAATCGTTTGATAATAATTTATCAATTTTAATTGGTTCCACTGCGCAGGATCTCCGGCGGAAATCGAAACTCTGGATGGTCAGTTAGGGGGTGAGTAGACCGGCCAGGTTACGGCATTACCGGTATTACGACCGCAGGACATTACGACATTATCGTCAACGCGGTTGACCATTAATATCGCGGGGACACGGTTGTCATGTTCGTCACACTTCCATATATTTCTCTCTCGAAAGACCAGATTGACGGGATCGGTCCCATGTTTCACGTCCCTTTCCCTTTTCCCTTTTTCCCTCTTTCCCTTTTCCACTTGCCGAATGCTTTACCCTGTACATTCGCGTTTTACGGCTGACCAGAAAGAATAACCACATTCGGGAATGCGTGCCGGTGGGTCTTTCGAAAGATCCGTATCAATAGATACAAGACCGATATCGTCGATAAGATAAGGGGACATCGTTTTACGACTTGTACCACGACGCGATTCGGTAAAAAAAAGAAGGACCTACCGCAAGGAATTTTTCATTCGATTCACGATTGAAATAAAAAAAGAAAAAAAACAAGATTTGAGTGAAGGATGTAACGGCGAAGAGAAACTATAAAAAAAATTCTGCTTCGTTATGTGACGGGATTTTATTTTATTCCACGTGGTTCCGAGCAATAAAATCTGATGAGTTCCGAGTCTTCGTCGTCGTTGTCGTTGTCGTCGGGGATTATTTGCCGAAGACTAAGGAGCAATAGTAGCTGATTATAATATAACAAGGTATTAAGGACGTCGTGAGGAGGACGGAAGCCACGACCGTGGAAGATATTTCGTAGGCGTGAGAAAGGGACTCCAATGGGGCTTCAGCCGCTGTCCAAACACACGAAGAAGAGAATCAATGTTGAAACACAACTCGAAACACGGCAACACTACCGGGGAACCCCGCGCTCGTTCGTCCGGATTCTCACAATAACCTGCCCTGAGTTAGAGACGTGTTGTATTTTCACATTTACTTCTGTTTACCACTTTTACGAGAAAATAACTACTCTTCCGGCTTTGTCGACGTCGTTAGTTAAGCTTCTGCCCGCCTTTGACCGTCTGACGAATGCCCTCGCCCAGGTTTCTAGGTTCTCCAGTGACGGGACTCAACCTCCGGGTACCGGATGACCTCTGTCTGACGCCTGTCTTCCCCGAGGGCCTAAATTATCATTGGCGGATCAGAGATTCTACTAATGACATCCCGCATTTTCCGCAGGTGAACAACAAATGGAAATTGAGGAATTTTTCAAGACTTTACTTTTCTAACAGCTGGTCAGATTGCTACATAACCGTATAGAATTTCAGCTTACGGTTGGGCAGCAATGCATCTAGCCATTCTCCGAATTCCGATCCCCATACATATACCTATAAGGCTTTTGCAAATAGTTCATTCGTCTAAACTCCGAATACATTAGTGGTTGTAGTTAGATTGCTATCGCAGTCCACTTTGCTGTGGATAAAACAATGGATACAGAAACAAAACACACACACGAGTATTTTTTTGCCCAACGAGAGAATTCGACAAAGCTCTATCGATTATTGCTGTAATCAGCGTAAGCCATGGTTTCATTCTGGACTCGGGGTTTGTACAATTGCCACTAGTCCCTGGTATGGCGTTGAAATTCCAACGATGATAGAACTTTGGGGGAGAATTCACCCCGTGAAACATTCACCATCCGAACGATACACTATCAGCTCTGTGTAATCCGTAACACTGCAGTGTAACAATAGCGTTAAATGCAAACCCTGATTGATGTTTAGGAATTTAGAAAAACACAAAACCAGTGATTTTTCACAAATGTATCGAGCAAAAACATGGAGGCTAGATCGCGAAGTGGGATGAAGAAGAGGCCAACAGATAATGTGAACAGAATCTCTATAGACCTCTCTGTCTGATCCTTCCAGCGACAGAACTGAAGCGAGGTTGCACCAAAAGCTGCTTGGAGTTGAAAGCTGAGCTTAACTCACCGTGTCAGACGACGCGCGGCTGGGGATTAGAAATCTGATGACAAAGTTTTTTTGTTTTCTTTTTATTTGCCACTCAACTTCCGACGGTGCAACAGAATGTAAGCAAGCTTTGAAGAGAGACTTGTTCGATGTACCACTACATAGTAGCTGGTAAACGCTCTTGTGATCGAATTTTGTCGACAATTTTATGCGTAAAGCTCTAATACTTGAGACTTTCGTTCCGCATTGAAGATGTCTGCGGCGAGATAACCTGGGATCTAAATCAGGCTTGAAGTTATCTCGTACGCAGCTGGGTGAAGAGAGCCCTGGAGGTATAGGACGGGCGAGGGCCTGCGTAAGGCGGTAAGCGCCTTAGGGTTATAAATTAGAATCAACAATTAGACTTGGGCGCCATCAAAGGCCCGGATTCGTTCTTGCCGAGTGGAACTGAAGGTCTTAGGCAGATCCGAAGAAGGGGGACCGAGGCTGAAGCGCGAATGAAGACGCAACGTCCCGAAGCCGTCCCGCATCTTACCTCTTTCATGTTTAAATTTTTGGTCCGCGGACTAAATACGTGTTGAAATATTCATGGCAAGACTTTATCTGCGTATTATTCATATTTAATAAGTACTAAGCCTCTCTGGGTACGCATCAGCTTCCATCGAGGTAACTCGCTAAACTATGTATCAGTAGTGCACGCGGGGTCCGGTTCAAAGAGGCGAGATTCAGTGTGAAATATGGGTAAAAATACTCGCGTGCCAGTCCAACTTTCGACAAGGATTTGTACTTTTCCCCTCATGTACATTTGACCGCAATCAGTCCGCGTGCGGGGCTTGTATCAATATCATTATTATTAATGCCTGATATTGTTATTGTTATTAGGTCAGACCCTCGCACGCCATTCGATAAGCCTATGGCCGGTTTATTTCTTAAGCCGGATATCCAAACGCCCGGAGTCGAGACTGTTCGTTCGAGTCGACCGCGAGCTCTTTACCAGCTACTTATTATTCAGTTAAGTTTTAGTGGTAACTGTGGAACAATGAGAGAGTTAGGTACTTCGCGACACGAACATCACAACCGCGGATACTCACAATCAGCGAACCCCTAGCGAGCCACGAAACTCACAGTTCCTCCGTTGCCTGTTAGCGAACTGCTCATGCAGACACGCACAAATCAAAAGAGCAAACAACAAACAGCAACGAAACTTGAATTCTGGTTGCTCAACTTTTCGTTACAGATACGACAAACTAAACTAAATTCTTGCGGCCTGATTTTATCGTTAACACATGGCAACTAAGAAATGAACGGAATCTTATTGAATCAGCAATTTGTTCCCGCTTATACGAAGGTGATAACGGCCAATGGATGCACAAGCAGGCGGCGAAGATAGGCCAATCGGGGCACTAGCGTATCTGGACCAGAGCTGAGGCGTGGATCCCGTTAATTAATTACGTTCCGGTAATTGCCGGTAATTGCAACAACAGTGCTTTCCCGACCGCCATCCGTATCTCGTAACTTTGACCTCCCCAGTGGATATTGAGCTGTCCTCCCTCCGATCATTCCATCACGCATGTGTATGTCACAAGGTTGAAAAGGACTTTCATTGGTAACCAACATGAATTCCTGGTCAAATACACTCATCAGGAAACTGCATTGGAAGTGAACGTATAAAAATATCGTTATCACGATCTCGAAAAGATCTTTAAAGCTTTGAGCTGATGTCGGGAAAAAAGTAACCAAGCTTAATAGAACCGCGAGGATTTAACGGCCAAAGCTCGTTTAATTATAGGATCGAGTACTCCGTGGAGGTTGTAGAGATTGGAGGTAGTGAATGAGAGCCGATACCTGAAGGTATGGTCGAACGGTGCAGTGTTACTGATAATTCGCCTGAGGAAATTGCATCGTGGCTAACGTGCAGTCAATGACTGGACGATAAACATGGGGTATAGCTGTACAGAGCTTAGGTAAGCTCTACGACCTACGTTAATCCCGATTGCACGCGTGATTAGACGCTTGATTGGCCGATTTCTTGTCTGTTCCATATTCGATCGTATTAGACGATAATCGCGCGTTACTATCTCATATGTGCTATCCGTTTGAATTAGACTGAGACAATTCATCACACGGTTAATTAGATGCCCATATTAATCCCACATACATTCACATATGCATGGTCGGATTTATATTCAGCCGTAGGAAAGATTGAATGACGAGTATCCACCTTTAATGCTGGCATGAAAGAAGAGGGGAAAAAACGAAGAAGAGAGAACTTGTACTCGAGGTAAAACGTGTCACGCTGCTTTCTAGATTCGGGATATCGTATGGGTATATAAATTACCGACAACGTCGTATGAATCGGGTTCTTTAGAGGTTTTCCATTGCCTCGTTCCTCTCGCCTTTTGAATTTCATTCGATTTTATTTCCAATTTCATTTCGAAGAGAGGTGAACTAAAACGGACGACAGCCGGAATGCTGTGACACCGTCCTCGACTAATTGGACCACTTCGATGGAACGGTCACGTGCACCTTGTTCGCTCAGCACGTTTCTCTTCTTGGTCAAGTCCAGCCGGATATTTTCGCATTGCAAGACTTCACCCTCGCTTACTTTGAACCCGATCAACTGGGTGAACCCGGGACCTAGGGTCGAGCTTGTTCCATTACTAACTGGCTACACAACAAGATTTCAAGACCCTAAAGACTACGATGACTGTCGAAGATCCGCCTTCGGAGTTTAGTCGTTTAAGGCACCGTATAAGGCACCTCGAGATTAATTAAGATGATACACTACTTCCGGTATTTATCTTGGACTTGCTTTACCCTCCGGCGGCTGTAAGGCATGTATTTGTTCACTTACGTACAATGAGTCCGACGAGAGGTGAGGCTTTCTATACTTAGGTACACAATACAAGTACTTGACGTCGACTTACCTGAAACATAGAAAAGGAACGAACGTGATTAGCTGCTAGAATTCAAGATATTTTTCGATGGCAATATGCGTGCATGTGTCTATGTAAATACGACGGGATACCGACAAAGCGGGGGATTAGGATTCGATTCTAAAAAAAATGTTATAAAAGTATGGGTAAAAGAATGTATTTATCTGGTTTGAGGTTTAAGAAGGAGCAACATTTATGAGGGCGGTTTCATACGGCTGGATCCAAACCATCTGTATGTGTGTACAAGACCCAATTTTATGGGGCTGTTGAATTTGTGAGGAGAGTATTTTGTTTAAATAGGATCAGACATGGAGCGCTGTGAAAAGCTAGGTATTTTATTATTCCGGCTTAAGAGTATAAGATACCGTTTCAGTGAGGGTACCTATATACGGAGGTCAAGAAATTCCTCACTTTGACACAGTTGTCGATGTCTGTAGGGACTCTAGGGTGGGTCGTTTAAATACCAAATTTCTATTCTTTGTTCACCTGAACTATATTATTCTTATAAAAGTTCGACAAAACTTTTCAACTAGCGAACAAAACTCTTTCGTACGACGGATGTAATTCCGAAGAACTTCTCAAATCCCCCTCACTCTTTTATACTTACTAGAGGCTTTGCGCGCTTCGCGCGCTCTTTTGATTGTTGATTGTTTTTTATTTTCTATGCTCCGTCTTCGATCAAGCCCAATTCTAAACATGCTGATTGATATGTTTGACACAGAACCCCATTTACAGTTCTTAAATCGCTAAAGCTTTTTACATTTTTAACTGATAGTTATAATAATCTTAAATGAAAAAGTTCTACTTGTGATGGACTCACAGAATACATACGTCCAATACATTTAAAGTTTGATTTTCGACGTTCCCAGCGCTGAACGGTTTTATTGTTGACTTGGTATTTCTTAAAAACGTAATGTAATGGGATTTCTGTATAATAATAATTTTCGGCTAACTTATCGCGTGTATTCAATGAAAAATAGTCTATTAGCATATTTACTTTTTCTAATGCAGATATCATTTCAGTTTGATCACCACCGTCTGAAATAATGATATTTTGTTCATTTGGTAAATGTACCAGTAATCGTATGATTGTATGACTTTTATCTTGAAGACGTTTACTTAAAATTCTCCAACATGCTTCTACCAGCCCTACATATCGTGCTTCGACGTAGGCTTTAATTTCATTATGATTGATCATGCTTTCATTCTAAGCGGAATTATCTCCAATATTTATGCTCGCAGCATCGTGTCCTTTATAACAGTATTTGAATAAATATTTTACAGCCTTTATACTTGAAACTACTTCGACGTTTGTATGACAATTAAATATTGTACTTAATTCGGGCGAATACGGTACAACATTGCGATTATCAACTTTAAAACCACCAGGTCGCTCATAAGATTTATCAGAGTTTCTGCGGCGGTAGGTGGGATATCCATCTATGTCAAGTATTGTATGATCCACGAATTCTTTAGGATAATGTTTTGAACATTTGCCATTTATCATACACCAATCACCACACGGTCCGTGAATCATATTTTTCATAACTATATCATGCAGAGTTTTATTTTCTTGTGGATCTGGTATTTCTGCTGATATATAGCGATTAACGATTTCAGATGTTGTAATTTTGCAGTTATGTTTAAGAGTTACTAATAAATGAATGTGAGGCAAACCGCGTTTTTGAAATTCAATTACATATACGTACGCTAAAACTTCTCCGAAGATTTTCTGTCGGACAATCAAATCTATTAAATATTCTTTTTTTAGATGAAAAACTCGTGCACACAAATCCGGTCTATCAGCTTGCTGCTGTCCTGGTAATAAATTTTCGTTCAATTCACGCCATTTCGGATTACACGTCATGGTAATAAAAAGATCTGGCTTTCCATATTTGCGAACAATAGCCATCGAATCTTGATAATGCTGCATCATATTCCGTGGTGACCCAACAAAAGTTGAGGGAAGAACTGTTATTTTTCCTACTTTGGCGTGTGAATCGTGTGCAACGCTTTCTAAATAGTCCCTCAGTCCTTGATATGTTTCTGAACGCAATGTTTTTTGGTTATCAATACAAAATCTTAATCGATCTTGTTCTACTTTTACATAAGTGTCTACAATCCACTGTTGGAATAATCGGCGACCTGATAAAAATATATTGAATTCATTTTCATGAATAGCTATAATCTGTATTTAATATATGCAGATCTGTTTACACGTTTATTTTTAGTCACATTCCGATTGATACGAAGTAAATTAGGATGCCAACCTCTTGTTCCGTATGGGTGGAATAATGGATAATTCCAAGGCTCCACGTTTGGATCTACAGAACTCACGGATTGTAACATCTTAGTATTTTTATTTCGAATAGTAACGTAAGATTCTGGAACATCTCCATTAGCTGTAGTAGAGAAAATAGCCGCAACTTCGTCACATCTTTGAGAATTCTAACGATTGTGATCTTGTCCTGGTTTCAATGTGAAACATAAATGTAATTTCTGGTAAATTTTCGTCCACTGAATTAATGAGTTGTTGATTTTGTATTTCTTCTCTCATCATTCCATAGGATTGTGCGAATATATTATTATCACGGATTAATCTGTCAAGTAATTGCATAGTTTCCATGTCAAGTTCAGAATTATTCTGCAAACGATGATTTAGGGCTTCTTGTGCATCTATAATGAAAAGCTGACCGTAACTTGGGCTTTCGTTATTACCAGGATATAATGCTGTATTTATTTGATAATATATTTTTCCTTGAATTTTGAAACAATACGGACCAGGTCTTTGTTTCTGTAAGTTCACTAAGTTAGCATTAAAAGACGCGAAAGATAAAGAGTTATTATATAGTATCTAATACGTTTAAAGAAACTTCGGATGTGTATTATCAAACAATTTCTTCAATTCACGAGGAGGGTTTGGCAAATTGTCTAAATATACTTCTCCATGAGCACAACAGTCTCCAAATGATAGTTTGTTAGACACTTTTTCCCCTTTAAAATGCTTAGCACCACATTTAGTGCACAAAACATCCATTGGCCCTGTGTAATGTTGACCATTATTATCATAATTCGTTTTCGTTTTCTTTATGATTTGATACGTATAATCCAAATTAATTACAGATTCATTACTTAGTATATCTAATTTCTTGCAATTCGAATCGAAAATTGGCTTAATGTTATCTAACTTGTCTCTTTTTTATGGATTCTCGGTACTTTTTGCGATTGTACCATTTGTCGTATCTTTAAGATTATCAATCGCGATCTCAACCCTGTTTTGTGATGTATTGATCACTTCATTCTTTTCTGTAACGGATCTCGTTTTCATTTTTTTATAATATTGAAGATTGGATTGTTGTTGAGTTACTTTTCTGTTTTTTTGTTCCAGCAAGTGATATTTTTCCTCGATTGTCCCTTGGCTTTCATTATTCACATTTGAAATATCAACCCTGTTTTGTGATGTATTGATCACTCCATTCTTTTCTGTAATGGATGTTGTTTTCATTTTTTTATTATATTTAAGATTGGATTGTCGTTTATATACCCTTTTGGTTTCTCGTTTCAGTAAGCTGTATTTCTCCTGTGTTGTCTCTTGGCTTTCAACAACGCTTTCATTATTCAAATTTGAAATGTCAACCGTGTTTTGTAATGTATTGATCACTCTATTCTTTTCTATAACGGATCTTTTTCTCATTTTTTGATAATGTTTAAGATTGTATTGTTGTCGACTAACTCTCTTTTTTTCTTGTTCGAGCAAGTAAGATTTTTCCTGTACTGTTCGCTGGCTTTCATCATTCCTATACGGATTTGTTCCATCAGTATTTATTGACCCGATTTTCTCGAAATCTGACTGTGTGATCAATCCAAGCGATCTCCCTCTTTCAAATAATTGCATATCATTACTTTGATCAATATTTGTAGTAACCCTGATTGGCGTTAAATCATATTGCTCACAAAAACGTTGATTACTTCCAGAAATACCGTTATTCAATACTGAGTATAATGATTGCATTGCAATCTACCAATACTGAGCAAGCTTTTCCATCAGAACACGGTTTCGCGAAATTATCCCTCGAATGTGAATCAAACATCCAAAATTGGTTATCAAGTTTCCCAATTGCTACTGATATTCCGTTAATCGTTTGTATACCACACATAAAATTTGTGAACAGATAAACTAACGCGTCTTTCAAATTAGGCATACCAATCTCACTGTTATCGTCAAACCGATGGCCAAATATTATGTCTCCGAATTCTAACGTATGACTCATTGAATTGATCACAATACTTTTAGGTTGTAAATCAGATGCAGCCAGATATTCTGGATTTATTGTATTCGGATGAACTTCATTATCACGTGCGAGCCTACTACTAATATACAGTTTATCTCCAATTTTAAGGAGGTTGTCAATACTTTGACTTGTCCAATGTAACGGATTTGTTACAGTAGACATTACCAGAGCTGTAGCAGCATTAGCTGTGCATTGCCTTCCCCTACTAAAGTCGGAAGAGATCTTATTTCCTTGATTAATTGACCCTCTTATTATTTTCTTGATAAGAAATTGATTTTCATTTTCTCTTCGTGAAATATATTCCGTGAGCTCCGGATTCATGCTTTTCGTCTAATTTATACTGTCCTTATTTTGTTATTTCTACTCTTTGTGTATTACTTATTGACTTTCAATATTCGTTCGTCCTTATTTTGTTATTTCGACTCGTTATGTATTACTTTTTAACTTTCAATATTCGTTTGAATTAACGTAACTGAAAATAAATTAGCACAAGGCAACTCCCGATAACCGCGGCAATTTGTGTACGCTCGATTACTGTAAACTTATCTTATCTTACACGAAGTCGGCCGAACCTCGTCTTACATGAAGTTGGCATCTCATCTTACATGAAGTTGGCAGCCCGTATCGAAAATATCGATAAAACCCATCTACTTTTTAGTAAAGGATACGCTTATACGTGTGCCTATCGTACCTACGGGTAGGGAAGGGTGGGGTGGCTCAGCGTCTGGGATAATATTTATTCTCCCATCATAGCAAAAGTTGGTGAAATCCCGAAGAAACTTTTACACTCCAATAAAGCACACCCTACTCAGTTTCCCTAATAATATTGAATGACTTTGAACGGACGATTTCGCAGGGATGCGGACGTGGCAGAATTCGGAAACGGCAATTAATGACGGGAGTGAGGATTTATGATAACGATCTCGATCGTGATTAATAATTATTGACGACTGTCGCGTGACAACAATCCGGGCAGGCGCTGACGTGATTGTACGCTAAGAAAACTGTCGTAAATTATCATCCCGTTCTCTTTGGGAACCCTGCGTGGGAGAGTCCTGCATGGGCGTGTAGCTGTCTCTTAGCATACCGTGGCGTGTACGTGGAACGCAACAATGCGATGGGCGCCACGGGTTTTATAATAAGTTTAAAGCAATTACCATCCCATTGTACTCACTCGACTGAGTCGCCGTGGTAGTCGGTGCAGAGTGATTGATTGGGACGAGGCTATTAATTATACGAGATTGGATGCAGCTAATGAACGCTATCATAAGCCGATCCAAAACGGACGTTGATACGTAATTATGCATTTTATGAAAGCATCAGGGTATCTTTCAGCTATGATGGTCAGATTTTTTCTAAGCTTTCAGGATGAGAATATGATGATTGGGTTCCGGACAAGAATTGAGAGAGCTAATTTCATTCGAGTGATTACCGAGTGAATAATTGGTAACGTGATCCGTCGTGAACGTTATCCACGCGTCTTAATTTCGTTTCGGTTTTATCGCCAGATTTATCCGTAAGTACAACGGTTCCCTGGATGTTCTACGACACGTTCCTCTATCGAGTTACCTTGAGCAAGAACTACCGTCAGGTTGAACGGTCCGACCGTTAACTGATTAAATGTACATATTCATCCGTCCGGGAGTTGAGGACTCCTCGGAAAAGAGCCCGGGACCCCCGTCGCCAACAGGTTCGGGCGACATTTAGCTGAGGAGTTTATGAACGCCTGTATTCTGTCTTCGGTGGACAAGCTTTTCCAGTCTCCGAATGCTACCCCCTTCATTTTACGACCAATAAAAGAGGAACCGTTCCGGCGCGCGGAGGGATTCACGGAGGTTCAGAGATTCGGGGGATTCCGTTTTACGGAAACTAATTCCAGTAACCCGATAGGCTTTCAGTGGTACTCGATGGCGGATCAGGAAGAGGAGAGTGAGGCGGGAAGAGGTTCAAGAAAGACGAAAACGCGCCACACACACGCAGTGTAAGAAGAGACGACAAGGATTAAGAGATTTCATGTTCCTGTACAAAACGTTAATTTATCTCACTCCAGGCTCCAGAGTTTCATGATTTGAGATGTTTTTGCTGTTGCTCAGCGTGGAAGTGGAGGTCACTGTCTGTGCGGTCCGCGCATCAGACTCCTTTACTTTCGAGCTTCTCGGCTTTCCCGTGCAACTTCTCTCAATTGGTAGAAGAACGTCGAAGATAACCCGTGGTCGAGTTTGTTTTCATCGAAACACAGGTTTGTCACAGTTTGGGTGTCGCCTGAGAGATCGATCCCGTTTTATTCAAATACAGATAGCTGCTGGGCAGCCCATTTCTCCAAGAAACCGTCCTCCGAATTGATCCTCTTATTTTATCTGAACGTTTGCCCGATCTCCACCCTCCTTCTCGCCGACTACGACCACGACCACGGCCACGACCACGACGATCTTGGTTACCATTTTACTCTAACAAGACGAGAGATAAGAGGGATCTGGAATCCGAATGGATGGATGGCGTAAGCACGTCCACTGGACGCTAGCCTCTAGATGAAACGATAAAGATGTCAAGTCTCTGGCGAACAACGGATAACCGAGTGGGTTGATCCTAAAAACGTGCAAACGACCCCAGAAGCTGTGTGGCCATACGGCGACGACACACCAAACGACTTTACGGTCAAGCTCAACCGCAACAAGAATTGAAAGTCACCGCGGGATAAAGTTTGCCGTTTTCGCAACTCACCCGGAGGATGTAAACGAACACCATTTCATTGAGAGATACCGCGACGCTCTTGAAACACATTTCAATTTGCCGAGGAATGACTGGACATTTTTCTTCATTCAGCGACGATCTTTATCTCGTCACCTTCGGGTGGGGTTACCCCGATTTTCGCCGATGAAGAAGTTACATAATTTCTTCTTATCCCGTTTTCAATAATGTAGGATAGAAGATGGGTTAACTGCTGTTCAGCTTGTGCAATCTGAAGAACACGTGGGCTGGATAGATGACACGAGGCTGATACTGAAGTTAGATATAGAGGAAGTTAGAGTTACGCAAGTCCCTGGGAAGTTGGATAAACGCAGGTTCGACTGGGAGAAGAACCACTAAACAGACGGTGATACGGTGTATAAATTCTATCTGACTCTGATCTGACTGAGAATATATGTTTCCTTGGAGATTCTATACATAATGTGTCGACGTTATTTTCGTGGAGATTCATATATTTTTACGATTGTAAAAAACTGTTACGTGTATTTTATTCTCCGCTTTTTTTTGCCATCTGGCATGCTGCAGAGTCTGCGATGCACCGTACACGATCCAGCCCTATAAATTTCTAGATAAATTTAAATCAGATTCATCCACGACGAACGGCGTTTGTGTCGAGGAACGCATACGAAAAAATACGGATAAGAATCATACTCTGAGAAAATTAGGTGAGGCCTCCTTTGGGGCGATCAGTCACCGAATGTGTCAAGCGTGAGAATCATCCCGACAGTTTTTCCTCCTTTGAAACAGGTATCTCTCCACGTATGTAATACTCACGTATACGTGACCGTCTGCATAGACACATGGGTAAATATTGTACAAGAGCACACGGGAAACTACTTGAATAGTTTCCGTACGAAAGGAAGTGACAGATATTAGAGCCCGAGCACTGATATCCTGGTCGAACGATGCTCCCCTGCACTGGGTTTAATATACATGTGCAGATTTTGGACGTGATTGGTCGATACGGTTCACCTAGTTTTGGGAGGATTAAAAAGTCGAACGTAGAAGGGAAGGGACGTGGGGTCACAGGGATATCACGGGACCAGATGAGGCGAATATTTACGCTCTGAATCAGACCAATCAATTGTGGATATTTTGTTCGCGGTAGTTATCGCGAAATCGGAGATAAACAACTGATGAAGGCAGACTGTACGGATAGCGGAATTGTTCGTTGAATAGAGAAATTACTTTATTGATGATGGGAAAATTGTAAATTGAAAATGGAGAATGGAGAATGGAGAATGGAAAATTGAGAACGTACCGCGACTCGACTCTCTGAGGGGAAATAGGTCGAGTATCGACAATCCGTAATCTCCAATTTCCAATCACTGGTACTATCTCGGATGTATTCGATTTAGCAGATACTTTGGCATAACGCGTCATCGCGCGCTTGATACCGAAGCGTCTCCCCCCACAAATAACCGAATACCTCGCGAAAAAGCTCTCGCAAAAATCACCGGAATTCGGTTGTATATTTATGCTGCAGTTTCAAATTTCACCGAAGTGGGTAAGCGGTGATTTTGCTTCTACCATGCTGGTATATTCTCGTCGGGCTATTGATTGCTCGAATTTTCAGAACCGTACGGTTTATTTGCAGTTGCCTTCAACGCTCTCGGGGACGTTGAAAAATACGTTTTTAGTGGTTGTATTATACGGTAGCGATTATCCCTCAGCTTGTTTCTCTTCTGAACCGTCGTTTCTCCGGGTCTCGCGAATCTCGTTATCGAGTAATAAAGTTTCCGCTTGATTGGATACCTATATTAAATGCAGATAGTCTGGCGCAGTTTGTCTCGATCCGGAATAAGAAAATTAACAAGAATATATTGCAATCATTGAAATATCATGATCGCCCGGACCAAAAAGTCTGACTGAAATTCGAATGAACCTAGAATATTGATGCCTGGATAGGATTCTGTTATCGGATAAACGTCCGGGATTCTGGGTCAGGCTCTCTAGAATTTTCAGCTAAGATCGTGAGCTGGGTCGTCTCAAGACCAGAAACACAATTTTCACCGGGTATCCAATCTTGGTGACCTCATAAGAGTCGATAGCTTTACAGATTACCCGTTGAATTCCGCGAGACGGAAATATCACGAGTTTCTCACGCGCGAACAGCACAGGAGGAAGAATGACCGAATAGGTTCCGTTCCTCCTCTCTTATTGTTATCCTTTATTCTTCATCCTTCATCCTTTATTCTCTATCCGCAACGTGTCGCCAGAATATCACCAAAAGTTTCTTTGTTCATTGTGCTAACGATGTCCTCATTGGGCGGGGTGGTTTTGTGGCTGCACCAGTGTCCTTAGCGCGGACACATTCCCAAGTATCCGTTGATGGTATCAAGGGGTCCTGCGGCTGGGTCCTGGCATGCGAGAACCGACTGAACCCTGGACTTAGGTATCGGTGAGGCACGACGTGGACAAGCGAGCAGCACGCCATTCAAAATTCTAAGGCTTGTTAGGCGGTCTCGGCCGGTCCGTTCGTTCACTGGACCGAACTACGTTGCTGGAATTTCGGGTTTCAAGGCATTAGAACCTCGTGGATATCTCGAAAGGACGAGTCAACTACGATCACCCAAAGATTCCTCGGAGTATTAGAATATATTCTTTCCAGGGTTTATACCGCGAGACCGGATTATAATTACAAGGCTCAACTTTATCAAAGATGGTACCTCTAGTTCTGGTTCAATTTTTCGAAGGATACAAATATCGTGAATGATATATTCCCACAGTCTTGGAGAGACGGGGAATGGAAGTAACTGCAGGATCTGAAGGAATCGGTGGTGGTGTCCCTGCTATTACGAACCGTTGCTCGAGCGAAACGAAGCATGTGAAAAAAAAAACAGAAAAATCCGGTCTGAAGAAGATGGGGACCACAGACGTCTCCCTTCAACTCGTTAAAAATGGTGCATCAGCCCCTCTTTGTTTTCTTAGTGAGAACCAATTCAAGGCAATTTAACCGTTCCGAAGAATGATTGTGATTACGCGGTCCCAGGACTAATGATGATGGTCGGATTTCGTGCGACCAACGTGTCCATCCGTCCATCCATCCATCCCTTCGTCCATAGGTATCCTATGGCATTCATCCATCCGTCCGTGAGTCCATTCGTCCATCTATCCTCAGGAAACCCCCGTAGCGTTCTTGAAGCCTGGTTCGAATGTGTGTTAAACATGTGGGTAGGATATGAGCATACCGAGCGTCCGTCATTAATTACGAAAGTGAAAATCCGGTCCGTGTATCGCGGAGCATGCGACAGAAGCAAGAGAGAAAAGGATCGACCAAGTCTTGACCTAGGTAAAAGAAGGATGATTAGAATTCGAACAAATCGCCACCGGCTGCGGGGAATAGACGGCGGTAATTAACGGCGGCTAATAACAATATCTTTTGGTTAATTATCGAAGCGCGGAGATCGCGGAGAAAGGACATCTTAGGCTCCGCGTGTGGTTGGGTCGAAACAGAATTTTAATTAAGGGAATTAGAGGGCTTGTTATGGGCCTTAAATATTCTGTAAATAACGAAGGAAGAAAAATATACAAATAAAATAAAAAGTTGAAACGGTCAAATGAGTTTTCGTTACAAGACACTAATTATATTTATAGTGAACCCGGATCACCACCGCATGAATAATACCTTACCGAAGACTGACTTGACTTAGCTGTAAAAACTTTGTAGACTAATATAAACCACGAAAACGGCGTATTACATCTGCCTTTTGACGACTCTCTATATCCACTATTCAATAAACAACTACGAGCCTGGATCACTGGGCATTTTATACCAAGCGCAAATGCCACCAGACGCGTGGTGTGGACTTGTACCAATACACAATTTTAATGGAAATATACACCGACGAACTTTGGCCATGGCCAAAGCTGTATTAATAACGAGTCTATAGGTATCGTCTATTTTCGTTGGTACAAACTATCGTACGACTGAGGGAGGCCAAATATTTACCAAAATCGGTTTACCTCGCTCTGTTTCAAACCAAATACAATTAGTCGATCATTGAGAATCGTGCATAAGTCAGGTAATGGGTTTCCGCGGTCTGTCGCCGTCCGCCACAAGGCCTGTTGGTCGTTGATAGTTTTCGAAGCATCCATTCATCGACATTCGATTCGGTTTGCTCCAGTTCTGGCCGCGATTCCGAAGCTTCGCTTACCCTGGCAAATATTTGCACATTTTCAAAAATATTTATTCCGACACACGTGCCAGTCAGTCCGTTGATTGTGCGAACGAATATATTAGCCGAAAGTGTGCAAACTGAACTAGCGCTAGTTCGTTGGAAATTTTCGTCGGAGCTTAACGGGTTACCCGAAAACTCGGAAACTAAAGTCCGTATTTCACGCAGTCTGGCCTCTTGGCTTGCAGAGGATCGGTTAGAGTATAGTTTGGTAAAGTGGCTCTTGCGGCGTACGTGAAACTACAACGAATCTGTGTGAAAATCCCCGTAACAGGATTCCGGGTTTATACTATGGTCACCGACAGACACCAAGCTTTGAAATTCCACGTACATTTCGAAGGCTTCGCCGATCATATTTCAAAATTAAACGTATGGACGCGTTTAAAATACACGTTGGGAAAATGAATATTCCAAAATTGTCCACCTCCCTCTCCCCCCGAGCCTCGGTTGATGTCCAGAAATTTAAAAGCATGAATATTCATAAATTTCCAACGTCCGCAACAGATTAACTCCGAGAGTGGTCTCAAACAGTCACGTTTACTGTACTCACCCAAAGACGGAGGAGCTTTTCTACGTATGAGCAGACCGTATATAAATCCAGCGTACGGTTACTCCGTTAATTAGATTAAACAACAACTGGAGCACGCAAAGCATATTGTGAAGGCACAATGCACGATATTGGAGTAGGTAAGCTTCTGGGTAGTGTCGACCTTATAGCTGTACCGGTGGATACCACGGCGTTCCCATTGAGGTCGAGTTCCGATAACGCTGTTAGCTTTATAATTTCACTGTGCACAATAGTACATTGTGTATCAAGGGCGCAAAGAACTATTTTTCGAGTGTAAAATTTGCAGCACGAGCCGAAGGCGAGTATGCTGCACCCACACTCGTCAAAATAGCCTTGTGCCCGTGATGCACACAATTGTTTTCTCAACACCTGGTCTGCAAAAATGCCTCTTTTCAGACCGAGTGAGCGGGCGCAAAACGGCACTTTGCGCCCTAGGGCAGAAAGATCTGTTTTACGCCCGCTCAAGGGGTATAGAAAGTGGCATTTTGCGGCCGGGTGTGAGAAAAATATATTCCAGTTACTAGATGATAACTAACCTGTCCAAATTACATTCCCTGGTAGGAAGTGTGACAGTGTGACAGGACAAATGCATTTTACATCACTGCATAGAAGAATAATCCTTGTTCACCGTCTTACGCTTTCGGATGATCAAATTTTTGACGTACGTTAGACGGATGCTACATCTCTAGGATCTGAAGGCTTCGTGGACGATGTATTTAATTCAGGTCCTGTCACGCGTTAACTAGATTTCTCCGGTCTGCCCTTAGCCTGTTCCTATTGACCCGTGGTTCAACCTGCTTTTCGTGGTTGGTCCGCGCGTAGACGGGATTAGATCAAACCCAAATATGGTTAATCTCTCTTCACATTTTCATCAGTGGACAGTGGACACGACGGATACTCCTTTGTCCGTTTCAGAACCACATTTCAGGTTCTTCACGAAAAAGGATTCAACTTATTGCCGGTCTGCCCCGCACCGCTTCTTCACGGAGTAAATTGCTGCCGTATAAAACCTTCGGGGACGAAATTTGATTAGCTGACCGTATGAATGGAAAGCCATCATCGGTAATTTATCAGCCCGCTGTCGACTGGAATTCAATAGAACAAAAAATAAGAATAAAAGTGCCGCTATCCGTCCCAACGGAAGGGATCGCAATGATGTTCGATTTTAATGACAGTAACCTGTCAAGTGTGTTCGATCAATTCGACGGAGATCAATTTTTACTCGGTGGTCAAACGAGTGTCCCGCAAATTCGATGTTTTTTGCCTTTTCATGGGTCAATAAATTATAATAAACCTCCCACCGCCCCTCGAGCTTCTATTGAAAAGTTCTCTGTTCGTTAGTTTCTAGGGTTCCAGTAACCACTGCCCGTTGTCATCGCCGGACAACGCTCCGCATTTTGTACGACAGACTCAATTATAGATGTCCGCTTCGCCCACTTCGTCATCGTCATCAATAAACGAAGAGTAGGTTCAGCACGCGCCGGACCAGAGTGACCCTACGAATTGAGCGAATGATAGATTGCACGGCAAGAAGACGTCCGTCTGAATAGACCTCTTGCAATTATACTAACCATTATGGTACGAATTATTGAAAATGAATGAATATCCGTCGACGGTCGTATGTGTATGTGGGCTATAAATATGTGCCTAAGTATGCAAATTTATGCGTGTAACAGATGCAATCGAACAAAACGTATACGAAACGGGCAGATGAACGGATGAACGAGGAACGATGAACGTACGCCTAGCGTCATACGGCGTGACATCCTGACTTGACCATTGTATGCCCTGTGCATGTACCTATACGTCTACATTCATACATGTACATCTATGCACCGGCCATTGTTTGTCATTGTTGCCATTGTAATCACTTGCTGGCTACACGTTCCCACGAAATGTGTGCTCTCTTGCTCTCGTAACAAAACACACACACACACACACCGTTTTACCCGAATTGGCCTAACGCTGAATCGGATTACCACAATTTTGCACATCAAATTCTGAACAGATGAGCAAAATTTGTCGTGCCAAACGAGAACTGCCACATTACATCGATCAGTTTACGTTCAATATAGAATGGGAACGTAAGAGGGGTTTTTTGATGGAAGGGTAATTTTCTATCTCCGTACATTTCGTCGAGTGTATGAGCTAACGAAAGAATGGACAAATGGATGGACGGACAGTTGGAGCGGGTAGTCGATGACGGGTTCTCATGTTGTACCAAAGAGTTAGCGGTGCGCGCACGAGTGGATCCCTATAGACTGTAGAGAGCATAGGTCGACGGATGTAGGGCTGCTGCAACGTTGCACTCGAAGCCAAGGGCTCCATCGGGCCTAGTGAGCTTGTTTGTATGCAGATGAACCACCCTGGGAGCCTCCCTTTCCCTTTTTCCCTTCTCTCTTCTCTCTTCATCCCGAACGCCGACTGTAGTTCCTTCGCCTCCTTCTCCACAGGCTATGTCCCAGAACACGTGCGGTGGATACTGTGTTTAGATTTAGCATTCCCAACATGCGACCTAATAAGTGGGAAACAAACTTCCGATACGCGAGTGACAGCTAGATGCCAAGAGGGAGATGGAGGCAGCCAATCTCGTCAGTACAGTGAAAAATGTTCACAGTGCAATCCGCTCGATAAAGTGGCACCTGTTTTATTGTATTATCTGATGCAGCTTTGCAATCGTGACAATAGCGTTTAATTATTTCCGGCTAATGACGTTACGGCTCATCGGACGTCTGGCTCTACGGTCGATTATAATCGAGTACCTAATTCGCGCGATTCCCTCATGTGCGTGTGTTTTAACGAGTTAGATCGATTCGTTGAATAGTACCCGTTCTCGTTGAACTGGCCATTGTTGTATTTTCAATTTTTGCCGTTCAACCAATACACCCAGTACATGCGGTGTGCTGATCGTAAGTGTAGGGTAGGTGGGTATGAAATTAGATCGCGAGACGAGATATCTCGAGCCAATTAATTTTAATCCTCGCTGTCACCGTCAAAGCAGCAGGTATAATTAGACCAGAGGAGAATATTGCAATGTATGGAGAAGGTGCCTACATACCTACACGGGACTTGTTGCATAATTTAACATCAGGCATCTAAACAGCGCTATGTTAAATTAGCGATGAACGTACGCGCTCACATGGATATGTGAGCCAAGCACACCACGAGAGGAATATAGATTCGCCGGGGTAAAAGCAAGCTGATATCGCTAATGGGACAGAATGTATTACAACTGGTTCGTATATCTGGGAAAATTGAACCAGCTGAACCAGTTAAACCTAGTGAACCGCCTCTCTGCCTATCCAGCTAGTTCAAATCCCGATCTTATCGCAACAGTAATCTCTGTTCACCTGATTACACTGGTATAACTTTGCACAATGCGATACTGTACACACGTCGTGTAATAGCCAAGCCCTTACCAACGTCTAATGAGCCTGCGGGGTTCGATGAAGATGATTCCCGGTTACATAAGAGTATAAGTATGTAAGAATCAAGTTCCTTTGTCGTTTGTTCTCTCTTTGGTTAATTTAATTTCCATTCCTTGATTGGCGCGTGTTGGATCTTTCTGACATCTGACGCGTGATGTTATCGGCTCCTTTACTTCGCTTCGCTTCTTCTCTTTGCCTCGAGGAGGGACAATTGACTGGCAGTCAGGAAGCGATAAGTGGCCTGGGCCGGAGTTGTTCCTTTGGTGATTCTTATTTCTTTGGTCATTATCCGCCGCCATCAGAGATTATCGCATTGAATAAAGCCGGTTTTCGTTACAATAGGACTCCCTGAACCTGCAGCCTGTCGACTACAATGCCCGAGTTTGGACCGTGCATCAATTCAAATTTCTCTCAATGTTTACACAATTGATTGACTTCCATGACACATTATTGTTACAAGTACTTTCAGCTCCGAATCTCGTTGTAATCAAATCAGACGATAAAAAGTCCACCATTTCCTCCATTCCGGGCTACCAATCGTTGACGTTTTCCGGTAATTAATTGGTGAAAACTTTGGTCGTAAGCAGGTTACCGTCCATTAAAATCCCATTCATTCGACTGTTCCCAGAGGGGGAATGATCGCACATAGTTAGAGCCACGAAACGTGAAATTTGAAGCTTGGAACTTAAAACTTTCGATAATTCTTGGTAATAACTTAGGAACGTAGTTCTGCCGAGAGTTTCGTGTGGAACGTGCGGAACCTCTGGAAGAAAGAAACACGGAGAAGATCTGGGAAAATAAAAATACGGTGGAGGCCGACCATCCCAGGAATAGGAATAGGAAATAAGTTTAAGAATAAGCTGTTGTTTTCGAGTACTATCCTCGTTCTTATCTTTTATGCATTATCGTACCGTTTCCGTCGCAGCATATCCCCTGCTTACCCAGTCCCGTCGAACCGCCTTCGAGCCTCAAGTCGCTACTTCCGTATAACTATACATTTCCTATCCAATATTATGCTAATACCTACTGCTGAAATTTGCTACCTAATACCTGCCCCACAGCTGCAGCCAGCTTTGCACCAAATGTCGTGGAACTGAGGATACTTTTTTTCCCTCGTGCTTCCACCCTCGTTTTGTCTTATCTATTTTCCTTGTGTGAATGAAATCCTCGATGAATTGGTAGTTCAAAGAGAGTACTGTATAATTATCTTCCAAACGAGGAAATACCGTACGAGGATTCCGTACGGTGCACTTTTAATCACGGGTTAGCCTGATTCCGCTAAACGCATTGCAGGAGCTTACGGAACCACGAGTAAAAATAAGGGTTGAATGTCGCTGCGGGAAGCCGAGTCGAAACGACCGCGACGGTGGAACGTCGAAACTCAGAATGCGAAAAACGAGGGGAGGTATGAAAATTAAAGATTAAAAAGGAAATGGAACAATTGAGAATGGAGGCTGGGCTGCCCCTAACCCGGTTTCCACATAAGTATACCCACCATGTGCATTCATAACATGTACGGATGAGATCTTTTCTGCGCGGGGTTCGTAAAGCACAGGCTGTTTCTCTAAAAGTCGGGGTAAAAGGAACAATGAAAATACCCGGGGCCTCAATAATTGCACGTAAAAGTTTACTCCGTTAATATTTCACGCGTGGGATACCAAGCGTGCCTCTTTCACCGGGTACTGGATCGCGGTGTTGACTTAATAAATAAATTGCAACCAACAGGAGCCACCGCGCCCTCGTACCGGCAGGAAGCTAGGTTTTATTTTAGACATTTTTTTTTTTTTTCGTTAAGCTCGAAAACGGTTGCTTTTTCCGGAAAACAGTTTTTATAATTCATATCGTGTTCACAGTAGGTGGGTATGTTGCGACACGGTGAACCCATTTTTTTTTAAACCGCTTAAATTTTTGCGCAACGAGCCGAACGTTGCCGAATCGCTTTACCGCCAGATTTTTCTTAAAATTATTAATCAGAGCCGACAGAATCCCCCAATTTCCCCGAGTTGCAAAAGCTCTGAATATTTTATTATTCATTCCGGAGTAAAAACAAATTGCTTAAGCTCCTCCTCGGAGCAACAAGTATAAACAAGTCTGTGACTGACATTTAATATTCAACGGATATTTGAGACCATCAACGACCGTGGAGATTCGGGGAAATGGAATTTTCGGGCAACAGATGAAAGAAAAAGGAAAGTAAAGCGTATTCGATGCCCTCGTATGTTTCGGATTCAAAGATTCACGCAGATTCAAAGGGAATATTGAAAAGTATAAAGTGCCATTGTGAGTGGAGTATGGCGATGACTACGGGTACATAGTGCCTGTCAATTCATTGTATGGGGGGGCCATAGGGAGAAGGAAGTGAGTTTGAATTTGAGAGAAGAGGGTTCAGGCGGGGTGGGTTATGTGCATGTGGCAAGGGAAGAGAATCCTTCTTCGCTCCCGTAGCAAACAAATTCATATTTCAACGAAATAGCGAGGATCTTGGTTGGTTGGAGGTTTTCGTCGAAGGCGAATTTTCTAGACGGAAATAAAAGTGAAATACGTGAATTTGCTTTCGGTGCCTGAAAATCGCGAGAACCAACGGAGCGTGGAGAGAAGCGAAAAGCGATAAAAAGAAAAAGGAAACGAGAAAATAATGGAAAATAAAAGAGCAGAATAAGAATGTGGGAGAGAATAGAACCCGGGAGAAACGAAGAAAAAAATAAAATCATACGTGAATAAGAAAATCGCGTAATTTATTGGCATTAAAAAATTTCAACGATCAACCCCTAACTCATTCTACTTGCCACAGGGCGCACCCCTCTTACGTGACAATGCCGAGGGGAGAATATTTTTTCCCTTTTCCACCCGGGATGCGGTATCTGGTAATTGGGGAACAAAAATACCTCGACCGCACGTCACGGGATTTTACGGCGATACCTCCGGGCTAGGAGGTAATTGTCGTTATCAAACTCGTCACTGCTAAGTACGAAATCGTGTCATTTTCACCGTGCGGTATCAAGTTTTGGTAATTCATTGTCGTTCCTCCTGGTTTAAACCGAAAGTTATCTCACTATCGCTAATTCGTCGCAGTGTTCAACGACGACAAACAACTTGCCTTCCCTCGACGGAAATTTGACAGACTCAGATAAATCGAGAGAACAAAGACTTTCCATAGCGTTTTCATTTTCAATATTTCAAATTCCCGAGGCAAGGCGAGTCTATTCCTTCTCAAATGTAATGAATTTCGGTCGTAAAAAACCGAGACCACAAAAAAAAAAAAAAATTGGAAAACAAGAGTACGAAATACCCGAAGTTTGGAATAAAACATCAACGAGTATACCCGTGGCAAAAGATGTCTAAAATTGAATAGCAGGAGCTGCCTTCGGTTAAGCACACCAGTTTTTATAGTCGAGTCGTTGATTGGGGTACGCGAAACGACCGTTTCTGTAATCGTTGTAAAGGTTAATTTGTGAAATGGTTCGTCCCGGCAATAATCGTTGCTGGTAGAAGTTAAAAACTGGTGTCAGAGAAATTCCGAGTTGAACGTTTAGGTATAGAGGAGTTGCGGACACGTTACATGGAAGACTTTTTACAACTCTGGATTTGTCATTTTTGTGCAGCTTGAACGAAACTTGAAATTTACTAGATAAATCTGAGTATGTAGGGGAGAGTCGGCTATATCGTACCACTTTGGACTTTGGAATTTTTTAAATTTTATTTTCAATTTGAATATCATGGACATATTTTTTTTTGTACTCTACATTCATTTATGATTCACCAGAAAAATCGTCGTTCTTTCAGTTTAATAGTAAAGGTATCAAAACAATTTTTTTCTAAACCTCTGCAAACGGTACGATTTAGCCAACCAGTAGGGTAAATCGTACCACCGGTTAGGTAAATCGTACCACTCTTAAAAGAAGAGGAAATAGGCATATTACTGGTAACACATATCACTTGATTTTATAAAACTTTGGAATATTAGACAATCCAATATGCTGTACTGGCAGAAAAACATTTTCGATACAATTATAATGTGTAATATTGTGTATGACCTATTTCAATATCATTTTTAAACAAAAAACACGACTTGTAGGTAATTAATGTATCGTAAGTATTTCGTATCAATGTTGGTCACCGCAACTGCCATTATTTGCGAAAAAAAGTGAAATTTTATTTTGGTTCCGGACTTACACCCAGGGCAGGTACAGTACGTACCCAGGTACGATTTAACCGACCAGCATCGGTACGATTTAGCCGACTACGCGTTATTTTACAAAAATATCTCGCATTTTGCTCATAGTGACCATAACCCAAATGTCAACGCGGCAAAATAATCAGGAAGGATCACACTTTTAATGCATCATTACTGAAAAGAGTTACGTGGGTCCTCACAAACACAATAGCCTTAGGGTTGACTGTCGAAAACCATATTGAATACTAGTGAAATAGATAATTGCGCGTATCTTTTCGCCGATCGCGTCCAGTCGCGTCTAACTCCATTTTCGCGTTTCTCGACCGTAAAACTTTGATATTATGCCACCAGATCGCGAATTTTTCAACGGGTATTCGCGATCTCGAAGTGGTACGATTTACCTGGTGGTACGATATAGCCGACTCTCCCCTACGTCAGGCACAGGTGCACCGACGAATCGTACAAAGATGGCGTTTATGATTCCTCCGCAAGGAAACGACGTACCCACCGATACAGGAACAGATAAAGATCGGAATCCGAGTTCGACATGCCGGCAGACAGCCACGATCGCCTTCAGTATTTTTACCTTCTCCCAATCTCTTCCACGTGATCAACGATTGAGTCTATGGACAGGATTTGATTTTTCAAGTTCTGACGAAGTTCCGCCGCAGAGCTTTCGGGTGGTTAATTATAAAATGGGCGGCGATGATGAAACCCCGTTTCCCAGTACTCTGAAATTGTCTTTTTCATTTTTGAAGAGGTAATTGTGGCAAAAATTTCGCTTCATCACGGGACAACTGTGATAACTGTGTTTGTCGGTAAAATAATTTATTGCGTGACACGCGTCGTGCTGGTTCGCGCAGCGTGCGGGTTCAAATACTCTGTCATTTTCGTTCGGAAACGGTTCAATATCGCAGAATACGTTTTTAATAAAATTTCATAAACGCAGTCGAGGCAGATTTATATGATATCTGATAATACGAAATTTCGCAAGTTCGAAAATTGCTGCACACGCGAAAATTCGAACGATAACCGATAGCGAGCGGATGGGTATTCGAGACACTGTTCAAACAGAGCAAGCTCATATACGAGTGGGCGTCAAGACCGGTGCGTGCGGCAAATACGCGTCAGAGGATAGACAATCGAAACAAAGACCCTTTAATCTAATATTTACGCGAACGGCTATCACAATAACGGAGATTGACAGACTCTCCTTGCAGAGAAGGAGACCTGATTTATACGGACACGTATTTAGGCAGTGGACGCCCCCCCTTCATTTCAGCCCTGGACACTGACTGAGTATTCGAATTCATACCTCATCCCATCAACAGAAAACCCTTTCTGTTTGGACAGCATGGATTGGAATAAGCTGTCCCATCAACTCGTGAATGAGTATATTGGTTCCTCGTGTGCCAACCCTGAATAACGAACTGAATCAATCAATGTTTTCTCTGTTTAGAAATAGACCCCGAGTACCCCGTTTTGTTATCCCCGTGATTAGATTTCCGGGAATTCTTCATAAAAAATATACGACGATAAACACAAAAGCGTCGTGTCACAGTCGAGTCGAGGCGTATTCGAGGAAATGTTTGATCTGTAAATTTTCTGAAACTGGTTTGAAAAACAGAAAACAAATAATTTCCGATCATACCGTCACCAGAAAACGTCTCTTCTTCTGGAAAAACAAGAAGTCGTCTGTCTTCTCCATGTTTGTTACACTTTTCTTACCACATATCCATACAGGGATGTAGGAAAAATGTCTTCTGACTACTACCAAGAATCGCCCTAATAGGACATAGGTAGTTGTGGAAAAGATTGAGCATCGTATAAGGGATGCACCTGGTGCTGCGGCACGTGTCTGACGTGTTTTCATTCGAACAATCGACTTGATTTCGTCATTGGACTAATCAGTCATATCCTCTCGTTCCCGCATACCGTCAAACAAAAAGAAAAAACTACGATTCTCCGCACATCTTCAAGATGCGGCCGTCAAGTTTCCTCCGGGCGAGCTATAATATAGTTGAATATAACTTTGAATCGCTTGTATATTATAACCTAGCCGCAAAAGATATATTGCGCTTCCCCTGCACCTACTCGCCACCCACGACGACAGATAAACTTTACAACACTTTTCCTCACTTTTACTCGGTACTAGACGCAGCCAACATGATTCGTGACGCTGTAAAGATTGTCGTAAACGATGACCGGGGGCTGTAATATACTGTATACAGTAAATAATTGATGACGCGTAGAAACGTGCCGATATCTTGAGCAGTGGTACACCGTTGTTTTCCGGATCCTTATTTTCCGAGGGACAACCAGCGGCGTGAAAAAAAAGCCGTTGTCAATATATGGATGTAGGTGCATGTTAGTCGAGTACGAAGTTAAACAAAGGGGTCCGCGTACCAGGATCAAGAATTTCTAGATGGCAAACAATTTCATAGAGTTTTCTCTCCTCACTTTCTTACCCCAATGCTCCGGTCTAGGTGTATTCACTCCTCCGCTATTACTTCTGTTTGTTCAGCCACGGGCGCTCGAGTGCCATAAGCCGGAGGACGACCGATAGTCGCTAGCTTACCGAGTCCCGTATAAGAAGAAGACTGCCATAAAAGTTGAACTGCAATATCCTTGTTCAATGACGATTCTAACGTGGCTGAACCGACGACGATAACAAATTTTAACGTCGATGAAAATGGAAATAAACCAACCCCCGTCAAATGATACCCGCGCGAAAACTTGTCTGCTACACTCATGGGTAAAAATGTCGAATCCTGGTAGCGTCGCACCTTTGGCGACCTCGGAGTCTTCACACATAAAACACGGTATGGAAGAGGCGGAGCTCTTCCAGAACCAGTTCGACCGAGGAATGAATATTTAATGCTTTACATGTAGCTGCATGCTTTTGGCTCGGGTAGCGAAAATGTTGGATTCGTATTCGTGACCGAGCGGATATTAAGAACGGTGTTTTGTCTAACGAGAATAGTTTGAATTTCATTAAAGGTCCCCAGCGGCAAAAGTAACCGGTGCAGTAATTGTTCCGATTGTGGTAAAAGCTCGAGCAGCCACTACAGCATGGTATACGGGCATGGAGAAGGACACGAGCAATGAGTATACCACAGTACCCGTAGCACTAATAGAAGTAGCGTTTGTACATTAGCAAGAAACAATCGCATTGTTTCTTGCTTACAATGCGACATACACCGGGAAGAGGGTATTAGAGCATAGATTTTTCGCAGTAAAAAATAGACCATTTGTTCGAGCCAAACCCAACCGCTAACTTCGAGTTAGTTTCGTTCCGCAGAAAAGAACAGTTGTCGAAATTCATGATCTAAAAACACTCACCTCCGCACAGAAGGAAGAAAGAAAACGACGTTAATTACACATACGTGAAAAAATACGTGAAGTAAAAGGAAGGCAAACAAAAGTAGTGGTCATTTTTTTTACTTTTTACATTTCACGGTCACGGTACACTGTGCACGTTTTAGCCCGATCACGTTTGGAATTTGAACTCTGTGGTCTGCAGCTGACTGCACCCGTGTGAGTTGTGCGGTACCGTGTATTGCGTAACCCGTGTAAGCAGTCAAAATACCAAAACGGTGATGGAAACACTGGACGCAAATTAAAACCCCCATGCAGAATAGGAGCGTTGGTCAAAGGTACAGTGTGAGTGCTTTTTGCAATTGCGTACTCACCCAGGGGAGCTGAAAAATGTCTGGCTATTTTCACGAATCGCTGATTTCGCATTACGTTTATTAAAATCTACAATCATTTCGAGATAGTCGTCAAACAACGAGAATGGTTACCCTCGGGATCACCGGACGCATACGACCTCCCCCCCCCCCTCGTCTCGCTTCTCTCGTATTGAGATTGAAATCCAATTAACAAGGGTATTTAGATATTTCGGTCACAGCCCGGTGGGCGAGGAGATGTCAACCAGCTGTCAAGGCGTTTGAAATTTAATTTCGCTGCACGAGAGACGGGCGTCGTCGGTCGTCGTCGTCGGAGAATGTGGTCGACTGAGTCAGTACGCCTGGTGAAAAATGTTCTAACGAATACGGGACGAATTATTCACCCATGGCTTTCGGGTACGTGCGGAGATGGGATTTCATTCGACAGGAACACTCACGTGTCTCGAAAATCACGCTCCTGCTCCAGAATGTGAGAATTCGAAAAATGTTATCAGAGTCAGAGGAGGAGCGACGATGTGAATTTTAACGAGATTCTAATTATACTGGCTCCGCACTGGTTCGAATCAAACCGTCGCGTTTCTCTCCGGGACGGGCTGCCAATTATAAGTCAAACGGCAAAGGGCAATTTTTGTAATCCCCAATAAGAACGAGTCTCGCCCAACCCTAATTGCGAGAATATAATTTTTCATCATATTTTATTACAGCTCGTCGATTCCGGACCACCCGCTGCCCCCATCCGTTGCAACTCTTGGAGTGGCTGTCAAAACCGTCGACAAGTCGACGTATAGCCTGTATGTCAGGGATTTAATTAAAAACGAACGGGACGTTGGAGTCACGATCTAATTTTTACAGGTACCAAAGATCGTAGCCAGATCGAGAACCATTTTCCACTCTGAAGAGGGGAAAAAAAAAGAAGAATTACCGTGAAAAAAAATAGTGGTTTAAACGTGTCCGAAAAAAAAGCTCAGCTTTTCTCGCCTCCAAGAGGAGCGTCGGGCCAGAAAAGTGGGAGGAAGCGGAAAGATAAAAGAAGCGCAAACGACGAGGCATCGCATCGGGTCACCGCGAACCTTTTATTAAAGCTCTTTTCATTTCGCTCGTGCTCAGTCAGTAAAGTACGTTTCTATCCAATCATAGTGGATATAGGTATACCTCCCGTGCACCTAAGATTTCGTGTCCCGCGCCTCATATTGGCCCAACCACTAGACCATCCGCGGTCTCGATATTGGCGTAGACTGTAGACTGTAGACTGTAGACTGTAGAGTGCTCACTCGCCTAGTTTATAAAATACACCCACGTATATTAGATACTGCTGCGACAGCTTGAAAAAGTATACTTTTTACGCTATCAAAATACCTATTTGAATTCAATTCAATAGCGTAATGGTGGAGGTTTCATCAAGCACTCTCTTTCACTGGTATAAAAAAACTAATTGGAGCAACGAATGATTCGACCCAACGAAGAGCAGGTATGTGCATCAATAAAAACTTAGCTTATTAACGATGACTGACAGATGTCTGAAGCAATTTCACAATACGTCAAGGCCAATCGGCTGCCTGTACGAGTTTGAAGTTAATTAATTTGTTCCAGTTTCTGTACGACATTCGTTAAGAATTTATTCCCTGCCAATGCCCACGTGCCAGATTCTGTTTGTCGAGGCCTTCAAAGCATGATATTCGGTGCTTTCGTTTTTGAATTCTCAAAAGCGAAACTTGTCGCGAAATTCTTAACCAAATGGAGAAATGAGCGTAAGCTCACTGAAAGCGAGTCTTTACACGGCCAAACAGATTTCAATATAAACTGGAAGAGTATTACATCTAGAACGAGGTAAAAGTGACAGCAATTTGTACAGAGACATGTGCTCCACGAGTCGGTTGGCTTCAACAAACCGCGAAGTTCTAACAGAAATATTTCTGCTTTGCGAAAGTGGTCCGTGACGTATGGCGGAATTGAAATTTAATGAAAATTTCCACATTCTCTCCCCCTCCCCCTCCTCCCGCACACGTACTTCTTTTCGCTATTCCACAAAGGCATGTTACATATATACTACAGAGATATAAATCAGCAGCGAAGTGACACAAATTGTGTTTCTAAGGATTCTGACCCGATTCGAATGACGAAGAGGTTCTTTCAAGGAAATATCCAAAAGTTCATCGACGAAGCTCCGAAGTAAAGAATCAAACTCAACCAGTTTATCGTTCGGCCGTCAATTTCTCAGAGCTTTAACGATCGATAAAACAATTTACCAACGAAACGCTTGTATTGTTATGACGTAATTACGTCGCGACGGTCAGTAAATACAACGCGTGTCTGCATTAGCATCCGTGCTATAGCTGTCTCAGATACCGAACGATTTCTGATCAAATATTAAACACGGTACATATCAACGCGGCATATCGTTACTTCAGCAAATACCAATGTGTGCATGTAAGTGTATGGGCAAGATATCTTTCATACTTGTATCTACTCATTCGTTTGCGATACGATAGTGACTGCAGCCAATCCTTGCTTATACCTCGCCACCGCAAACCGCCACCGCAAACCGATACTTAAAAAAATTATCACGGTTTTGAAAACAAACGAAAATTAATCGAGGTCTTCGTCGTAATAAATTCCGTGAATTGTTACGGAATTACGTACCATAGGAATAGCGAAGTAACTAATAATTTTAGCACGTCGTATATCATCGGCACAGATGCCAGTCCTTCGTTTCACGTCTCACGAATGTGAGTATGATAAAAAGAAAGAAAGTAAAAAAAAAAAAAAAACGACATGTGAACAGACCCTAAGGTGTTCATACCGCAACTACTTTATTGCTCATCTTGTTAGAATGACTCCGATTAAAGAGGATTATATGAACCAGCATTGAGTTTATGAATGCAGGTCATGATCAGATCTTCAAATTTGGTTGATGTTTGATCGTGGGCGTGATCTGGCCCATCGGGACCAGGGTTTATAGCCTCGGAGGCTCAGAAAGGGTATCGGGAGCGTATCGAGTTTAGCATACATAGAGGGTGTTAATCGTGACGCAATTTCTCCTCCAACGTCAACGAGGAGTCAACGAGGTTACCTACCTGGTGCAGACGAGCACCAGGCGCACCCGGTCCTTTTGAGAAGAATCTCCTCCTCCTCCTCCTCCTCCTCCTCTTCCTCTTCCTCCTCTTTCTCGTCGTGTGGGTGCGCGGCAAGCCTCGCTGACCGGAGTCCGGCCTCATGTATAACTAATGTTGCCCCGAGGCGAAAATGCGCAGTGGTTCCCAACAACGAAGGGTTCACAAATTCATGTCAAAAGTAATTCTTTGCTCCCGACGATATCCGCTGATCGGAAAATGAGCCGGAATTCCACCACTCTTCAACATTTCGAAGACTTCCGTGGGGCTTAAGAGACTTAGAAGAGATTCCATGAGACTTCATGAGACTTCACGAGACTTGGAAATATTTGGAGATAATTCACAGGGTTTTAAAATACTTCATGGGATTTCATGGGTCTTGACACGCCATTGTAAACCGCTCTTCGAGAGTGATTAGTCCCTTGATAGATGCTAATTCTTGCATTTACCAACAATGTTAAGACTGGGAAGCCGTTCATTATGATAGATTAGCATCATGGCGATTGAAAGAAACTTTAATTTGGGGTAATTCTTGGCGCGATGACCCGATAACACCGTTGGTTTATTTGTTGATTAGCACGATTGTCGGATGTGGATTTTGATCGGCGAGACCATTTGGCCTTCGACCAGGTTTGACCACTGTTGGGGGTGCGGGTTAAAAGAAAGAAATACCAGGTGGCCTGTGATTATGGATTTGGTTGAGAGTTGAAACGATAACGTATTTTGTGGTGTAAGTTGATTTACAAGACATCGTTTAGCATGCATGGCTATATGCTCGTGAGAATTGAAAAACAAAACAAAACGGTCTCGTGCTCCGTAGCCACGAAGCTTCATTGATTCTCTTTGCACCTGCTCGTCGGGTGATAATTTGTACCTACACGAATACTTTCCATCGGGTTAAAAATTACGCCGCGAAGGAGGACAAACAAAAAGTGTTAAACACGGAAACTTCGAACAAGATTTATGCGTCTTTAACATTACGTAGAAATTACCCGTGTCGACAAAACCATAGGTACTCTCTTCTCCTACGTTATAGCGAGATACGTCTCTGAAGCATCCAGGGTATATTTTTTGACGTCAACATTTTCTGTTTTTTTTTTTTTTTTTTTTATCAAGAGTTAAGACGTCGTGTCGTCGTTTTACGATTCGGTGTTTCAAACATTTCAGACCTTCTCTCTTTTATAGCAACAAAAATGGCAAGAAGCTCTTGTAATATAGAGGGTAAAATCAAGCGGCAAGACAGGTACGCCAAATGCGGGATGAAATTATTGTTCTACAGAATTAAAACGACACTGGGCTGACTTGGTAATTAATTAATTAAACTCTCTAATTAATCATTTTCAGTTTCGGTTAGGCATCAGGCCTCCTTGTCGCAAAGGGAATTTCCGTTCACCACGATTTTACCGTCGAGCTTATGCCACGTTACACCGCTGTAGAGAATAGCGTGTATCAAATGCGTTACGCACAAGGTACAACCCCTCTAATTTTTTGCTATCATCCACCCCCAAAGCCATGGTCTCGGAGCAACGGTGTAAGTTCTGCCTTCAATCTCCCTTTCCCCCTTTCCAAACGAAAAAAAAACCGCGAGTAAAACATCCGACTGCACGCCATGATGCGAAAGGTGGTTCGTTGCATTGTTATTTTATCATCGTCCATTAATACACGCTAGAGTAGCCTATGATACCGCAACACACTACACGACTCATACCTCGCGTGTCCGAAAGAATTATAATAGTGTTTTCTCTCTCCCGTGTTAATTCTCCTCAACACAGTATCCGCATCTCGCCTTGGATATCTACTTTCGATTCGCTATCGACTATCAATAACTGTAGTAACTATATTTCGAGGATATCGCGCCCCGATGGGGTTGTAAGGGTCGTTCCGACCCGGGATAAAAGTGTTTTACGGATCTGGTCGACGACCGGGTGTGGTAGGCGCCCGAAGTAGTCTAGACTTGGAGAAGCGTCGCGCTTCTGCTCTCCTGTGTGAAAAGTGGCGTCGGCGTACGTACCCGACTTCTAATTATGCGTCGTTAATTTGACGTTGCTCGGCAAAATTTGCATCGCAAACAGCTCGTTAATCATTCAGGGTCGATAATCGCAGCCTTGTAGGAAAGCCTAGGCGACGACTATGAGCTGGTACTTCAAACGCGATACACTTTTATCATTTTCAAGTGTAAGTGAATACATTTCGTCTCAAGTTACACCCGTATAAATCATTCGTCAGGATTTATCGTTGTAACTAATTTTATACCGGTATATGCAAAATAGTTCTTTAACAAATTTTTAACCCCAGCTGATTCCATATTCAGGTTTTTAACGATTGTATATCTACATCCAAGACCCGTGACTGTTGCAACGTTATATATCATGGTGGCCACTTTTTTTCGGGAAAAAAATTCCCTGACTTTTCCCTGACTTTCCCTGACTGGTTGATCAATTTTCCCTGACCGAAATTCTAATATTGTGTCAACTAGTGCTACAAGATAATACCCCTAATTGCTTGATTTCATTTCGATGCAAATTGATTAGGAAATCCAACAATGTTCGGAAAAATTATATCGCGTGTCTAATGACATGAGGACGTAAGCGCCATTATACGACGTTTTGCTGTTTATAATGGCATAAAGTCGTATAATTTTTTTTTTCACGCCAATCGCTCTGAAAACGTTCCAAACCTATAGATCAATTGAAATTACGAGATCGAAAAATGTAAGTGCAAAAGGTCGTAAGTTGGGCGCTTACGACCTTCTGCAGTTACCTATGAATATTTTTATCGAAATTTTCGAAACGACGTCGATTTCGATTTTTCTTTGCGTTTCACGAGTTTTTACGGCTATTTGAAAAAATCGTGAAAAAAAAATTTGAAAAAAATTGGCGCTTACGACCTTCTGCAGTTACCTATGAATATTTTTTATCGAAATTTTCGAAACGACGTCGATTTCGATTTTTCTTTGCGTTTCACGAGTTTTTACGGCTGTTTGAAAAAATCGTGAAAAAAAAAATAAAAAAAAATTGGCGCTTACGACCTTCTGCAGTTACGTACGAATATTTTTTATCGAAATTTTCGAAAGGACGTCGATTTCGATTTTTCTTTGCGTTTCACGAGTTTTTACGGCTATTTGAAAAAATCGTGAAAAAAAAATGAAAAAAAATTGGCGCTTACGACCTTCTGCAGTTACGTACGAATATTTTTTATCGAAATTTTCTAAACGACGTCGATTTCGATTTTTCTTTGCATTTCACGAGTTTTGACAGCTATTTGAAAAAAACGTGAAAAAAATTTTTTTTTTTAATTGGCGCTTACGACCTTCTGTTTTTATTTTGTTTTTTAATCTTCCTTAAAAATTGTAATGAAAGAACGACGTATCCGCCCAACTTACGACCTTTTGCACTTACATTTTTCGAACTCGTAATTTCAATTCATCGATACGTTTTGACCGTTTTCGGAGCGAATGACGTGAAAAAAAAAATTATACGACCTTTTGCCACCAAAATCGCGTTTTTGGCGCTTACGACCTTATGCCATTAGTCACGCGATATGACATTTTTTAAATTTCTTGCCAAATCATTTACGACACGTTAGCAATTTCTTTTACTTTTTCCCTGACCAAGTTTGAAATTCCCTGACATTTCCCTGATTCCCTGACCAATTTTTGTTTTCCCTGACATTTCCCGGTTTTCCCGGTTTTCCCTGACCGTGGCCACCATGTATATATATATATATTTTTTCAAATCCATTCTCACGGAATTATCGCATCGATCAAATGCATTGAACGAAGTCACGCAGGCATAAAATACCCCGGGGTTTGATATTTTTGCATCATTCAGGTAAATTGACCGTTCGTGATCAATATCGTTTCGTATCCAGCCTTCGTCGTTAATTAGATCCGTTTCACCTGATCAAAGCACGGAAACCAATGTCGCTGAACATTTAAAGCTCACTTGTCCGATCTAATTAAACCCATTTTTGTTTATTTTTTGTTATTGTCGATGTCATTCCTTGTTTTCCATTCAAATTCATATCGCAAATGTAATTTGCTTCAGAGCCACGAGCTACGCGTAACTATAATGCACGCGTGTATATTATTACCTCTCCGTTCTATTTCTGAAGTTGAATAAAAAAGGGCGAGAGCTAAGGTCGACTTGCATATCTAGAAGCAAACGTTCGACGCCGCCAGAGCCCTGAATTATAGCCTAAACTGACTCTATAAATATTTGGACCTGCCATAGTAGTAAGAGATGAGATACTACGGGCGGCCAGTCAGCCGGCAAGGGCTAAGGGTCGCTGCACCCATCTCACGCCCTTAATTAAGCCGTCAGATCCAAAGGCCCCACGAAAATCCTCGTAAGCGTTGAACTGTGGCTGAACAAGACCTCGGAGGATGTAGACAATATAATACTAACACGTGTACGTAACACATTGAGACGTTAAAACGTCCGTATCAGCATAAATTTCTGATCGAAACGCGTCCACGCGAGGATAATGATTGCTTAGCCCTCCGCGTGGGCGTGGATGACGGCTTTGCCTGCTATTCGCGTATACGATCACAAAAGACGAATCAAGTCTCTTTCAACGATGAATGTGGTTCTGGATCCATTTCAATATTTCTTCAAATCGATTACAGAATGAATAATATCGCAAGTTCGCGACTAACCCTCTCGATATTTGGATATAATCCACCCACCCGATTCGGTTGTGAGAGGAACGGTAACCCCCCAAGATTATTATTCCCTTCGGGGTCGCGAGGCCTCTGATGAGTGATCGGGGTCGAAAAGCATCAGAAGCTCGATAAATAACCTCTTAGATTTGATCAAACAGAAAGGGGTTGCACCGCAGAGGATATCCTATGGCGATATCCTCACTCGAGGATCGGGACACACCGCATTTTGTTCGATGGTTGTAGACCATAGTGTATGAAGAAGTTTAACGCTTTTGTACAACTCCATCATTTTCAACCGTGCACTCTTCAACGTCGGGGGTGTTAATGACGCTTGAGAACTGTTGCACCGCAGTTCATCCATCACCATAGAATAGCGGGTTCTGGTGTCTCGTACACCTCCGGTGTATGCACAATGGCGTTTTGTGCTCGCCCATCGTGGCCCGTCCAAACTAAGTCGTAAATCTATTAGTGAAGATGATGTGTTACTTTCGAGTGATATACACACGATCTTGTTAGCAAAGAAGAGTAGCTGATGAACACGATTTTTCATCATTGGCTCAAATTTCTTCACGGAATGTTTCACGAAGTCGTCTCGTTTCGTCTTGTCACCTGTCACAGTTCGCGGTTCTATATTCAATGAAGTAATTTTTCTCTCTCATTTCAATTCTCACGTTCAAATATTCTCTACAAATATTTGAATACCATTTTTACGAGCTTACCCTGCGTGAACTTGCCACGACTTGTATTAAATTTAGTCATAAATTGTGAGTACGTGACACGAATAAATAAAACGGCGAGACTGTTTTTGAAAATCTTTCGTTTGCGATTTGACGAAAATGCGAAATCAATGTTTCATACGCAACGTGAAGGATCAATCTAATCCTGAAGGTTTGAAGGAATGGTATAGAAAAATATTCACCAGCACCATCGAGAGAATTGATAACCGATATTACTGGTAATTGAAAGGTTCAACGTAGTGCACATATAGCTAACGATTTGTTTGCAAATGGAATAAAATTTATTTCTTGGAACCAGTTACCGTAGGCATGTAGCACGTTGCAATAAATCAATGCGATTGCACAAATGCACTACAATCATACTCGATACGTCGAAACTACTTTCATTTTCATTTTCATCGCATCAATTATTTAACATCGTTTCGTACAAACGACATTGGCGTGGGTGCGAAAATCGGCTGGAACTGGTTTGTTTTGTGCTTCCGAATATAATTCGTACATTGGCAGTCGGTTGACAGTAGCGCCTGCCTAACGAGTTCACTTGACTAATAGCCATCGCCCATTCTCTCCATCCCGCATTAAAAGCGATAATTTTCATTAATGCTCGACTACGCGGAAATCTCGCTGTCTCGTGAATCGCAGACTATTAATTGGCTCGTATCTGCACCCTGGCGATGCTCCAGCGAATTGTCAACGCAGCCTGCTGTGTTAACAATCGAAATTGTGGTTCGAAATCAACAGTTATATATGCATAATCAGACGGAGTCGCGATCTCAACTATGATTGCTTTACTCGAATTTACCCTGATTATCAAAGAGCTCTAATATTGTATATACCTGCTCTAATTTCCAACGAAATAATAGGCCAAAATTTAATTATCTCCCGATACAGCTTTTGCAAATGATAATTAAATTCATTTGCAGTTCGATTTAATTGATACTTAGCGATTACATAATCGAATTAAGCGTCGAAATGTTGTCAGTGATTCTCCGAATTGGTCATTTTCTAGGTAACGATGCGTTTCGAAATTTAATGAAATTTTTTGAATGTACTTGTTTCTCTATCGTCGTCTCGGTGTAATCTTGTCGAATCTCTATCGTCGCATAGAAAAAAGATTCAGAAAGGAAAAAGAAAATGAGAGAAATGTTCCCTAAGCGTGTTTGACATCGCGTAAGTCAACCGTCTTGTCGTCAAGTATATTCGAATAGTTTGTCTTTTTATCACCTTGTGTCACGAGATTGAAACGTAGACTTGAAAGGGCAAAAGCGAGAAGAGAGTTTCGTGTCTTGTCGCAGGTTTAGAAACGCCATGTACAAATCATGGAGGGGGACGTATCAAGAGACTCGGTAGAGTCTCGAGCCAAGTACATTTAAAAAAAATTTTTTACGCGCGAGAGACTCAACGGCTCTATATACCCGAGCGAACTCTGTTTCGGCCGAACGACAAATTTTATAAGTCGTGTTTATTCCGTCTTCGTGACAAATATCGCTTTTCGCATGGAAGGTTTCAAATCAGGAGTCGAAAATCTCTCATTTAAGCCCAATTTGAGCGTAATCAGTTAACTGAGAGCTTAGATATGATTAATTATAGATTTCTGATAGCCCGTTTTAGCCCGATTCATCGCCAATTTCATTTCCTCCTCCGAACGAGATTTGCAAATTCTGAATATATAATACTATAGAAAGTCGTTCGAAGTCACTCGAGTAATAGGGAAGTTACATGGTACCGGAATACCACAGAATTTCCGATCTATCTAGCATAAATCATACGAACAGACGAAACCACATTGTCTATGGCCGTCAGGTTAGCCGTCATTGGCCGTCGTTCCACGTCGGCTGCTAGAGGCTTACAAGTTAGCCGTAGTTCTATGTCAGCTGCTAGATCGAATGAGGTTAGGTTAAGAAAAAGTCTTCGTTTATAAATATTCCCGCTTGACGTATGACGAAGTAACGATATTTATAATCGAAATAAGACAAAAAAAACAATGATGAATGTATTATGATTCTCTACTGCGGTCGATTGGTGGTTTCTAAAAGAATGTGAAAAAGTCCATCGGAATTTGGTATTCTAGAAATGTATCTCATCGTATCAACGGTGTTTGAGCTGGCTTTCCGTTCAAAGCCGCCCTCTGATTGGTACATGCAAACAGACGAAACAACATTGTCTATGGCCGTAAAGTTACCGACCGTGTTGTCGTTCCATGTCGGCTGCTAGTGCGGCTACTAGATTGAGTGAGGACGTGAGGTTAGGTTCTGCCAGGATGACGGAGCCGTCAACAAGAGTTTCTATTATGATTTATGAATTCGCGTGTATTAATAAATTATTGTTACCGCTGGACATATGATAATGTGACGTTATTTACGACTTATTTATGATGGGATAAGAAACAATGAAATTTATGATTCTCCACTGAATCGAATATATGATTTCTACGAGAATGAGATAAGTCATTGAAATTTGGGAATACATAACCTATGGGATTGATCGTGCTACATCGTAATTCACATCGTAATTGAATTGAAATAATACTCTAAGATGTTGAACGTTCGCATCGTGCTTCGTCTTGTGTAAAAATATTAATTCGGGGGCGATTTATTGATATTCGACGAGTCCTAAGGAATAACCGGAATAACAGACGTATATCTCGGCGGACAGTCTAGAGCAGACGTAACTCGGAATACGCTTCGAGGCGATTATAGAGCTCCGTACACATTTCCTACCCGGTTTCAGGAGTTACGTTTTGGTTCTAAACTGCCCACCGAACACGTCTGTTTCCGCAGAAGTTATTGATATGAGCAATCATTCAATTTTTTTGGTTATATTTTCCCACGCCTAGTTCTAGCTCCACAGAGAAAACGTGTACGCTGCAGTATGCTCCGGAGGTTTTCTTCGATGACTTAGCTTTAAATTTTCACGTTGCGGAACAGCTCTTGGAGCACTCGAGTAACAAGACGTCAAATCATCGGATTCTGACGATAAGAATACCTTGATGGACCGGAGCGAACGGACGAATCTTACCATGCAATCTAATAACAGAAGTACTATCTCGGAAGACTTTATTGAGTGTTTATCGACAGTTATTAATTGATTTTGATATATTTCCATACTGTTATTATTTTTGTAGGAAATCATAAAAACGTTATACTGGAGCATGGCAGGATACGGATTTCCACTTATGCTGAAGTTCATTGTCGGACAATTTGGAAAGTATTCATCCGGCCAACGTATTCCCTTGAGGGGAGACTTCGCTGAAATTTTGTGAATTGCTATCAGATGTCAAATAAAAATTTTTTTCCAACAGTTCCTGAGTAATGGTAGTATAGACTGTGAAAAAAAATGTTCAGCCTTCTCCGATGAAGGTGTAAGCGCAAGAAACCTCGCGCAGAAGATTTTGCCCACCGCTGCCAAAATTCCTTGCTTCTACACTTTCACTGCAGGAGGGTTACAGTTTGTTTCCGCACCCTGCATACCGTATACAAAAGTACTGGACGGACTTTTTATATATACGTATATATTCAAAATTCAAATTCGCAAATTTAAAAATAATGACATGACAGCGGCAACTAGTTATAACCCTGCGTGCAAGTAACTCCACCAATGCCGGTCCCAAGTCCGGATGAGAAAAAAGGAGGGTTGCACGCAGGGTTACACGTTAGGAATATTCACCAATTTGTTAACTTCATTATATATCGGCTGCTTCATATGACAGCCAGTCGACAAACAATAACGTTTCATTCGAAGACTCTGATAATTGCATATTAGCGTTCCATATTCGTCTAATAGACTCTCAGAGTTTTATTGGATCTGTTTTCCATAGCGAAATACCTTCGTTCTATCTGAATAACAATCTTCACCTATACTTATTCGTTGGAGGACAATATCTTCTATGTCTTCTATGAATTATAGAAATCCGACCAAGCGAGCGTAGCGAGCGAGCACAAATATCAGATGGTTCAACGTAATTTTACAAAAAGGAGTGATATCCCCCAAAAAAGCACCTCTGGTGCAAAAACCTTCGCCAAGTACATTAAAATCTTCCTCCAAAAAATTGTCTTCCATAATAAGTCTTCCTCCAAAAAATAGTCTTCCACAAAAAGTCTTCCTCCAAAAATTCGACTACCACAAAAAGTCTTCCTTCACAAACATCTCTAAAAAACGATTGAAATCAGATGTAACTGCCAAGTACAACAGAAAACGAATGAAATCCTACTACATGGCGTTGTGCTCGTTCGCTCGCTGCGCTCGCTCACTCGATTGGTTTTTTAAATAATTTTTGACGTCATAAAAATTAGGAGCAAAAAGTGACCAACCGATAAAATTGTAGAAAAAAAATACGAACACATACATTTGTGAACAAAAATTGTAGAACAAAGTTTTGAAAATAAAAATTTGAAAAGAAAAATTTTAAACAAAATTTTGGGAGTGGTACTTGGCGGGCTTTTATAGCAATGTATTAGACTGGCACGTAAACATGTAACCTAATTTCACTTGCCCACACCTGGCCCGCAAAGTACCACGGACAAAATTTTGTTTAAAATTTTTCTTTTCAAATTTTTATTTTCAAAACTTTGTTCTACAATTTTTGTTCACAAATGTATGTGTTCGTATTTTTTTTTCTACAATTTTATCGGTTGGTCACTTTTTGCTCCTAATTTATGACGTCAAAAATTATTTAAAAAACCAATCGAGTGAGCGAGCGCAGCGAGCGAACGAGCACAACATGGTAGGATTTCATTCGTTTTCTGTTGTTACGTGCTCGTTGCTTAGGAAAAAAGCGGTAGGCAAGGTTCGCGTAAACCAAACCGTAATTCTTGGACATGAACAAAAAGCGCAGCACCTTTTAATTTACACGTTTCACCGCTTCGTACGTAACTTGTGGCACACCTAGGTATAGGTACGCACCCACGCAACGCAACCGACGACGCATTCCTCTATTCCACAACGATAAAGCCGTAAGCTTCGCGTCGGGTGAACCCAAGGGCAAAATGAACAAGAATAAAAACGCGACTCATCTTGATACAGGAAATTTATTGTGACAACCAAAGAGAAGATGAGATATCTATACATATACCTGCACGACTGCTGCGTGTCAGTCTAATTTTTTTCAAACCGTTCCTTTTTCATCCACAGCTGCAGAGTTTCGTTCTTGTTTATCACGAATGAATTCATTTTTTCATACTACTTGCAATCTTGATAATCTTATTTATTCGTTTTGAAAACTAGAGTGGAAAATTTATCAAACTTTATTGACTATGAATCATTTATCACGAATTACGGTGTCATAAACACATTTTCATCTTGAATCAACGTATATAATAAATGAGCCTTGATTATAGCGTTAATAAATAGGCTATTAAAATCTTCTTTCTCGCAGTTTTCCCTTGTTAGAAATTATTCAATCTACATTCCTCTCGTACTTTACATTAGTTGATGACGTAGTTGAAAGCTTTATCAATTCATCCAGATTGAATCTTGCGAACAATACTCGTTTAGCCTGTGATTTCAAATTGCCATTTAACGATCAGTTAAGAAGCTATAGACTAGAAAAAGCTTTTTTGTCTATATAAAAGAGTTTATCAACGACCGAGATTCTCTTATTTTCTCATCGTAATGGTTCGACGCCACTTTCTCTCCCCTCTCCGATTCAGGGGGCATTAAAGTGCAGAAGCACTCTGATTTGAGTCAACATAAAAAAAAAAAAAAAAAAAAAATCGCTCAAACTTTTTCACCCCACCTCGCCTCCGTATGCAAATAAGTTAATTTTCATCTCGTAGTCGTTGTTCAGCCCGCTTGTGTAAGAGAGGTGCGTTTGATTATCCCCGTTACACGTTACATGAATTCAGAATATAGTTTCTAACGAGTATAGAACAATAGCTGAGCCTACTAGCAGGGATCAAGCGTGGGCGTACTGTCCACAAGATTTCCTACCGTCTTGAATACATTTCTAACGTGTCTTCATTATAGCAGTGGTCCACTGCAGCTACCGAGATGCTGCGAAGAGATTGAACGTGAACGTGTCAGGTTTTTCTTACGGAAGAATATAAAAGATCGATATTTTCAAAGGAATTAAAAAAATAAGACAACTACGTGACTTTGGACGAAACGAAAGTGTGACTTGCGGTACTTTAGAACACATCTTATCGTTGGGTGTGGACGAAAAAAAAAAAAAAAGAAAATTTCTAGACTTTCTGAAATAATATTTTCATTCATGAAGCCAGGAGTCCACGGGGCGAGAAGAAAAGCAGTCCTTTGTTATCGCCCTCTTCACAGACTCCGACTCGAGGTGCTTCTCTCGTTGTACGGTGAGTATGTGAGGCACCTCGGACTCCTCGTCGTCGGAGGAGGATACAGTGTTAGCTTCTATAGTTAGAAAATGTTCATCTCCGACCATTTGGCCTCGCTCCCGAAACTCATAAAAATATGAGCCGTCAAAACACTGGCGTAACTCCTTCGCCTTCTGAACTAGGCTGTCGCTTTGGCACGGCACCCAGTGAAAATATACAAGCTGTCTAATAAAGTGTCTAATAGGACCAACGGACGAATAGAAGAACTCTGCGAGTGTTTGACAAAAAAAGCAATGATAACAATATCAGCCACCCCTAGCTGGAGAAATCAATAAAATCTGATAAACGAGGTAAATTTTAATCACAGTCGAAGGTTTTACACCGTCGCGCTAATAACTGAGAACTAATTAGCGATATTCAGTAGCTAATTGCGGTTGTATCGAGTCGGGTGCAGAGTAAACGGCGAATATCGGCGCCCTTTTCGAACGCGTATAATAACAGGTAAGGATCGTGAACGGATCGCACGATGTAAATTATTCCGCAATTAACGGTAATTAATGGTTACGTTCAGCGGCAGGGTCGTTAGTCCCGACTAGGTGACAGTGCTGGTTGGGCTAAGGTATTACTGGAGAAATACTCTCGGTGACGGGGTCTCGGTCTGCACCTTTCGCCGACGCGACGTACCGGCCCGATCTCTTCTCTCTTCGGTATTATATACAACCAGACGTAGGATAAGTAACGACCGCCGGATCGTCTTCGAGTCCATCGCGTACGTTGATTAATGACAAATAATGGTATCGCGGGGCAAACATGCGGGGCCTGATAAGGCCCAGGTTTTCGATACGTCGTTCACAGTCTGGCGGAATTCATTCATCACTCTTTTTATTGACACAGATTCTCTTGTATTTACATAACCTTTTTTTTCCCATTAAAAAAGGGGCTAATCTACTTTCGCTGAGGTCGGATGAGAGTCATAATTGATCACCCCGTTGCGTAAGAAAGTAGCAGTCAACACGTACGTTTTAAAATGTTTCTCTTCTGTATTCAAAACGATTTTTTTTTTCAACCTTTTTCTTTTGGAAAACGGGAATGGGAATGGGAATGAGTTTTGAATTGAAGAAGGTGCGGAGAGAGATCGTGCGTGAAGAAACGGCGAGCGTGTGACACAGAGACAGATTGAAAAATGGAGTTTCGTCGGTCTCGAGAAAATAGATAACATTACTTACGCCATCATGCTCGGAAGCAATCGGACAATGGCGGAGACGTAAAATCCACGACCGAGGGGCGAATATATTGACAAATTCACCCGAATCGATTATTTTTTCAATTATCCATTCACAAAAAAGCGGAAATTATTGTTCTTAGACAATCCCAAACAATTCAAACACCATTTTTCGTCTCAATCGTGGAATTTTAGGTGTCAAAAAACGTTTGGTAATTCACTTTGAGAGACTTTTTATGCAGTATATGTTCTGAAAAATAAAAAATCCTATTCAACAACGCGAATTATGTGGCGAATTTCACAACAATTTCTCATTTTTCCTCCTCACCTCAAAAGATGGGGAGTAGTTCGGTTCGTTTTACCTCGTGGTCGCACCCCTAGCTCGTGTGGTTGCACTTTGATATATAAATGTACCATCGTGCGTGCAGCTAAGCGACGTGGGTACTCTTGTCGGTGGTGCGTGGGAGTAGAAGCTCGGTTACGATACGATGAGGGTTCGAAGCCGAGGGTAGCGAGGGGCTATTTCAGATCAATGCCAGTCAGACTGGCGAAGCCTTGCAAGCCATGAAGAACCGAACCTTTGCCTACCTTTTCTTCCCCTGCATAGGTCTATACACGGCTATTATCCTACACCACTATACATCTGAAGAACCGCGAGCCGCACGAGCCACGAGTAAATGAAGCTAGAAGACGTGGCACACACTTGAGGGTGAAAGACACAAGAATTAGAAGAAAAGCACCGGTGGGCTTCTCGCTGGCTTAACGTTAAACAAACCCGATTACCTTCAAGATATCTCGAGGTTAACGAAGTTTGACCGTAAAGAAGGATGGGAGAGAATATTTTTACCGAGAATTTATAAACATGGAAATTTTTTGGAGGGTTGTTTCAGGGTGAGAGAGAGAGAGACGGAAAATTTTCATCTAGGCGCGTAACTACCTTCCATGCAGACAATGACGGCGTATGATAATGATAATTATTTCGATTAACGATACGATAATCATACGAACGGTCGTATGAATTATCATTCAAATATTAATTACTAAAGGCAAACTCATTTCGCGAACACTCTACGAATTATATAAACAATTAATTATTCTATATCCACTTTTAGCAACAAAAAACCCCTATTTTTGTTTTCCTCCATTCAATTAACGGACTTATGCTTTGTCTAACACACATTCATCTGGCGATAGACATTTTATTTCCTGCGCTAGATGTCAAAATTAATCACGTGTTTGTCGCTCTACACTATCTCCTCTTGGGGGTTATTTGCACGTTTTTGGTACGCAGTTATAAGCTCTAGTCGTTTCACAGTCGGCTTATCGAAGCTGCAATGTTGCGGAGCTATATTTTAGATTACAACAGGATAATGAAGAACCCTCTAGCCCACGCATTATTCTAACGACTCTGCCACTCTGAAAGCCCCCTCCGTTCGCCCCGTGATGAAGAATTGTTGAATTCTTTCGCGAAGTATGCCTTTTTTTCAGGACTGTCTAACATTGTAAGGTATTATATTAAAAATGTGGTAGCGATTGGGGTGTTTGTTCTATTTGGTAAATTGGAACGGACGGTAACCCTTTTGCCGCCTTGGGACGGAACTCGAGGTCTGGACGGTCGGTCAACACCGTTGGGAATACAGAAGCGAAGAGAGGAGGAGCGGAGAACGAGGTTGAGGATTAGTGCAAATCCCCACTTCTACCGACTTTCGAGTCCTACGTAGTTCGAGTGGCGTCTGAGCGAGCGGAGCGCCGAGGACGAGGCTCCGAACTTGGTCCGACTCCGGCCCTTGTCTTCTCTCCTCCGACTGACTGACGCTCAGCTTCAAGTGGAGCCACTTTAAAACTCCGCCTAATCTCGGAAACTAACCCCTATCTCGAACAGCCACCCAATAGCTTTACCTCCGCTCGCGCTCGGCTCCCTTTCCATTTTTCGCTTCGTCTTTACTCTCTCTTGCTCCGCGTTATGTTAATAGCTCTGATAAAAAGATTAGAAAGATTACGAGTCGAATTAGGTCTCCAAGGTTTCAACGTCTTACGGCTCCCTTGCTCGGACGGGATAAAAGGGTTGGAGGACGATATCGACTCGCCCATTTTGTCGAACGAGCTCAAATTACTCACGAAAGCAGCCTCCGTAAGAAACTGTGCGGAGCGAATCGAAGAAACGTCGAGACTCGAGCAGATTTATCCTTACTCTTCTGATTCTGTATGTGTACTGAAATCGTGAGGTTCTCTTAACTGTGCTTTACTTACGAAACTTTTTACCCATTTATGTGTCACGACTCTGATTCCTGACCCTTTGTGTATGTACGGACTCCGATTGTTCTAGCTAGTATCTTTAACACATAACAAAACAGGACTACATTTCTCGTCGCAATATACCAGACTCCGAAGTGGATTATCTGAAGCAGGCCATCATTCGTTGTGAAACACAACCCGGTTTGGCAAAGAAACTATCCGGTACGCGCGGACACATTGATAGGTTGAATCGAACTCGAGTAGAATATTTCAGGGACTTTTTTTTCACTCTCCAGTTACCAATCTTTTAGGTCTCGTCGATTTTCGCGGATTGAAGAAGAAGAGAACGCACAGAAAGTAAAAGAAGAAGAAAAACTAGTAGCTCTGAGATATGGTACGAGAAACGCTGGAGGGTATATCGTCCACGGGGGGAAAGTGAATGAAAATTTATGGTTTGAGAATCAATAATAAATTTCTAGCAAATGGGACGTTAGGTCAATAAGTAGAAAATATAAGGCAATTACTTAGCTGTCTGCGATAACGCGTATCCATACAGAGAAGTCTATAACGCTCTTCGGGTTCGATCGAAAGAATAGTTTTGCCCCTTGGTATAGGCGAGCTGAGGGGGAACGATTAATTTAACAAAGATGTGAGCTGCACCCGAACTGGCTTCTTTAAAACAACCAACACTCTATGAATGACTATATTTTACCTACTCCGTGGCAGCTTGTACGATTCATCGATTAATAACATCGAAACGTTTCGACGTACGCTGGGAGATTTATAAAGGACTGAAGAATTACGAGTTCGGCCCCAGGCTCAATTTAAGACACGAATTTTCTCATAGGTCTAACAATAAGTCAGAGTTAGGGGTCGCTGATTATGAGCCATATTTAGTTCCAGTCGAACCTGTTTGTGGCAGGACTGCATTTGATTATGTCGATCCTCTTTTTAGAAACCGGCCCATGGTCGATGACAAATCTTCGCAATTCCGTCACTCGCAAATTGGAAATATTTCATTGAAAGAGAGAAAAAAAAAAAGATACAGTTAATCAATTTCTGGGATCAGAGAGTATATAATTTGAATAATCGGGAATGCGAGATGAGGGTATACTCGAAATAAATTGCTCGTCGGATGCGTCATTTGGTATCATGAATGAGAGTAAAGTGTGCGGTAAATCGGTGCATCGAGCTCACGGATAAGTCGAAACGTTAGCTAATTGTGAGCAAAAATCTTTCTCAACGGGACGTCGTCCGTCCCGCTGACTTTGGCCTCGTAATTCATACCAGAGACGTTAATTGCCGCGTTTTCCTCCTCCACTTCCACTTCCACTTCTACCTCCTACTCGCCCACATACTCGAGTAATTATTATCTGGCCCAGAGGGAGACCCTTGCGCCAGAGTAGTCTGGATCTAAACAAAAGATAGTGGTTAAAGAATTGTTCACTCTAAAATCCCTCGTGAGAAACTACGGCACGCTTGTGTAAACCAATGTTTTACAATCTTACCCTCTAGAGACCTGAATGGATCATGAAAGAAAAAACAGCCCAGTTTCTATAAGCTGTCTGATACTCCCCAGTTTAGGGTAGTGGACTAATTATTCCGTCTGTGATGACGATATATTCAATTTGGGTTCGAGGAAATTTCATGAAATTATTAACCCGGCGCTAATCCTTTCGGAATAGTGGTCATCGTCAAATCGGCTAAATTCTGGAGTTTCTCTCAGTGGTTTCTGATCAGAAGAGTCAATATCTGGTTTAAAATTCACTGTCCAACCCAGGAACAACAATTCTCATGAAAACACTGCGTCAAATTTTGAAATTCGGACCTCATAATCGGATTCATAGTAAAAATCGTACGACATTTCGACCTTTTGCCAATTCATATGTCCAAAATGATACAAATTTTTATAGAAATCATCTTTGACCAGATTCGACTGTGTTCTAGATACAATGACTTTTAACGATTTCTTGTTGATTTCTTGTGACTCTTCGGTGACTTCCTTAGTGAATAGCCTATTTCTTCTCTGATTGTGAGTGAAATGAAAGCTGCATGTGCATAATTGAATATGACGATCATGTTATGTGGACGTTTCACAATTTCGTGTTAGCGTGACGATGTGCTCTCCGTTTTCATCGATTCGGAATGAACGACTATAGTAACGCCTTGCGAGCCATTAGTGTCTCTCGGTTTGCCACAAGCCGACCCTGAGCCTAGATTAAACACAGAGTATTGCGAACCGCGTGTGATTCGAGCTGCTTTAGCGGTTTTGAATATATTATTCTGTTACTCAACATGTTCACCTGTTTTTCGCGTGAGGAAATACGTGGTTCCCAGTAAATTGTAATATATAGTAGTAGTATACGTCCTCGAATTGGGTCGCCTGATCGATATGATATTGACAAAAAATATGATACCGAGGACGCCATCTGATTCGCGCGTTCATTCCAGTCAATAAAACGAAGTTTATAGTTGGGGCTTGACGAATGCGGTAAAAAGCTGACCGAGCGAACGGCGTCTGTCCGATGGGCAATCAATTGCTCGACTAGTAAACCTTATCATATCTCTCTGGCTGATAGCCTCGAACAATACACTCCGTAACAACGTCACAACACGCCTTGCTTCACCGGTTCTTCCAAAAAACATTCGAGACAGCAGTAAAGAAAAAATTACGCCAGATCGGGTTGTGTCCATGATCCTAATTTCGCAACAACTGTAGTTCAGAGAACGAATAAACCGTATAATTTCTCTTCACATTACTTTTTCGACTCGACTTTCTTCCGACGTGAGAAATAACAGCATCTATGTTTGTACAAGGAGTTACCAAAGACCGTGTGGCAATGCATACAAAGCAGTATCCAGTGGATCTACGTACTCTCTATATCAAGGGTATAAACTCGGTACATATACACACGAAGCCAGAAATATCAGAGCGCGATATCTGCTCGGTACAAGACTCTCCGTAAATCATCCATCGCTTTAGAAAGTAGTCCGTTATAAAGTGCCGGTAAATAATAGGCTAGGTTATCCAGGGTCGGGTTGGGCTGGCCTGGCTCTACCCCAGCTATGCCCCCAGCCTCTGACAGAGTCCCGCGGTTCTGGACCGTGGTTTCAACCGCGATGATGCCACGGTGTTCGGGCAGGTGTGTCCCGCCGATATGCGGGTACGGGTATCCAGCATCCAGCATAGCCACATCACGGAATGGGCAACGCGCGCTAGCACGAAACTAACCTTCTGACCCGAACGGTCAACGCGGTTTCCGGCCCACCGCGACTATCTCCTCTTCGGTAAATCTGAGCTGGTAGCTGAACTAAGAAGTTTTTTTTTTTTTTTATTTTCAATTCATCCTTTCGAAGCAACAGTCTGCCGCGAGTCGCCTCTCAGAATGCTATTTAATTTATCCCTTCACGTCGTAGGTTTGAGGAGCGTAAAAAATTCCTGACAATGTGAGATTCGCGACGTCATTGCCACCGCGTGGGACGAGGCGCGTGAAAGTGCGTACGCACTTCTGGCAATAGTAGTTGATCATGCTTGTGTTACGTAGGAGCAGGTATCACGCTTTTGTACTCTACCACACGCTAGGCTCGGCCGAGCCCCCATGCTAAATAAATTGATTCCCATACCAGAGACTGAGGTCGGTCCTGGGTCAAAGCCTTTTGTAAATTGCTATTAATATGTCTCCGCTTCAATTATTATCGAGGAATTGAGCAATTAGACCTCTATTATAAGTTATAATTGACTCGATCCCGCAACGTAACGTAACGCTACGCAACAGGGTCAGATTTTAAACGGCGAGACCGTGGGCTGAAAAATTCAACCCCGCTTACTTCCATTATCAATTCGGTTTGAAATTCGACGTAGCCATTAATCGCGGCGTATCATATTCCCCGGGATATGCGGGATGGGTAAAAGGTAACCTCGTCTACGCGAAGAGCGGCGGCGTGGGTGTGCTCGCCGACCCGGAACCCAAGGACTCGCCGAGTCTCGACGAATACTATGCATTCAGATCCTTTCTAAGTATAACCGTTCGTCTTCATATCGTTAATGGTTTATATAACCGCGATATCCAGGTTTTTATCTCCCAACGAAGAAGCGCGTCAGAGCTATACGTGGGTTTGCGGTTCCGAATTGCGTGGGACGGCGAATAGTCGGTGGTCAGTGCGGTCCGTCCGTACATTACTTCATACGATACAACACAGGGTTGAGGTTTTTTTTTTTTTTTGTTTTTTTGTTAAACATCTGAAAATTTCTACGCTGACCTACGGTCGCCCGACCCGATTTCGATGATGGAGTCTTCGACGAGAGCCGATGCAATATTTGCATTTGCAACGGTTGCATTCGGCTAATGGCAAATCCGCGTCTGCTGACAGAGTGAAGGACATTCGATGAATTGATTACATCCATTTACGAGTTTGGTTGGTAAAAACTCTGTTAATTCTATACAGTGCTTCACTATCCGGGGTAGGCTTTGGTTATTACTCTCCGCAAAGTTTTTAGACGTGTAATTACACACGGGTATATGCTACAAGCGGAACCCTGAGAGTGAATTGATGCTGCGGTAATATTTTGAAGATTGCTGATGCACGGAGACGGAGAAGGGTCCGCAGGAGAGATTAAAGAAACAAATTGAACGTTTCGAAAGCTTTTAGGCCGGTAAATTGCCTCTGTAATAGAGACCCGCGGTAGAAATATCATCGCGATAATATCCGGCCGGTTGATTGATGTTTAATTTGCTACTTTTAAAAATAGCCGTGCGACCGTAATCCGGCGGTTCGGACATTAAACGATGTTCATACACGTAGGATGCAATAAATAACGGCTAAAAAACAATTAAATATCGTTAATATGTACAGTTTGAACAAAGATTTGGGGAATTTTCATTCAATATGAATAAATAGGGTGTCTACTTGAGTCAGGATCTAAAATTTCTCGAGAATTCCAGGATATTCCAGGGGAATTTTTTATATTCCCAGGTGTATCGAGATACGACTTTTATTATTATTTCTCAAAGTATACTGGACTAGTTTCTTTTTTTTTGGCACATAGCAAAATTCCCGGAGAATTGCAGGATATTCCAGGAGAAAAAAAAAAATCCCTGAGATTTGCAGGACTTCCAGGTTTTTCGAGGAGGTAGACACATTAAAAGTTTGAATGCCGCCAACGATTATTGGAAAAAGAAACGATATTACAGTAAATGAATCATATAGTGTAACGTACGAACGGAATTCCTCCGATGTATTCATCATTCACACCCCAATTCTCACGAGGAGTTTATTTCGAGTCAAAAACAGGAATGTTACTCGAGAGTTTAATCGGTAAATACAACGGTGGCAAAATGGAGCCGAGAAACTTTCAAACAGGTTGAAACAATTAAGAGTTTATAATTAATCAGTGCGTCAATCGCGGGTCGACAGGAAAATTTGTTCAACATGGTTATTCGCCGAAATTTTGTGTTAATTGAAAACTCTCGCGACCCGGCTTGTTCGCATAGTGGGATTCGTTCATTGTTACAAAATTAATCAACCATATCTGCTACCATGGGGTTAAACAAAAAGGGTGACTAAAAAATCTCCTGCCCACCGGATTCTCCGCGGATATAATTCCGAGCCTGTTATTAGGGGTCGTGATGGGAGAAGAAAAAAAAAGCTAATATTCGCTTACCACCGCAGCAAGAACTAAAAACGCTTCGAGCCTTTGCGGACTTACCTGAAACATGACAAAACAAAAGACGGACGTTATTTCTGATTTAAACCGAAAAAAATACGAGCTTGAAAAAAAAGTATAATAATGAAAAAATAAAAATAAATATAAAGCAGAGAAAACAAAGTAACTCGGGTCAGGCCCGGGGCTGCAACCCTCCGTCATCTATATACCTACTCCTATGTACATAACGACTTTAATAAAAACCGCATTACACGCGTCACGTGATTTTATACGTGTTTCGTTTCGTTCCTCGGCTGCTGTACCTACTACAAGGAAACACACGCGAACACAAAGACTGCAGTCTTCTAAATATAGTCAGAATCGCACAAATACCTACACGTTTCACCCTACATCACGCGCGTGATATCGGGTGGTTCGTTTCATTTGAATTTTGATTAGCCAAAAGAGGCGCCCAAAATTTCCACTTCGATTCCGATTAAATTTAAATAATTCACGGCGTAGATGTATCGCTGGGTGTACAGTAGCTCCGCGTCAAGGATCGGATTACAATCAGGCACACCATGCATACGTGATGTACTTTGACATGGATCAATAACTGGATAAATCTTCGCACATCCACCCGAAATAATTGAAATTTCGCCCAAGGAAATGGGCTTCGAATGAACTATGCATGTATATAAATTGCCTCCATTAAAATTTAAAACTACACCGCGAATATTAAATCAAAGCTCAAAATTCTACCCCAAAATTTCTAAACGGGTCAGGAGAAACGGAGAAGGTAGAGGGTAGAACTGTTTCGCATTGTTTAACGCGAGGAGGCTAAACACGCGGATGTGTAGATCCACTGTATAATATATGCACAATTGTGCCAAGCTCCCGGAACATCTTCCCTGGTAATATACATCTGGGAAAGGGAGAGGCGCTATGTATGACGCGCGAAGTTAGTAGCCAAGGCAATATAGTTGACACGGGGTCGTAAAGCGTTGGCAAGTTTCCGGAACGATATGAAGACCCCTGGTGACAGCCTCGCGTTTTCTTTAGAGTAAAACCGTTGCTTTCATCCACCTTTCCTAACCCCATTACCATTCCATATTTGGTCTACGAACTTGCATCGGAAAACTACCGAGAGCTTCTTCACGTTACAGTAATTTGAACGAATAGCTCGCTCCGTAATTGTTGGGATTTTAATTATTTTAATTGGTTTCCCTACCCTTTAATTTTTTTTCCCCTCTCTTTCTTCACCCAAGTACGTTTCACGGTACAGAGGCACTGAGACAATTAACAACAACAACAAAAAATTCTCAGAGCACAAGCAGCGCAGATTTAAACCGCGTGAGAGTCGCTCAAACTAGAGGGGTAAGTTTGGGGGGAAATTTGACGCCACTTTGCGTCGCGACGCCCTTTTCAAGGCTCGTAAAACCGAGTCGCAGAACGCAGACTACCTTCGAATTTAACACGGAAACTGAACTAAACACGCTGCGGTAGCAGAAACCGTATGCGACCACGAATTTACCTCTGAAAAATACCCTCCTCACAGGATCTCTTCAGTGTCTGTAAGTACAGAGTTTCAACGAGAGAGGAAGATAATTTTTGTTACAGCAGCCTCGTGTGTGGCTTCTATTTCGTTCCTTTTACGAGCCACGTTGTCAACATTTACAAGGACTTTCTTGGTACGGTATCACAAGGATGATATACGCGCAATTAAAGTCCTCGTATCTATCAATGTCGCGGAGACCATGCGTAGAGGTTGACTGTGCGGTGGGTCGGAGCCGAAGTAACTCTACAAACTTTTTAATCTGTGAAAACTTTCTTATACTTCTCTCCTGCTTTGTTTTTTCTTTTTTTTTTCTGTCTTCATGAGATAATTTACGCAGCGAGAAGAGCGAAAGATTATTAGCGTCTTGCAATATCGGTGCCCTGTCTGCTCTTCGAGGCAAGTGCAAACTCAAACATAATTAAAATCCTAATAATAAAAATCCCTAGAGGAAGAGCAATATAGTAGGAAACTGTGGTGGTAGGTGAACCTACCTAATACAGGACTAAATATTGGGTAACTTTGGATGAATGGGGCATAATGTGGACGGTTGTAGCCTGCAGGAATATAAGCGAGTGTGTATCCTCCGGGATGTAGTATAGTGAGGGAATATATAGAGGGCTGGAACCGGGCCAGAGCTCCCCAGTTTGCCCCCAGGCGTTCAGGTTTCCCGCGGGACACGAGGGACTCTTTATTTAATACCCCGAGGCTGGCGTTAAGGAATATCAGCCCTCGGAAGAATTGAATAGATACTTTTTAATGGTAACGCGTTTTACCCTCTCTCGAGTATCTCCAAGTGCACGGTTTAAATTTTACTTATATACTATAGGAGAGATAGCGCACTGTCGTAGAACTAGACAAATGCGAATTCGATGAGCCCCTCCGCGTCCCGTCCGCGTCGCGTCTTACGAACTGCCAATATAAAGTAAAGAAAAGAGAGTGGCAAAAAGTAAGAAACCGCCTGTAAGATATACTGACGTAACACTTCGTCCTGCTGACGGCTTCATTGGCGTCGTATATTTTCCGCTCTTCCACATACATATATATATATATAATATATATATTCTTCGTGGAATTCAATGAGGGAACGTAAAATTGATTTTTTTTCCCTTTCCTCCTTTCTTTTTTCTAAATTGGCACTTCTCGGTTTAATCACGCGTAACTTTCCGTAATGGCTCTCAGGGTGAAACGCGAAGAACGCGAATCGCGGGGTAGGAGGATAGGCAGAGGTAGGTATAACGCCTCTCGGTCTTACGCCTTATTAACGAGGTTAGGTCGCATTAAAACTTGGTCCTCCTATTCCCAACAACCCCTGGGTCCCAGGTCAGGTTGGCCCTTTGAGAAGCGAGATTCGCTTGCGAAACCATGCTGAGCTTTCCCGGTCGTTCAACATATACTTAGTGGGACGGTGTACTCTCTTCCTTTTGGTCATGACAATATCGCCTTAATTGCCCTATAATGCACTATAGTGCCCTTCACGTTGCCTAATTATATTAATAAATTGCCCCCCTCCTTCCTTCCCTCTTCCTGTAACTTGAACACCGAACGATATAACTTTGTCAAGTATGATATAACAAATTTGTCTTTAATCCGAAGAATGATAAATCAATTTCATGTCCCTGAAACCACCAAAATGAAATCTAATCGTAAATTCTTTACAGCAATTCTTCGAATATGATATGGTATATATTATTCTGAGAAAAAATAAATAAGTGTTGACTGTTTGCAATGGAATTGTGTGCGCAGAAAACCTTTCAAAGTCTCTTTGCCATGAAAGGTTTCATGTGCTTACGATTTCATCGCAGAATCTTGAAATCATTTTTTCCAAGACATATGTAGGTACTACTATTATTAAGAAATTGTGGCAAGGAATTATGAATTGCAACTCTTTTCAGCCATTTGAAAAACAAAAATAAAATTGAAAAGGGGTATATAATTCCCTCCCTTCAAGCTTGGCGAGTTCGCCTGGGATTTTTAAAGCTCATTTTTCGCATTTGTTTCTCATTTTCTTCGACGTGATATTTTAGTGTACATAATTTAGGATCGTAGGTGAAATATTCACAGACTTGACAGGTGCCACCGAGAATTACCTCGCTGGAATGAAAATTAAACTGTGTTTTTTACAGGCGCCTTGTCTAAGCGCGGTAATAACTCGGAGAGAAGGCTTTGTCTTTATTTTCTGGTTCTTAGCTACTATAAGGAAGTCTCGCAAATCGTGGGAAATATTGTGGTTTTAACCCATAAGAGCTTATGACTTGTGGGCAGGTGAACTTATCGAACAACGTTTCACACGACACATTTTTGCGATTTTTCCTTCTCCGATATTCGTCTTTTGAACTCGACTTCCGTACGATTTTATTTATTCATTCTCTCTCGAGTCAGCCATTTTTCAATCAATGATGTTTCAGCCACTTGGGACACGGAAGCTTCGTTTGATTCGAAAATTTGATTTTCCGTATAAAGAAGGATCGCTTCTGTTTGTAACATGATCCGGCCAGAACTGATCGAAACGTCGATTTAAATCAACAAATTGGACAAAATCTGAGGAGCTTTTATTCCTTCCACCAGAAAAGGTCACCATTCTCTCACGGAGGGTCGCTTGCATATTGGATAAAAATACCCTCTTTCGCTTAACGTACGTGGGAGTATCAAGATTCAGTCAAAAGATCAAAAGACGTTGTTTCCCATAGTGTAAGAGTTTTCCAAGAATTTGGTCCAAATTTTCAATGGTTTTTTTTTTTTTTTTGTAAAATGGAACACAAGTCTTTTGTACTCATTTTGGGGAAACAAACGAAAAGCGATGGAAAGAGAGGGGAAAAATGCTGCGAAATTTCTGACACGGGGGCGACGTCGTTCTATTACCAAAGGAAGTAGAAAAATGTGAGCGAACCCTCAAGGCTCCATATACGTCATAATTACGTGGCTGTTTTCGTTGGGGGTTACTCTCAACCCCGACTTCCAACCCCACGTGGCTACCGCCATCCCCGAGAAGTTACGCATAATTAGTATTTATGCTCGAAGCTGCCTTGGCCAGTGATTTGTGGCTATATTCCAGTTAATGAGACGCACGTGGCTGTTAATTAACGAAAAACCGTAGAGTAGATCGGAGACCTGAGTTACAAAAACTGTTGTCTAGTTTACATCGTTCAACTATACCAACACGTGCGTCGTTTCATTCTCCCAGCATGGTTAAATGAATGAAAATAAATGAAGGCGGAAGATTTTTTTCTCGCTTTCCTCTTTAAGCTAAAGACCGGAGGCTCTTGACACGTTATTAAGTATTTTCGAGTCCGTTTTAGGAGTTATCACAGATTGTAGTCGTGATTGCATTCAGGAATTTAGCGTATGTAATAAATTGTTTACTGATGCTTTGAGTCTGGAATATTTCCCAAGTATTCCTTTGTTGCTGATTTAGCTCTTATTAAGGCGACCTATAGTCGAGCAGCAGCTCGGTGAAGCTCATCAAAGGTGATCCTTCAAGGATGCTTACGCTGCTCTACCCCCCCGCATCGACTTCGGAGGTGCCCCCAAGCACCAGAACTACTTATAACTTCGCATCGCGCGTCACTGGGCAGCTGTACCTACTGATGCAAGTTCTTAGGTTCACTCGACTTACCCTTACTCAATATCGTACACGTGGCGTGCGGCGGATCAACAATCTGTTCAACGATCTTCATCCCGAAGTCGAGGACCGACAGAAATTTGATGAGGATCGAAAATATCCAGTGCAGTACCTTCATTGTGGTGAATAAAATGAAATCCTGAAGTAAGTGGGTCGTTCTAAATTTGGAACGGATCACTAAACTGTGTTATAAATATTCTTGAATTTATAATTTATAGTTTCAATATATATAATATCGAGTTTATACGGAGTGAAATATTTTAGAGGTGTTGTTAAAAGTTTAATGGTACAATTGAGAGGTATATGCATATGCACGAGCGGCGGATCGGTTGAAATGAATAAACGAGCAATATGTTTCATTTTTATAGTCTGGAATTCGTAGGATAGTTATTTCAGATGCGTTTTAGTTCGCGAACTCCCCGAAGTAATTAGTCCGAATGACAAACGCTGCATTTCGGATTGCCAATTTCACTTTGTATCCCACCAAGTGCAAATAGATGCGTTTTCGCTTTAGTGGTTTACGCGATTCTATATATAGTCAAATTCTAGCCTGTAAAAACTTTTCGGCAATCTACCAAAGCGAGGTGAATCGCTATAAAATACTGTTTCACAGCTCTACAATTACAAGTACGAAAAAAAATATATATAATTGTACGTAAAAACTATTATGCCAAAAGTTAGCAGTGTGAAAACAAAAAAATTACCAGTAATTTTAGAGATAGGCTTGCGAGTACGAGTCGTTAAAAGTTATAGTCACGTGGACAAAAAACTGTTTCGCATTATCGAGCCGAACAAAAGCCTTGCCGGGAACTACTTTAGACTCAAGTATATACCAGTGGGTTGAAATTCTTAGGTGAACTTGTTAACTAGTAAATAAATCGCAACCCGGGCATGAGTAAAGGGAAATTACTCGGCTTGGTATTTTGTGCAAACCCTGCAACATTTACTTGGTTGCGATTACGTGCTTCCGCGGAGCTGTTTCCTCTCTTTGCCCATAAATGTGTTTTTGTATTTTCTTTTACTTTAGAACGTTTACGTGGTACCAGTAACCTCTTTAACATGCATGTAAGAGCGTTGCCGAGAACCGTCTACTTTCGAGCCACTTTTTCATCGTCACATTTGCAGTTTACTTATACCGAGATACAGCTGAACGTGTATTTCCACCTTACGAACACTTGACGATCTGGAAGAATTTCAGATCTTACCCTCTCATCGGTGTATTTTGAGTAGCAGGAACTGTATTTGGCCTATTTTTTTTTTTTTTCTTTCATCATACGTTTCCGCTTTCTCAGAGTAATGGAATTTATTATTTTTTTGAAAACTTGTCCCTTCAGAAAATACAATTCCCTTCATTTTCCTCCTTCTTTTCCGCAACGTCTCTCCATTCTCTTTTATTTTCTAGGGGCTGGGCACCCCTTCTCAGGCATCCCCCGTTGCAGGGAGAAACGAGCGCCTCGCAGCAAATTGATATTAAATGCCGAGGTTGGCCACCTTGTATATTTCTTTATTAAGTCCACACAATGGACCGACGCCGCGCCTCTATCCCATCCTCGACCTTACCCTCGACGTCGTTGAATTTGCCGTTATCCAGGGCGGTGACCCCGTCGGTACAATTGATTCGGTGGTCACCCCGTGGCTACCCCGTGGTCACCCCATAGTCACGTACTCGCGGTCGACGCGATAACCCGGTGTTTACGAGGTATCAAATGCACCATCGTTTCCACCTTGGTTCTTTGCCTCTATATACGTGGTCGCGGGAGTTAACGTTCAAACTTCTTCCATTACGTCCTCGCAAATTCTGCCCACTGTATGGTCTAAACCAACAATAACCAGCTCCGCAGAGTTTACACAGGGTCTCGTGCCTTTCATCACCTCGGATCTTGTCTTTGCCATGAGATTTAGGGATAAAACACCCCTCCTCGTTCGGTCGGAGTGTTAGCCTTTACGATCGTTTGATTTTACCCGTATAGAAAAGGAAACAGAGATTTCCGTTTATCCTTCAAAATTTCACTCTCACGTATGATTGCGTTCGATTTAGCTACCTATATCATTCTCTTCTCGACTGGGAATTGAAAACCAACTGTGGTGCACGAAGCAGAGATGTGATATTCTGAAGAAATATACGATTTCAGAAGTTCTAGCAAATACTATAAAAGCACTGTATCAAAATTGTATGTTGATTGAAAGTTCTCTCCACATCTCTTGACTGCAGGTAGCCAATTAGTCTGGTCCATTTCAACCGGACATCAAGCACTATGACAGCGCTGATAATTATTCAAAAAAAGTTTTCTCGCGTCATAATACCCGCCCACTATCAACTCGATCAACATCCAGCCATTCGAAAACTACTTTCTGTAAGAGCGTCATTTCCCAATGACGGAATTCATTACATTCACTCCAATCGAATACCCGGCGCAGTATCCTATTGAGCTTTACCGAGAATTCCGCTAATCCATCTCGATTCAAACTCGAATCCAAGCTCAACTTCAAAGAGCCTCTCCCCAGCCCTTAGCCTAAGTAGTAGACCTATCCGATTCAGAGGCACAGGATGTTACATAATCGTTGGAAAATATCATCTAGTTCAGGACCCATTGACGAAGACGTTGGTGTGTTCTGGGTTTCAACAGACGTTCGAGTGTGCGACACGGTTGTCCTTAATTGAGAAATCCGAGTTTCCACGAGAACGCCGAAGACAAAGGTATGGGCAGAGTTAATTTTCTCTCGAGTTAATTACTCGCCTAGCTGAAGCTAGAGCGACTCTGTTTCTGTTCAGTTTGCGGGAAGAGTTTGTAATTAGAAGGTACCACCAGCGATTGATTCGTTTCCAAGGTTCAGGCTCGAGGGGTTGAGCTCATCGGTATGTGTATCATCCCGTGGGAGTAAGTTACCCCATGTGGAGTGGAAAATGATGAAAGCATCAAAGACCAAAAGACTAGAGCCAATTTCCATCGGAATTATTATCTCCAAGAGTATGCATGACTCGTCTGCAATACCGCAAGGCGAACGAGGCGCAGCTAGCAGACGAAGCCTTATGTATCAAAGCCCGGAAGTCGAGAGGGCAGGGGGTTACTTCCGGGGCGTCCACCCCGCTTCCGGATAACGTGGAGGGAAAAACTTTTGTTCCCGGAGATAGGACCGCCGATCGCGTAACTACCACCGCCTCAATTCCCTTATCCACATTGTTAGTCGCTGGTACGTGAAATCTATAGCGAACAAGAATCCGAGAATCTGATGGAAAACTCTCGCGTTCTTTTTTTTTTTCTATTATCGATTTTTACTGTACCTTTTTCTTCTATCCTGTATATGAGGTCATTTCGCTCGCGGTAAACATTTTCTATCAGTAGAGCTGTCACCCAGATTGGAAAACCATTGAACACGGGAAACGATAAAACGGAGAGACAATTTGTCGCGCGGAAATATGTTCCACAAATATTAGAATCCTACATTGTTAGACAATCAATAAAATTCTTGGGTGTCACGCATTGAGAAAAGTTCATTTTTCTCAGGGTAAATTTTTTCTTATCTTCCCACTGTCAAAAGCTGGAGAAAGTTATTGACTTCCCACCACGAGAACTAAGATCTGGATTACAAGACACGAAGGTCATTTTTCAACTACATAGTAATTTGTTCGAATCCGGAGAAGAGAGAGATTTGAAGAAAAAAAAAACCAGTCGTAAAATAGAAAAAGTCAGGTCAAAGAAGAAGATGAAGAGGAGTTCGCCAGTTCGCCAGTTCTTCTTTCACGATTCAGTTCTAAAGAAGTAGACACGGTAAGATTTGATTTAGTGACTTCCTATCACTTTTTTTTTGCCCAGGGCCGTCTTTTCGACGACTATGCGATGCCTCTAGGGCCTCGGAGAAACAAGGATGCAGACGTACCCGGAGACGGTCTGGATATTGTTCTTTCTGATATAAACAAAAGTATAAAAAGAAACTCGTCGAGGAAATAAAGTGGGGTAGAAAAACTTTTTGAAAGTTAGAAGACCCAATAAAACAATTGGATTCCGCACGACTGCCAGACCAACTGCTGCATCGTGCGGACTGGATTGTTTTCGCTACTGTTAAAATATATTGCTTTTTCTCTTTATTATTCACAAGAAGAAACAGCCAAGTCTATTGGGAACATTCATATCATCACCTCAGATTGGAGTTTCCGGTAAAAAAAAAAAAAAAAACTCGAGAGTCGTTTCCGTCAAAAAATGTCAACCACATCGCAACGCTTGCGCGTCTGTTACGAGCTAAATGCTCCAACGACTTAGAGCGAAAAGCTCGTTCGAAAGCTTTTAGGTGGGTAGGAATCGATACAATTAAAGTTACTAGGGGGGATAAATGTACCCAGGAGACGAAACGACGGTAAGGAGTCTTCGGCACCACTCTGACTAGCCTTACCGAACCTCAACCAAGCTGGTTCCTGATTGAAAAGCACATTCTTCTACCTTTTTCAAACCCTCCGGATTACGCTCGGTGCTCACCAGCGGAGAAGCATTTTCTATCCGAGATACATGGCGCCGGAGATCCACAGACGCTTTTTACTCCGAATTCATCACTGGAACTTACAGCTCGGTCAAACGAGAGTAAGAAATAAAATCCACTAGATAATTAGGGATCATGTACCCACTTTATTCTCCGAACTATAAAAACTCAGCGTATAGATCCCGATCGCAAGTGGAATTCGCTTTTCGTCTGGTCGAGGTAATCGGATAACCGCTTTTACAGAGGCATCGTTGATTGCGATACATCGAGATCGAGATAAGCCACGATGCACAGGGTGGGTCGATGCCACAACGAATTACCAATAACATCACAATGCTCCGATGGCGATACCCGTGATGTTTATTCATGCTGTGCCCGTACGACTTTCTCTCTCCGCGTCAATATTCCGACGAAATCGAATCGACCGGTGTTTCTTAGCCGCGCCGGGAGATCAAGCTCGAGATCAATATACTTTGAAGATAAGACGTCGGAGACGAGATTTGCCAAGTCAGGCCTATCGCCGGCCCGGAGGTTTTATCCGGACCAAACCTGACCTCGAAAACTTTTCTATCCGCTCTGTATGTATTACCAAAGGCTAGAAATCGGGGTGTTGGCTCTGACCACAATCCACGGAAACTGCTCGATTCCAACGGCCACCATCAGCCCCGTGTTTGTAGTCGCCGAAAGGAGGCCAGGAACAGCTAAGCCCCTTCCTACAGCTGGTCGCCCTGACCGACTAGGATTAAGGGCAAACTTTGATTGAAATATGTTCGCCTCTGTTTGCACGAAGCTGGGTGAACGGATTACTCGCAAACCCGATAACGGCGAGAGAACAGGTCGTAAATCTGAGTCATTCACGATGCGAACACGTTTCTTGAAATTCTGATACGCGGTGACGTTTACCTTTTTCTTTTTCAAGTTATTTTACGCCACGTATCAAAAGAGATTTCGTCGGAAATGCAACGAGAGCATCGGGAAAAAAAACGAAACTCTCATATCGGTTCCATTCCAGCCCCACAGTAGCCTAAACTCTGAGGAAGTTATGATAACGGGTCACGAATTTCCCATAGCTCTCATCCTTCGTTGGAGAAGGGTTGATACCACTCTAGCCAGGGTCCTGCAGGAGGCGAACAAATTACCGAAGGAAACTCATCAAGGGAACCCGTCTGACACTCGGACCCCACGAACTGTCATCGGAATTCTACTGGGATCCGGAAAAGTTTTCGTCTGTTTCGGATATTCTACCCGCGGCTAGAGGGGGCTTCCCCGAGTTATCCGACTATACTTTCTGAGTTATGACACTTTTAGTGGTTTATTTCATCAGCTACGAGAATACTTCGGCTGCCTTGCGGCTGAAATATTAACTTCGACTATCGCGGAATCGGGTCAACTTCTAATTTGTGAAAATCCAATGATATCAGAGTCGGAATAAATCATTCAACACTCGTCTGTCACCGTGATGCTCGTAGACGCTATTTATTCTCAGTCGAGGAGTAGCGAATACTGAAGAACTCGACGATAACGATTTCTTTTTTGCCGCACATTGAAATTACCTCTGACCCAGCGGAAGGCTGATTGGCAAGTAGGAACGGTAGAAATTTTATGCGTGCCTCGGTGGCAGAAATTGATTCGGTCGATTCCGAACAACATTCAAGGGTTGGCTTGGCTTGGCGTTGACGGGCTGACTGATGATCCGCATTTATATTTCTCTACGTGGCTAAGTCTGGTATCTCCCCCTTTCTACGTTCTTGCCTCTCCATTTTCCCTTCTGGAACCACTCCTAGCCCCATTTCCTCATCCTTAATACCGCCGTAGTAATTTTCCTACAACGTTATAATATTCTACCTGCTGAGAGAACAAAGTCTTACGCCATTGCGGGTTGTGTGCAGAACTGGATCGGAAACAACCAGCCTCCCAAGATCCCCATTTATAATTTACGAGTACCGCAGAAGAAGGGCCGAGGGGGTAAAAAATTATTGTCGAACGATAAAGTTACTCGGTCCTCTACGAGGCGAGGCACGCCTGGTGAAATTTTTTGAGAAAAATGATGGGAATTGGATCGGCAAACTGTGGCTCTGCTGTGACGGGGTGCATTAAGACGATATAGGGTCAAGATGGGGTTGAGATTATGACTATGGCGTGTCGCATGATTCCTCGAGACTTTTATTGCCGGCGATCCTCGGCTAGATATTGCCGGGGTAAAAAAATCAATGCGGTCCCGCCGCGTACACGACACGTTGTGATAATATATTTCCACGGACCACGTTGTGCGGTATTAAATCGGCGTAGAACCTCGGGGGCAGCGCACGCTCATTGGACCCGGACACTTATAACAGAACGTGTAAACTCGCCCCTTACGACTTCGGAACACGTAAAAGTAGCACTTACGCCTCCTTTTGCACCCCGTTGTATACGATTTAGATTAATGTTGTAATTAGAAGATATATTGCTCCAAAGAGTTTCTTTTCTTTCCCGCAACTAACCTCTATACTCAATTTTCTCACTCCAACGTCGTATAATTTATAAACATTGAAAGTTTACGCGGTCCCCACAACCCTCAATTAATACGCGCTATAGCTGGTTTAAAGAGCTTTTAATTATCTCACCTCCTCGGGAAGAGAAGCCAGTCTACAAGGGGGAGAAAGTAGAAAAAAAAGAAAACGGGGCGACAGCACCGTAATGCGTCTTCGTCATGAACTTTCCAGTTATCCCAAAGATATCTAACAATTTATCATCCTTTGTGAGATTCACCCCGGGTGTTCTAGCTTTCCGTAATATTAGGCAGTAGCGGTTCATTACCCTAAAACACAGTCGGCCCAATTCCCCCCAAGTTTTGGTCAGAACCTTGCAGCATCCTCATCTGATAAGCGATTCCGTTCCAGCAAAGAGTAGACCGTCGTGGGTAAACCCTGTCCCATCCGAGTAGGCCCGAGTATTTAATGTACCGGAATGATCCACTGGCTGGCCCCGGGGCTAAGATGACGCGCAAACCGTTTTATATTCGGATGTCACTTACGGTACATTTCGGCAAAGGACCAGCGAACTTTCCCAGATTATCGTCGTTTCGAGTGGTAATGGATGGTTTGAAACCGAGATGATACGGTCAAAGGTCTTGAAAGCTTTGAAACAGTGAGAAAAAAGCAAGTCTATGCTCTACTTTCCGCACTAGAATGGAAAAACTCGATCTACTTTTGACCCAAGTAATTTTTTCCGCGCGCGTAGGACATTGAAATAAATTAATCGCTGAGGATATATCGCGAATTTTTTCGCACTTAGCGGACAATTTGCTATTTTCACACTGATCGGACATCGGTTGGAGTAGCACTTCAATATTTTGAAGAGTTCGATGCACTCGACCCCGTTTTTGATTCTATTCAACGAATAACAACATCAGGGAGAAAAAAAGTTAGCCGGTACCTATATTAAACGCACCAGCCGAGTGCCGAGAGAGACCGTTGGGCGTTGGAAGCACCGATTTGCGGCGAAGTTAGTTTGTGTTACGTTACGTCAATCGAGATGATTGATGGGGTGCGCTGATCGTTTATATTTACACGCGTCCTGGAGGTGAAGATATTCGCGAATTTAATATGTCCGGCGTATTTGTACGATTCTGCGATACACCTTGATCATCGTTAGTCCTTTGAACCCTGGGTGAAACTGGATCGAATGAGAAAAGAGAAAAACAAAATTGCCTTTTTAATATACGTTTTTTTTAAAGCGTTCCACCGATCGTTGGGACCAGCCAGCGCGGAGGAACGGTTAGGTTGAAAGAAAACTTGTAATCCACTTGTAGGAGGGGGTGGAGATGCTTTGATTGATCGGTCTATCAAGGCGTATTTATATTCAATCTAGTGGACGCAGCTGCCTCCCACGGTTACTACCTTCGAATAAAATCCTGTCTAACCACCCCTGATGTCCATCCGTTTCCCTCAATTTTTTATTCGTTTGGGATTTTCGTTTGATCGACTGTCCCGCTTATTGAAAATAAATTCTAACCAAACGCGCCCGGCACGGGTTGCTATCCGACGAATGATAAATGAGCAAAAACTATCAATACAGAATTATTTACAGATCCGTGTTTGTGACTACCCGCGTGTTTCTACCACCCCTTACTGACGTATTCGTTCGATTTATCGACTACGATAAATTACGCCCTTTTTTCGTGTATTGTGATTTTAAATGACTTTTTTTTTCTATCAACCTCATTTTTATTTTACAATTTAATTTTCCACCGTCTCGCAGAGAAAATTGATTCCCCGAAATCAGTCCGATACCTGCAAAGCTTTTTTTTTTTTTGTCCAAGGTTCAATTTCGGGGCAGAAAGTAAGCCAGACAAAACTGCCTGACAATAAGAGAGTACGCGGATCCGGAATCCCCTTTCGATATAAGAAGCGAGAGAAAATAGAGTTAATTAAAAAGTAAAAGTGGAAGCGCCGTAAAAAGAAGTGGATTAGAAGCCTGCCAAAGGGGAGTAACCGGGGTCTAGAGGTTCCCGAGAACGGGCCGGGGGGACCCGGACCGGGAGGGGTGGGTGGCGGAAATTAAAAATGTAAATCTCAGTGATTGGAAAGTGCGGTTAAGGCAGCTATGTTATTTCTACCGCGTATTTTATTATAATTGCTTTAATTAAAACGACGATTGACGAATAAATTGATACTTTTTCCAACCGTTCAACTTTTATTGCTCGTCGCTATATATTACGAACCTTTGCGATCTTTCAAGGTGGTATAAAATACGACGGGGGTAATAAGAAGTCGCCCCGGAAAAAAGCACTCTCGGATGAACCCACCCAACAAAAAAAAAAAAAATCATATATATAGCGCATTGATTTTTCTCTCTACGCTTTGCGGTTAGGGTGTATAAAGTAAAAGTAATGAAGCAGTAAAAATATTTTCACGGAAAAATACTTATAAGCGACCGCACGCTGGCTCCTATAGTGCTACCTAAGGTGAACAGACGCTTGTTGCACGCGCCACACCCCACCTATATATACGTACCCTGTGTTAATTCAAAGCGCATAAATTCCAAGGATTAAGAGCGTAATATATTATATTACCCGCAGGGTAGGAAATGCGAAAGTCGTGTTTCTCCTCAGCTCCTCGTCTGGCTATAAGGGTCAGCCGGAATTCCTCATAATCAACATTTTACCGCGGAGCGAATGTAAGAAAAAATGATGTTCATAGTGACTTAGACGCCGCGGTACGTATTACAAATTGGATTTTTTTTCTTCTTCAACTTTCTCCAGCCAAAGACGTCAAGTCTGCGGACGCGGAGAATGAAAAGGGGATGATCGAAGCGAAGGGTGCGAAACGGAGGATAAAAACTTGCAGACACGTTATTGATGTCACTGGCACGCCAAGAGTCATTCTTACTTACATTCTTAGTCGCGATGGCGGTGCTCGATCACAATCAACCGAAAGCTACCACCTATTCGTATCCGTCCTGGTTTCTTTCCACACCCTTTCTATCAAAAGAGCGAAATTATTCGAATAGATTCTCCTTCTCTATCGATAATTCCATATTTATAAACCGTTCTTACAACTTTTCTCATCTATAACAACCGTAATTTCGACTCTAGTTCCTTCGAGAGTCCTACTGAACTAAAACTACGGATTATACGCCCATTCTCGTTCGTTAATAATAAATAAAAACGATTCAGACACGCGAGACCTCGTCACCAGGAACACGGTTACGTTGTATCTTCGTTACAATCGATACGGCGGTGAACTCGATACCGTAAATTAGAATAAAAATGTCAATTAATTGAAAATCAAATACTCACGTCACTACAGAAGCTATCGTTGATCCTTAAGGACTAATTCAGAGCAGCTTTAGAAACTTACCTGAAACAGAAATGAGATAAAATCGTTATTCAATAGCGGATTTTGACGGATTGAGGGAAAGCGTTACGTGTTCAGGAAATTTACGTTATAGATAACAGAAAACCCGGTTGTACGAGTTGATACGGAATTGGATTTGATACGGTGAAATTGACTGAGACAATTGAAAACTCTGTGTAACTCAACAGCCTCCGCAAGTTGTGAATTCAATGTTTCAGTGAATAGCGGATAACGCTGGGGCGTCGGGACGCCGGTACGTCCGCCCACTCCGTCTCTCCCACGCGCCCACTCAATTAGACGTAGGAACGGACACGGCGCCCAACCCTAGTCGATTTGGTTTAACTAGGTGTTCTCGGGCCTCGGCGACCAGAGATGCGGTAACACCCTCAAACGGCCAAGATCGCGTGTCAGCACACAGGCCAATCTCGGTTTCAGAGACTCGAGGGGTGCTCGGTTGTTAGGACGAGTCTAAGTACTCCCCTGCAGCTTTCGACTTGAATATACTGAACGAAATTGTGACGAAAAATGAACGTGCAATTTGATAAAACGCTCAGAGAAGAAAGAAATTTAGATAAAAACCGAGATATTCATGGCTCCGTGAGCCCTTTGATTCGGAGACTGGGAAAACGTGGATGGTTGCTCTTTGCCGTGTTCGAAAAGCGACAAAGACCGGGTATAGAGGAGTTAAAGGAGCCGAGAAAAAAGTATGAGGTACGCCCATTAGGTAGGTAGTGGTTTTCACCTCGCCTTTCCACATTTTCTTGTTAATGAAGTGCCCTCTGGCTTCCCGACGCCCGGCCGTCGTACCGCCGCGTAGCGCACCGCGTGGGTGTATAGCGTCGCGAAAACTCTCTCGAGCGTTATATATACTGAAAAATGACGCTTCTCCAACCATAGGAACGACGTCGACGCAATGCTCAGAGATGAGAGTAACGCAGAGTAACGAGGCGTCCAATTATCATGTCGTCGAGACGCTCGGGCGTTATCCTTTTTCCTTTTCCGTCTGTAGAAGTATGCACGCGTGTATATTTCATCTCTGCGATTTTCATGCCTTAAAAACATTCCGTCAGACTCTTCGTTTCTCATTTAAAATCGACGGGTGTATCGCGAAAGAGAACCTGAATACAGAATTATTTTAACGAAAACTATATACGCAGACGGTGGTACAATTTTCTGTACTTTGTAGAGCTTTTGCACCCAAGTGCTTTGGAGTCGACGAGTTATATACACCGCGAGAGAATAATTCGTACACGAGAGTTGAACTCTACTTGAGTATGAGAGAGGTAATCACGTTCCTGCAATAATTCTTAGCAGTAATCAACCAGCTTCGACTCTCCTTGGCAATTAGAGTTCACCTCGTAATACCCGGTTACGGGTCTGTATGTGTTAATTGCGTCTTAATTACTTCTATAAATTGCTGAACAAATTATTTTTCGTGGTTTCTCTACCGATCGCTGATCGATTTCATACTCTTTTTTCATTCTTTAATCGTATCAGGAATGATTAATCTTCTCTACGAGTAACATTCAGGCTTGTTTCGCCTCACGCTATACGTCGATCCAACAAATTTTGTATATCATATATTTTTTTTCTCCCTCGTGATTTATACTCTCCAAATAGTTTAACCTTCAACGAAAAAAGGGCGTAGAGACGCCTTTCAGCGAGGAATTAACGCTGTTAATCCCTACTAAAGGTATCACAATTCGTCTCATGATTAATGCCCAAAGCGCAACAGATGTGTGACTTTGATATAAAGGTAAAATTCGTGAAAGGGGGGATCATGGGTCGTAGGCAATAAAAAAGAAGGTCCAAATACGCAGCTGACTTCGAATACCTGCACCAGTAAACTAGAAATGAATGAGCCAAAGAGGAACAAAGTAACGGAGCCTCGGTCGCTCGAGTCTCAAATAATCATCGGCGAAGGTATCAATTACACAGTCTTCCGGTCGCGCGTTTGCCTTCGGTGATCAAACGCGTCGACGGTCCAAGGGACGATCGTCAGTTGCTAACGAGTCCGTTGCCGCCTAAACCAAAACAGTTTTACGTCAAATTCGCTCTGGGGTCAAACGCTCATCCCAAACCGGGATGTTTGTTTAGGAGAAAGGTTTTCGGACCCGGTGAATCCATGAAATTGGCAAAAATTGTTATCACAGAAAACTGCGAGGACTCTTGCAAAATTAATGACAACGACAAGGATAGAAAAGTTATCGAAAAGAGGGTATTTGGTACGAGGACGTGGCAGAAGAGTGGGAAGTGGTAATGGGAATGGGAATGGGAATGTGAATGTGAACGGACAGTTCGGACGAGGATGCGGTCGAGTACAACGTTAGGGAGGGGCCAACGTGTCATAAGATCTTTGCTCTGAAACAAACGGCCTTTAAGGCTTAAGCATCCATCCCTAACTCGATCCGGTACGCCCAGCCCATTTTTCCATTGCAATTAGTTCGAGTGGAGGTAGCAGGAGTAAGCCCTGTACGGGAAGTATACCGACGTCGAGTTGGATTAAAATTTGATTAATCCCTTTAACGCGTCCATTGATACAATAATTCAATTCCGAAGGTGCGAGGATCGAACGGAATTCCGCGAAGACCTTCGTACGTCAAACGCAAGCTGCGGGAACGACGAAGTAATGGCATCGCGGACGGGGGGGTTAAAAAAAAGTTTTCGTAAAAACGATTCGATGAAAAATTGGTTACCGCGTCGACGAGGAGAAAACCACGAGGCTAAGAAATCCCGTGGTGAAAATGTCGTTTCATCTTTCTTTCGGCATTAAGGTTGCCAAGTTTATGCGAATAACTCGACGTATTGACAAGACGCGGTAAATTTCATATTATACAACCATAAGAAATTTGCATAATATGTACATGACCAGTTAGTTATACTGCATTTTGCTGCATACACACTCAGCACTTGCGCACTTCGAGGCATTAATTTGAGAAAAAGGACAGAGGTTAACGATCCGTTTATATGCTACATGATACGACTCGATTATCAATTCAACTACTCCTCACCGTTTAGAACAGAAAAACAGTATTCTTGAAATATTCTTGATTCATTCCATATGCTTGTATCAGGATCAATAGTTATTTTTTTTCTCGTGTCTTTGCTCGAACAGAAATTCGTGAAGATATGACGATGCGACCTTTCCTGTATCCGTGGCTGAGAGACAAGTACGAATAGTTATTTGTACGGTACAGTAATTACCGTGTGACGTGGTTAGGACACTCCTATGTAATTTTGAGTCATTATCCCTAGTGATTTTGTAATTGCTGCAATTTTCTGTATCTATTGTAATTGCAATAATTGTGATAGTAATCGTAAGAGTCCTAATTACGGAGTAACTATTACAATTTTTTTTATTTTATTTTCGATTCAACTCTCACGCGCGTTTGTACCGTTCCTTCCAAACGATTGATAATAAGGTACTTCGTTCAAATCAAGAGAAACAGACGTATAATACCACCAAGAGAAAAAGCATGAACAAATCAAAATACTTCATCACGATGATGAACTGTAATAAAACACAGAGAAAATAGTATAATGAAAATGGCCAGTAGTATATATAACGCAGAGATGGGTGAATTATTTTCGCCGGAAGTCCGTAGAAGTTGATCGCGCGCATAAGCTCGTCGGGTAAGTCGAGGTTCTGTGGAAAGTGCCGGTAGAGAAAGAAAATAATTTCACGAGATAAATCCCTTCTGAGCTCCAATTAGGAACTCGGCCGGACAGTTTCGGTGCGTTTGGGTTCAGAGTCAGTGCTCGCGTCTATATACCGAAATACACACTCACGGACGGTTTTATCGTCCCTTGCCAATGCCAATGCCTTGCTTTTCGTGCAGATGTTTCTCCACAATTAAGAGTGGTGGCAAACCACCTCCGACCATCCTGTCCCCCC